>AP025073.1:4297557-4440889 GCA_036186865.1 Eustoma russellianum
AACACCAATTGTCATTTCCTTTATTATTATTTATGATGGAAGTTATTCTGTTTTTTTTTCTTAGATAAGAACTACTCTGGGGATAAAAATTTAAAAAGATCGTGGCTTTTATCGTTAAATCAATTTTGGTGGTGTATTGGAAGAGAGCCCATAATTCAACGCAGTATGATTTTCTGTGTGGGAAATAAAACAATCCTTACCCTAACTCCATTCCCTTAGAGGCTTCCGTCTATGCCGGGTATGGAAGGTTAAATGTACGTAACTATATGTATATGTTAGAAACACACAAAGTTTGTATTCTGATGACTCATAATAAAAAATGCAGCAAACTGTGTCGATCAACTGGTATATCAATATATAAGAAAGTTTTTAGGACTTGGCTTTTTGGTCGATCGATTTCAAAACAC
Organism: Eustoma russellianum; assembly: GCA_036186865.1. NCBI lineage: Eukaryota > Viridiplantae > Streptophyta > Magnoliopsida > Gentianales > Gentianaceae > Eustoma > Eustoma russellianum. The sequence continues at coordinate 4,297,965 of AP025073.1, forward strand.
ACCACTTTTCTGATTTCTTGTTGTAAAGGTAGAAATGTATCTTTTGACAAGTGACGTTCTCATCTGGACTAGAACACCTCTTTAGATAATATTCATGTGGGCAAGGCGTAAGATCAACCTATATATTAATATGAAACTTGCGGCTCACACAACTTTTATCATCTGTCTTGCTTCTCTTTACTATCCATTCACAACAAGATAACTCCAGTTTCTTCAGATTCCAAAGAAGCTGAGCCTGTTCACTACATCCGTCTCGTATATATAGGACCGGAGGTCTCACTGGAATCAAACTCTTTATCTTTTGGGATTGAAGTATGTTTATCTGTCTCTCATCCTCTCTAGACCCCCACCGGTAGCTTTTGTTGTATTTCGATATACTGGATATAGTTGTTGTCGTTGGGAAACATTGATTGAAAACCTGTTCGTTCATTGTTGGCAAGATTCTCTAATTCTTATCTTTGTACCATAATCTCACTTACGAATATAATATTGCAGCCCATTGGTGCGTTGAGAAGTTGCTTTTAAAGAGCTTAGCCGATAGTTAGTGTGAGGCTACCTCTCGTGTCACTGATTTAGATTTGAATCGTTTTTTGAATTTTCTAAGTAAGATAAGTTTTGACAAATTTTATGCACCGATAATGAGAAAAGTTTCTTTTAAGACATGTACTTGTGGCATTTTAGCCGTGCTCAGATGTCCTTTTGTTAAAGTGTCTGCATAAATAAAGTGACTTGCCGAGCTGAGGTGCCTAGCTGAAGTAAAGGAAGGAGTACCGAGCCGAGGTGCTATACCGAGGCGAGGATCAAAAACTTTAAGTACATATAAAGATCAGAGGATCGAGTCGAGATGCCATACCGAGGTGAAGATCAATGACCAGAAAGATTAGAATGCTTAGCTGAGCTGCTTAGCCAAGTAAGGCAGAAACAGAAGAACCAAACCAAGGTGCCTAGCCGAGGTGAGGTCAGAAGTACTTGAATCTGAGATTAAGTGCTAAACCATGCAGTGCCGAGGTAACAGAAGCAAACGGAGTCGATCTCATATGAACAATGATAGCAGAAGGTACTTACTCCCTGCAAGACTCGCTTTAAAGTTGATGGTCGTATTAGTCGACAGACTCGGCACACTCTATAAAGAGAGGAGGTGTGGGTGGTGGAGGGGTGGGGTTTGTGATGGCTGTAGACACTTGTAGTTGGCAGCATCCTTTCTTGGAAATTTTGAAAGGTTGGTGGCACATCTTCGACAAAATTTGAAGCAGCCATATGAATATCACTTCTCTTGCCTATAAATTGGCAAGTGTTCTACAAAGGAAGATACACCAAAAATCAAAGGAAGAAGCAATTTGAGAGCTTCTTGAGAGAGAAGTGAGTGAAAGAAATAGAGAGAGAAAAAAGATTTGTGAGATTATATCAATCTGGTATAAGAAAATATTGAGTGTTTCAATTCTCTTATATTTCTCAAGTTTAAGTCTAAACTTTTGTTGGACCGTTCACCTGCAATAAACACCACTAGAGGGGGGGGTGAATAGTGGTTTAGCGGAAATTACACTAGAACCCTTTGTTAAAATCCCCTTTGAAAACAGAATCTGAAACCACCCTCAGATTCAGAACCCGTTTTTCAAAAATTCACAAATAATTGTACACCAACTCCAAAAATTATGAAACTTTTCAGAATTTAACTTTAATGAGTTAACAAGACTCTATCCAAAAATCATACAAAAATAAGATCGTTTGACCCTTCAAATAATAAAAAGATTCAGATGGTCAATCTGGACAGAATTGGACAGAATGTTGCTGATTTTGCAAAACGTGTTTCTCTTTGAATACTCAACCAAAAAGGTTGATCTTTTATATCAAAAACACTCCTAGGATGTGTAGATGAAGTTTCCAAAAGGGCCCTGACCTTAAACAACTCTTGAAAAATACAGAATTTAAGTTTTCTCAAAACTGGTCAGATTGCAGCCAGATTGGAGCAGTTTATCTTGCAAAGACTTAAAGACTAACTTTCCCTTGCTCAAATCAAGTGATCTTGTTGCAATGAAAGCTAACAGTCTGAAGTATAAACTCCACCAAAAATCACGAATTTTGAAAGTGTTACCTATTTTTTTCAAAACGTGAAAAGTTGTGTGAAAATCTGTAGTGAAAAACGGGCAGGAAAACAGAAAAATGTAAAGAAGACAAGAACACCAAGAATTATCCTGGTTTCGGTCAATGGACCTACTCCAGTCCCAAGGAACACCTTTCCTTGGATTTCACTATGGTATGAACCAAATTACAGCAAGAACCAAGCTTGATCCTTGGGTTAAACACCAACCCTATTCAAGACTTGGATGAACACCTTTATGCAACTCTTGGTTGCAACCACCTCTATCACCTATTGATGTAGCCTTATAGATATGGCTAATCAATCTTACAAATAAGACACAAGAAGGTGTATATAGTGTAGCTGGACAACAACTAGAAATGGAACACCTTAGCTACACAAAGTATGAACGAAAATATGAGAAGAGAATAGCAAGACAATAATCTTCAATTTTGCTTTCAAGTGTGTGTCTTCTCTTCTTCACCTTGCCTCCTATTTATAGTGTGAATGGATGGCATATTCTCTCCAACTTTTAGACCATGTGATGGCTGAGAATTTTGAAATAAAGCACCTCCATAATCATCTCCAACAACCTTGTCTCCATTAACTTCAAATTTGAAATTTCAAGTTGACAACTTTGCCAATTAGCTTGCTTTTGGTTTGTCTTCTTGTCTCCAACTCATAAAATGAAGAAAAACATCATCTCCACCTGTATAATCACGTTTTGGAGGCTGTGTATATGTATACCAACTCAGATTTTTGAGGAGAAATCAACAAATAATAGTTGACAAGGTTATGTCAACATATAATATCAAAATTCTCATTTTTTCCTTGACATATTGTGATGAATCTTGCACCAAGGACACCTTGTAATCTCTTAAAGATGATGATTAAGAACCTCCAATAACATATATATAAGAGTCTTCAAGAGAAAATAGAACGTGACATCGAATACCGTCACATATCCCGCCACCGTCGATAAAATCATCAAATGAGAGAATAAAATAGAAAACCACCAAATAATCTTCAAGAATATATTAAATGAACTCCAGAATGAATATAATAAGATACTCAAGAGATTCCTTGAGTAAAAATACCGAGACTGTCTTCGGGGGTAAATGACCAAAATGCCCCTAGTGAGATAAAACTCCAGAAAATGACCCCGATGGTCAGAATTAAATATAATAACACCTTCTTGATAATAAATAAGATGATAATATCTTCTTTGAATCATATTCACCATATCGAGTACCTACAAAACTCAAATACCACTTTTGCCCTTTTTGGTAAGTTGTAGAAACTTCGAGGGGCATATTAGTCACAAGATATTATCATCATAAAAATCACATAATCACAACATGATAAACATATATAAATCATGTAAAAATAAAAACAACTATTTATCACATTTTAGAAAAATATTTCTAACCACCCTAGACATCGTGTCATTTTTCTTCACTTATTCAACTCTTTCATTTATAACACTATATGTGACATTTTAAGTATTCATCACTTAAAATCATGACTTTGAAAATTATCCAAACATATTTCTCAACATTCTCCCCTTTTGGATGATTTTCAAAATAACCTAACATGATTTTAATGTCACAACTTATAACCAAAAGTCTAACCAAAAGTTTAACCAAATGTTTTCAACTATGTTTTCAACGTTTAAATAGTATGCTGCTCCCCCTCAACTCATACACTCCCCCTTAACCTATGCTCCAAAATTTATACCAATAAAAACTTAGCATATGATTCATCATGACTTACCAACTAAAATATGACTTACCAACTAAAATCATGGTTCTTATTCTATCTCCCCCTTTATTTTGCAAATCATGCAAAAGATAGAACTATACAATGGTATCGTAAGTCATCATTCCTAATTTGGCTCGTAAGTTTTCAAAAGTGGCTTGATTAAGGGGTTTGGTGAAGATGTCAGCGATTTGGTGATCAGTTCTTATATGGTTTATAACTATGTCCTCATTTTGAACATGATCGCGAAGAAAGTGGTATCGCACCTCAATGTGTTTGGCCTTAGAATGAAGTACCGGATTCCGGGAAAGATTGATTGCACTTGTGCTATCGCAGAAAAATTGGAATCTTATTCATTTTAATGCCAAATCACTAAGTTGCTGTTTAAGCCAAAGTATTTGGGTAGTACATAAACTCAAAGCAATATTACTCGGCTTCAGTGGTAGAAAGAGCTACACTAGCTTGCTTTTTAGAAAACCAAGAGATCAAATTGGTTCCTATAAATTGACATGTACCGCTAGTGGATTTTCTATCTAACCTGCAACCACCATAATCAGCATCACTATATGCGTGTTAATTCCAACTTAGCATTTCTATCATACCACAATCCTAAGTGAGGTGTATGCTTAAGATATCTAAAGATCTTTTTCACTGCATTGTAATGTGATACCTTAGGACAAGATTGAAACCTAGCCACAATACACACACTAAACATAATATCAGGTCTTGATGCAGTTAAGTATAACAATGAGCCAATCATAGACCTATAAAGTGTGTCATCAAAAGGTTTACCGTTTTCATCCTTATCAAGTTGGTACTAACACTCATAGGGGTAGTTGTAGGTTTCAACTCTTCAAAGCCAAACTTCTTATCATATCATTGACATACTTAAGTTGGCTAATGTGAATTCCTTGAGGGGTTTGTTTGATTTGAAGTCCTAAGAAATAATTCAACTCTCCTACCATGACATTTCAAATTCTGACTTCATACATTCTTCGAAGTCTTTACTAAAGTAGGGTTGGTTGAACCAAAGATTATATCATCTACGTATATTTGAAACTATTAACAATCATTACCTTTTCTTCTTAGGAATAATGTGTTGTCGATGGTCCCCCTTTGATAATTATTTGCAATAAGAAAGTTTGCAAATCTATCATACCAAGCTCTTGGAGCTTGTTTTAAACCATATAGAGCTTTCTTAAGCTTATAAACATGGTTCGGATTCTTCGGATCTTCGAATCCAGGAGGTGTTTTACAAACACTTCTTCTTGGATGTATCCATTCAAGAACGCACTCTTGACATCCATTTGGAAGAGCTTAATTTTGCTTATACTTGCAATCGCAAGTAACAATCTAATTGCTTCTAGTCGTGCAACGGGTGCAACTGTTTCTTCATAATCTATTCCTTCTTGTGCATTATACCCTTGTGCGACTGTCTAGCCTTATTCCTTGTAATATTCCTTGTTCATCCATTTTATTCCTGAACAACCCATTTAGTTCCTATGATAGACTTGTCTTCAGGTTTAGGTACTAGTCCCACACGTTGTTCCTGTGAATGATTTAATTCCTCCTGCCATAGCATCTATCCATGATATGTCACCTAAGGCTTCCTTTACGTTTAGGTTCTAATTCTGAGATTAAGCTATGTCCTTCAAGTTGACTTATGTTTCTACGTGTTCTAACCCCAACACTTGGATCACCAATGATTAGCTCTTTAGGGTGTTTATGTTATCTCTATAAGCACCAATTTCCTAGTGACTAGGTTCACCTTCTTCTAGTTCAAATGTTCATTCGTGTGAGCATTTTCATATACAATTGGAACATCCTGTAAGTTAGATAGATTATCTTCCAATTGTAAAATTTCTTGATTTATTTCACCTAAAGGTTCATGCACATCTTGTTTAGGGAAGTTGGTCTAGATGACCATGAACAGGCTCAAGTATATATCATCATCATCAAACATATTTTCAACATTATTCTCTTGTTTCTTTTTATCACTTACATCAAAATATGCATTCTCATTGAATTTCACATGTATAGATTCAATTATTTTTCTAGATGCATGATTATAACACCGATATGCCTTTGAGTTAGTTGAATATCCAACAAATATGCATTCAATAGACTTTTGTTCAAATTTATCTAGATTATCTTTTGGTATAAGTACAAAAACATTTACAACCCAAATACTCTAAGATAATCTACCTTAGGTTGTCTATTATTCAATAACTCATATGGTGTTTTATTTAATTTCTGTCTAATAGAAAGCCTATTTATTATATAACATGCACAACTACAGCTTCAGCCCACAAATATCTAGGTACTTTGTTTTCACACAACATAGTTCTAGCTATTCTTGTAGTGTTCTATTTTTACGTTCAACAACTCCATTAAGTTGTGGTGTTCTTGGTGGTGAGAATTCATGTTTTATTCCATGTATTCACAAAACTTAATTATATCTTTGTTTTTAAATTCTCCACCCTCTATCACTTCTAATTCTTTTAACATTTTCTTCATAAAGATTTTCAAGTTGCTTAATAAGATTTTCGATTACCAATGGAGCATCGTCTTTGTGTGTTAAGAACAATGTCCATGTGTATCGTGAGTAATCATCTACTATGACACACACATAGTAGTGTCCACCTAGACTTCTTGTCCTACTTGGACCAAATAAGTCTAAGTTGAAGCAGTTCTAGTACATGACTAGTACTCACTTCATGTTTTGATTTCATTGTCTCTTTTATATGTTTTCCTTTAATACATGTTTCACATAATTGAAAATTATGTAAGTCTAACTTAGGCATTCCTCTATTAGATTCTTCTTAGATAATCTTTCTATGGTTGAAACTCCTATATGGCCTAGTCGTCTATGCCATAAGTTCACATCTAAGTCATGTGATACTAAACCACTTAATCCTAGCATTTAATATGTTATTTAGTGATCGTGTTAAATGTTACCATCCCTATTTCCTTTTAGTAACAATTTCTCCCTTTTCATTTTATATATCACAACAATTAGGAAGAAAAGAGACATGATAACCAGATCTATATAGTTGCCGAAATACTTAATAAATTGTAGAAAGATCTGCTTACTAACAACACATTCGTATTTGAAATGTGTTAGGGTCCCCAATTGTTTCCTTTCCAATACCCTTGCCTTGGTTGTTGTCACCGAATGTCACCTTTCCTCCATTATCGATTTGTTCCAGTTCGTGGAATAGTTTGGGGGTTGCCCGTCACTGTGCCTTGAACACCCGCTATCTAAAAACCATTTGTTTTTTTAGATCTTTGACTTTTGTCTCCTTGCATTCCTTGCGTTTATCTACAATGAAGACAAAGTTTTAGGTACCCTTTATTTGGGTCCTTGAATGTTAGGGGCACTATTTTTGTTTAGATATCCCTTAGGTATCCAAACTTGAATATACCTTTTAGGCACATTTTTAGCATTGTTATAATTTGGAAAATAAGAAGAATTAGTATATACATGATTATTCCACATAAGTGAAGATACATTGTTATACATATTGTGCCATGGTTGATAATCATTATAGGATGACCGAATTTTATAATGTGCATAAGGCATGCGATTTTGTTTCTTATATGGCGCTATATAAGTGTGTTTGTAGGCATTTCTATAAGACTTATAAGAGTGTTGCCTATATTTAGGTTCATAATAAGTTGTATGCATTTTATTCGGTCTAGTTGCATTTGTATACATGTAGGCATAATTTCTAGATTGTCTAGATGCAAAGTTTGGCCTAGATGTATAGTTATGCGTGTGTGTTTTTATGGGTGCATGCTGCATTTTTATCTTTGAATAAGAAGAAGAAGGAGTAGAAGAAGATTTAGCAGACAAGTTTGTTTTTATAACTTTATAAGGTTGTTTCGTAGTTGATGATACAAACTTAGTCTTTTTATCTAATTTTTCATCCTCTTCTTTATATCCCAATCCAGTTTTATCATTTCCATACTTTTGTGATGATTAAGTGTATCTAACTATTTTGCACCAGATTTAAATTGTTCTATCATTTTTTCTAAGGTAAATTTAGAAGACTTCAGTTGTACTATTTCATTTCCACAACTTTCTAACTTGGATTTTAATATTTTATTTTCCATTTGTAACTTTTGTTCATCTTTCCTATATGATTCAATTTTATTCTCTAAAGAATCAAGAGTATTAGTAGACTCTTGTTTAAGAGATTCTAGTTGATCGGAGAATTCCAAGTTGGACGTCTTCAACTTGTCATTTTCTTCAACTAGTTTCTTCTTTTCTTTAGAGAGCCTCTTACAGTGAGCATGCATTCTAAGAATTCTTCATACATTTCATCAATGTCATGTCACTATCGAATCACTATAGAGAAGAACATACCTCGTTGGATACGAAGCAGACTTGAGCTTCCTCAGTTTCGGATTCTGAGTCGGATTGAGTCGCTCATGTGCTCACCTTCATGCTCGTTTCCCTTTTCTTGCCTTAGACTCTTTTGCCTTTGTCGTTTGAGCCTCCTTATCCTTGGCTTGTTTATTATTGTTGTTATTGTTATTATTTTTATTCGTGGGACAGTCATATGAAATATGTCCTTTTTGACCGCATTCATAACACTTTTAATTCTTTATTATACCATTTGTTTGTGTTATTCTTCCTAGGTTGAGAAGAAGAAGAAGAAAAGGAAGAATTACGTTGTCTATTCCTATTTGGACGTTTGAAAAACTTTCTAAGTTTTTCTAGCTATCAATATCAAGTCATCATCTAATTCAGTATCACTATTACTATCATCGTTACTAGCATGTGTTTCGATTGTTTTGAAAGCTATTGACTTACCGGATGACTTAGACGATTCAGACTTTCGTTGGTTTAATTTAACCTCGTAAACTTTAAGAGATCCGATCAATTCATCCATCTTAGTGATTGACTTTGTCTCCTCGATTGCAGTCACCTTTGGATCCCATTCAGCAGGGAGGCTTCGTAACACCTTTTGAACCTTTTCACTGTTCGAAAATGACTTTCCTAAAGCTTCAAGGGCATTGAAAATATTAGTAATCCTCAAATCCATAGATGTTATGGATTCGTTGGCAACATTTTGAAAGTCTCTAATTCAGTCATAAGCATGTTTATTTTTGACTCTTTAACACCACTAGTACCTTCATGCTTTAATACAAGTGATTTCCACATGTCATGTGCGCTTGTGCAATTTGACACATATCCTGCTTCAGAAGTTGTAAGTCCATTCAAAAGTAATTGCATAGCTTTAGCATTCATGGACATTTTCTTTTTATCATCTGATGACCATTCACTTTTACATTTCTCTACTTCTTGTGCAACTTCATTAACTTTTTCAATTTTCGTTGGAATGTACGGCCCATCTTCAACTATAGACCATATATCAATGTCTATAGCCATTAAGAATAGCCTCATCCTCAGTTTCCAATGAACAAAATTATTACCGTCAAAAAGAGGAGGGCGTTGGGTAGACATACCTTCCATTTCACCTTTGTGAGAAACAATAGCCATAGTATGTACCTTGGATTTGAGACAAGTAGTATATAGTGAATCGTTGTTTCTTGGCCTTGTATGGTGTTGAATCTTGCTTCTTTTTAGTGGTGTTGGTCTGGCTCTGATACCAAATGTTGGACCGTTCACCTGCAATAAACACCACTAGAGGGGGGTGAATAGTGGTTAGCGGAAATTACACTACAACCCTTTGTTAAAATCCCCTTTGAAAACAGAATCTGAAACCACCTCAGATTCAGAACCCGTTTTTCAAAAATTCACAAATAATTGTACACAACTCCAAAAATTATGAAACTTTCCAGAATTTAACTTTAATGAGTTAACAAGACTCTATCCAAAAATCATACAAAATAAGATCGTTTGACCCTTCAAATAAATAAAAAGATTCAGATGGTCAATCTGGACAGAATTGGACAGAATGTTGCTGATTTTGCAAAACGTGTTTCTCTTTGAATACTCAACCAAAAAGGTTGATCTTTATATCAAAACACTCCTTAGGATGTGTAGATGAAGTTTCCAAAAGGCCCTGACCTTAAACAACTCTTGAAAAATACAGAATTTAAGTTTTCTCAAAACTGGTCAGATTGCAGCCAGATTGGAGCAGTTATCTTGCAAAGACTTAAAGACTAACTTTCCCTTGCTCAAATCAAGTGATTCTTGTTGCAAATGAAAGCTAACAGTCTGAAGTATAACTCCACCAAAAATCACGAATTTTGAAAGTGTTTACCTATTTTTTCAAAACGTGAAAAGTTGTGTGAAATCTGTAGTGAAAAACGGGCAGAAAACAGAAAAAATGTAAAGAAGACAAGAACACCAAGAATTTATCCTGGTTCGGTCAATGTGACCTACTCCAGTCCCAAGGAACACCTTCCTTGGATTTCACTATGGTATGAACCAAATTACAGCAAGAACCAAGCTTGATCCTTGGGTTAAACCACCAACCCTATTCAAGACTTGGATGAACACCTTTATGCAACTCTTGGTTGCAACACCTCTATCACCTATTGATGTAGCCTTATAGATATGGCTAATCAATCTTACAAATAAGACACAAGAAGGTGTATATAGTGTAGCTGGACAACAACTAGAAATGGAACACCTTAGCTACACAAAGTATGAACGAAAATATGAGAAGAGAATAGCAAGACAATAATCTTCAATTTTTGCTTTCAAGTGTGTGTCTTCTCTTCTTCACCTTGCCTCCCTATTTATAGTGTGAATGGATGGCATATTCTCTCCAACTTTTAGACCATGTGATGGCTGAGAATTTTGAAATAAAGCACCTCCATAATCATCTCCAACAACCTTGTCTCCATTAACTTCAAATTTGAAATTTCAAGTTGACAACTTTTGCCAATTAGCTTGCTTTTGGTTTGTCTTCTTGTCTCCAACTCATAAATGAGAAAAAACATCATCTCCACCTGTATAATCACGTTTTGGAGGCTGTGTATATGTATACCAACTCAGATTTTGAGGAGAAATCACAAATAATAGTTGACAAGGTTTATGTCAACATATAATATCAAAATTCTCATTTTTCCTTGACATATTGTGATGAATCTTGCACAAGGACACCTTGTAATCTCTTAAAGATGATGATTAAGAACCTCCAATAACATATATATAAGAGTCTTCAAGAGAAAATAGAACGTGACATCGAATACCGTCACATATCCCGCCACCGTCGATAAAATCATCAAATGAGAGAATAAAATAGAAAACCACAAATAATCTTCAAGAATATATTAAATGAACTCCAGAATGAATATAATAAGATACTCAAGAGATTCCTTGAGTAAAAATACCGAGACTGTCTTCGGGGTAAAATGACCAAAATGCCCCTAGTGAGATAAAACTCCAGAAATGACCCCGATGGTCAGAATTAAATATAATAACACCTTCTTGATAATAAATAAGATGATAATATCTTCTTTGAATCATATTCACCATATCGAGTACCTACAAAACTCAAAATACCACTTTTGCCCTTTTTGGTAAGTTGTAGAAACTTCGAGGGCATATTAGTCACAAGATATTATCATCATAAAAATCACATAATCACAACATGATAAACATATATAAATCATGTAAAATAAAAACAACTATTTTATCACATTTTAGAAAAATATTTCTAACCACCCTAGACATCGTGTCATTTTTCTTCACTTATTCAACTCTTTCATTTATAACACTATATGTGACATTTTTAAGTATTCATCACTTAAAATCATGACTTTGAAAATTATCCAAACATATTTCTCAACAAACTTGAGTTGTCTCTTGTATTCCCATTATTTCGAATAGTGGAAGTTGTTCTCACTGCCCGTAGTTTTTTCCCTTCACGGAGAGAGGATTTCCATGTAAATCTCGGTATTCCTATTTTATCTGGCATTTACGGTGAATTGTGATTTTTTGCTGAGTATTACCGAATCGGTTCACTTTACTGATATTTATCTCGCTGTCATACTCGACGATTCTAGTGAGTAGTGAATTACTATCCACGGTTTTATTCTGCTTAAACCGGGTCTTTATTCCCAACAAGTGGTTTCAGAGCCATGTTATTTGGTTCTTGATTTTCTCGAATATGGCAGAGATGAAATTCAATGTGGCAAAATTCAACGGAGATGATGGATTTTCCACGTGGTGGAAAAGGATGAAGGATTACCTTATACAGCAAGGTGTTCACAAAGCTCTTTATGGCAAAGAGAAAAAGCCAGAAGCCATGAAAGATGATGATTGGCAAGACATGGATGATAAAGCCGCAAGTGCAATCGGCTTGCACTTGTCCGACGAAGTCCTGAACAATGTAGACAGAAACGACTCAGCTGTGGAGATTTGGACAAGGCTAGAAAGCTTGTATATGTCCAAAACGATGACAAATAAATTGTATCTTAAGAAGCAACTCTACACACTCCAAATGAGCGAAGGTACAAATTTTTTGTCTCATCTGAATGATTTCAATGGTATCATATCCCAAATGGCGAGTCTTGGTATTACTATAGAGGACGAGGATAAGGCGATCATGCTTTTGAGTTCACTTCAACCCTCATTCAATGGTTTGACGACCACTTTACTTCATGGTAAAGAAACAATCACATTGAAAGAGGTCACATCATCTTTGTTGCTGCATATTAAGATGATGCATCCATAGAAGCAAGGACGTGCTCTTCTTACAAAAGAAAGAGGAAGGAGCCGAATAGAAACTTCAACAGTCATGATAAATCAAAAGATTATGACAAGTCCAGAGGTCGTTCTAAATCAAAAAGCAGAGTGAAGTGCTGAAACTGTGGTAAGAATGGTCACCTTAAGAGGAATTACAGGTCTTTAAAGCAAGACAAAGATCGAGGCCAAAATCAGGTGGTAGATTACAACACAACAGCAATGGCGTCAAGTGATGACCGAGAGACAACATTGGTTTGTTACCAAAATGAATGTTGTCATGTCTCAGATATGGACCTTGAATGGATCGTGGATATAGGTGCTTTGTATCACTGTGCTACCAGCAAGGAATACTTCTCCACATACAAAGCTGGAGACTTTGGTGTGTTGAAGATGGGAAACAAAAGAACCTCATTGATCATGGAAACAGGTGATATTACTGTGGAAACTTCACTTGGTTGCACATTCACATTTCGAAATGTGCGACATGTTACAGATATGAGATTCAATCTTTTATCTGCAAGCACACTGGATAAGGAAGGTTATGAGCATTTCTTTGATAATGCGATATGGAAACTTACCAAAGGTTCTCTGGTGGTAGCAAAAGGGAAGTTATGTTGCAATTTGTACAAGACACACTTTAAAGTGTGTGAAGGTCAAATAAATGCAATAGAAGACGGTGATTCTCCAAATGTATAGCACAAACGTTGGGACACATTGGGCAGAAATGGTTGCAGTTACTGACAAAGCAATCCTTGATACCGTTAGACAAAGGTAAGTCACTAGACCCATGTGATTACTGCTTATTTGGAAAACAACACCGAGTTTCTTTTCAGAAGAACTCCAAGATAAAAGAAAACAAATTGGAGTTGGTTCACTCTGACGTGTGTGGTCCCCTTGAAGTAGAATCTCTAGGTGGAAACAAATACTTTGTTACTTTCATTGATGATTCTTCTAGAAAAACATAGATCTACTTGATAAGAAATAAACGTCAAGTATTCCAATGTTTTCAAAAGTTTCGTGCAATGGTGGAAAGAGAGACTGGAGAAAAGTTGAAATGCCTTCGCACTGACAATGACGGTCAGTACATATCAATAAAATTTGAAGAGTACTGCACAAAACATGGTATAAGACATGAGAAGACGGTTCTTGGTACTCCACAGCATAACGGAGTTGAAGAACGGATGAATAGAACCATTGTAGAAAAAGTGCGATGCATGCTCAAAATGGCTAAACTGTCCAAGTCTTTTTGGGGGGAGGCTGTCAATACAGCTGTCTACTTGATCAACCGATTACCTTCGGTTCCATTGAACTTTGATATTCTAGAAGTAGTATGGAGTGGAAGAGAGGTAAGTTATGCTCACCTAAAAGTATTTGGATTTAAAGCCTTCATGCATGTTCCAAGAGACCAGATGTCAAAATTAGATGACAAAACTATTCTTTGTATCTTTGTGGGATACGGAAATGAGGAATACGGCTTTAGGCTATGGGATCTAGAAAAGAAAAAATTGTCAGAAACATAGATGTCGTGTTCCAAAAACATGAAATGTTCAACGATACAGAAAAGAAGTCTATTGCAGAAAATGTTACAGAGGGTAACATTTGTTTCTTCATTGAACAATGACACAAATGAAGGAAATATAGAAGAAACTGAAACATGTGATGATTCTGGTGGTGTTGAGCAGGGGGAGCAAACCCCTGATTCTCTTGAATTGCAAGAAGTGGATCCTCAACCGAGAAGGTCTGTCAGAGAGCGTGCATCTTCTACCAGGTATCCTTGTTCTCAATACATTCTTATAACAAATGATGGAGAACCAGAGAATTTTCAAGAAGTACAATCTCACAGAGATAAAGATTGTTGGACAAAAGCCATGCAAGAAGAGATGGATTCACTGAAAAAGAATTTGACTTATGATCTAGTTCAACTTCCCAAAGGAAAAAAAGCTCTGAAAAACAAATCAGTCTTCAAGTTAAAGAAAGATGGCAATAAGCTGCTAAAGTACAAAGCTCGATTGGTGGTGAAAGGTTTTGGTCAAAAGAAAGGTATCGACTTTGATGAGATCTTCTCACCAGTTGTTAAAATGAGTTCTATTCGACTTGTACTTGGTTTGGCAGCTAGCTTAAATTTAGGGCTAGAACAGCTAGATGTAAAAACAGCTTTCTTGCATGGAGATCTATATGAGGAAATCTACATGGAACAACCAGAAGGCTTCATAATCAAAGGCAAAGAAGACATGGTCTGCAAGTTGAAAAGAGTTTGTACAGATTGAAGCAAGCACCGCAACAATGGTACAAGAAGTTTGACTCATTTATGCTGAGTCAGAAATTTAAGAGAACAGTTGCTGATCCTTGTGTATATATTCAAAGGTACCCTGATGGTAAATTTATCATTCTTCTCTTGTATGTTGATGATATGTTGATTGTCGGAGAAGATGGCAACATGATCTAAATCTTAAAAAGAGATTGTCAGAAACATTCGACATGAAAGATTTGGGTGTTGCAAAACGTATCTTGGGAATGGATATCATTTGAGATCGAGCAACATGAAAGTTTTGGTTATCACAGGAGGGATATATTGAACAAGTGCTTCAACGGTTCAATATGGACAAAGTTAAGCGAGTTAACTCCACTTGCTGATCATTTCAAGCTAAGCAAGAGAGATTGCCCTTCAACAGAGAAGGAAGAAGAAGAGATGTCATCGATTCCATATTCTTCTGCAGTAGGAAGCTTGATGTATGCTATGGTCTGCACAAGGCCAGACATTGCTCATGCGGTGGGAGCAGTGAACAGGTTTCTATCGAATCCAGGAAAGACGCATTGGGAAGCAGTGAAATGGATCTTTCGATACCTTAGAGGAACTTCAAAATTATGCTTAACTTTTGGAGGTTCCGGAACAACTCTTGATGGATACACAAATTCAGATATAGCTGGAGATCTAGGTGGTAGAAAATCTACTTTTGGTTATCTGTTTACATTTGCAAGGCAGTCGAAACTTTAAAAGTGTGTATCATTATTGACTATCGAAGCAGTGTACATTGTAGGTACAGAATCTGGCAAAGAGATCCTTTGGATGAAACGATTTTTACAGGAGTTGGGATTCAAACAACAACAATACATAGTATACTGTGATAGTCAAAGTGCTATTGACTTGAGCAAAAATACGATGTATCATGCGAGAACCAAACATATCGATGTGCGATATCATTGGATTCGGAATGCCACTGAGGAAGAATAATTCCAAATCAAGAAGATCCACACAGACAATAATCTTGCTGATGTAATGACCAAAGTCATTACAAAGGAGAAGTTTAATTGGTGCGTCAAACAAGCTGGGATGGACTCTCCATGAGAGTCGGAGTATGCCTCTAGTCTGGAGGGGGAGATTTGATGGGTCCAGACCCTTGTAGTTGGCAGCATCCTTTCTTGGAAATTTTGGAAGGTTGGTGGCACACCTTTGACAAAATTTGAAGCAGCCATATGAATAGTAAAATGGCACATGTTTTATTGACTTCTCTTGCCTATAAATTGGCAAGTGTTCTACAAAGGAAGATACACCAAAAATCAAAGGAAGAAGCAATTTGAGAGCTTCTTGAGAGAGAAGTGAGTGAAAAAAAAATAGAGATAGGAATAGAGATTTGTGAGATTATGCCAATCTCGTATAAGAAAATATTGAGTGTTTCAATTCTCTTATATTTCTCGAGTTTAAGTCTAAACTTGAGTTGTCTCTTGTATTCTCATTATTTCGAATAGTGGAAGTTGTTCTCACTGCCCGTGTTTTTTCCTTCCAAAGAGAGAGGGTTTCCACGTAATTCTCGGCGTTTCTATTTTATCTGGCATTTACGGTGAATTGTGATCTTTCCTGAGTATTACCGAATCAGTTCACTTTTACTGATATTTATCTCGCTATCATACTCGACGATTCTAGTGAGTAGTGAATTACTATCCATGGTTTTATTCTGTTTAGAACCGGGTCTTTATTCCCAACAGTTGGATCTATATATAAATACCATATTAAAATTATAACACACATTTTAATAAAATTTCAAATCAATTTAACTCTCTCATACTTTTAACATTACCAAGAAGATAATTTTTGCATAAGAATATGACAGTATTTGTAAAAATCAATTAGTTTATATTCAAAAGCTTGTTTACCATATTAAATATTTTATATTATATATTGATAATTTAATGTATCATCTTTACCAAATCACAAAATTTAAATAAACGATTCGAAACACAATTATAGAGTGAAGAATGTTATTGAGCATGCAATACAAAATATTATCACCTCAAATTTGTTAATATACTAATGATATAGCGTGTAACTAGGTGCAATCTTATTGCCATAATGTCAACCTTTGGGACAGGGGTCTTCCTTATTTAAGGTAGTTTGCAAGAATATACCCTAAACACGCGTGATTAAGGCACGACTGAGATCAAAATATCCTTCAATAATTGTTCCCCTCCCAACCGTCCTCATTTATACTGTTAGAAGACCTAACCTAATCAACAACAATCATACCCAGTATATCTCAACAACATAAAAAGTTATCGCTAGGGTCTAGGGAGGGTGAGAGACAAACAAACAATACCTCAATGCCAAGGGATAGAAAGCTTGCTCCTGCATAGATGACACAATGATAGGGATATGATATGCTAGTATATTAGTGAAGGGATTTAGTAAATACAAATAGAAAGCTTCCGATACTAAAATAACCATAACCGTGTATATACACAAATAATGAAAGACAAAGACAAAAATAAAAAAGTGCAAAGTCAACATAAAGTGTAGATAGTATATAAGCCCTTAAGTATACTCTAGGTGCTCATATATCTTGTCTAAACCTTCTTAACATTAATCATCTGTCTCCATGAACTCATATCCTGGACAATATCATCACAGAGGTGTAAATCCAGTAGGTCATGTCTAATCCGTTCAACCTAAGTCAGTTTGGGCACCATTACTCCTCTTCACCCTCTAGAGTAAGTCTTTCAACTGCTCTGACAGACACCACTGTGTGTCTCCTTTTGACATGCCCAAATCATCTCAGTCTCTTCTCCCTTATCTTATCTGCTATACTAGCCACCTCTAACCTTTTTCTAAATATCTCATTTCTTATCCGGTCTAGCCTTGTATGTTCATACATCCCCCTCAGCACCCTAATCTCTATGCCTTCCATCTTCTATGATTGTGTCCTCTTTATGACCCAACAGCCTGTTCCATATAGCATTGTTGGTCGCACTGTGACCCTATAAAATTTTACCTTTGATTTAGTTGGAAAATTCTTGTGACACAGCACCCTTGAGCCCCCCTCCACCTACACCAGCCCGCGTGAACTCGGTATGCTATGTCACCATCTATGTCCTCATCTTGTTGTACAAACGATCCTAGGTACTTGAACTTACTTGCATGTGGGATCACTTGACCCATGATAGTGAGCTGACTATTCTCACCAATGGCTGCACTCGCTGAAGTCGTAGTGCAGATGCTCGGCCTTAGAATGACTAATCCTCAGGCATTTTCTCTTTAAAGCACATTGCCACTCCTCTAGTCTCATATTCAGGGTATGTCTACTCGCTGCAACTAATATAATATCGTCAGCAAAAAACATACACCTTTGGACTGCCTCCTGGATCCGCTTTGATAACTCATCTAGGACAACTGCAAAAAAAATGGGCTCAAAGTTAACCCTTGATGGAGGCCTACCTCCACCAGAAAGAACTCTGTATTCCCTATAGGCGTACAAACGGTTTTTTTCATTCTAGCATACATATCCCTAATTATGTCTATATACTTCATAGAAACCCCTCTTCCATCCAGACTATCCCAAATCAATTTACGTGGCACACTTTCATACACTTTTTTAAGATCGATGAAAACCATATGTAGATCTCGCTTCTTCTCCCTATACTTCTCCATCAATCTCCTTAGAAAATGTATTGCTTCCGTAGTTGATCGTCATGGCATGAAACCAAATTGGTTCATTGTAACTTGAGTTTCTCCCATAATTCTAGTGTCTATTACTCTCTCCCATAACTTCATAGTATGTCTTACCAACTTAATCCTCCTGTAATTTTTACAACACTGTGCGTTTCATTTGTTCTTATACAGAGGGACCACGATACTCTTTCTCCACTCATCTGACAGTTTTCCTGTTTTGAAAATAAGGTTAAACATAATAGTTAACCATTTAATCCCTTCCTCTCCCAAACACTTTCATACACCAACGGGTATGTTATTCAGTCTAACTGTCTTAGCTCTTTCCATCTTTCTAAGTGCTCTCATCATATTTCCTTGTGTGATGCTCTGATAGTTAAAGTTATTATGTTGTCGTTTTCGGGTAGTGATATTTTTTCTTTCTTTGTAGTCGGTCTTCCCGCCATTGAAAAGGTTGTGGAAGTATGTTTGTCATTTTCACTTGACGTCTTGTTCTTTGACTAAAACATGTCTATCTTCTCCTTTTATAAACTTCACGACTCCTGGGTCCTGCCACTTTCGATCCTAGCTCTGGCAATATTAAACATATCATGCTCTCTGCCTTTTGTTTCTAGTCTTTCATACATCCTTTTATAGGATGTGTTCTTTGCCCCCATCACTGTCTTCTTCGCCTCCTTCCTGGCGATTTTGTAGTTCTCTCTCAATCTCATTTTCTCCTCCCCGTCTGTGCAGCTTAACATCTCTGTAAAACTATTTTGCTTATCCCTTATTTTGTGTTGCACATCCTCGTTCCATCATCACAACTCTTTATGTACGGTTGTCTTTCTTGTTGTTACCCCAAGAGTTTCTCTTGCCGCGTGAGTAATAGTAGTCGCCATAGCCGCCAACATCTGGTTCGTGTCCTCACTTAGTCGATCTGATGTCGTCGAGATGACCTTGTCTAAATATGTTAAGTCTCTCGTCCTTTAAACTTCTCCATCGAATCCTGAGTGGAAATTTTTTTAACTCTCTTGCTCAACTTTTGGCTCAATGCTATAACTAATAAATGGTGCTGCGTCACTCCTGTCTCCCTTGGTATAACCTTGTAGTCCCTCCACAACCGTCGGTCTTCACGCCTCATCAGAAAATAGTCGATTTGCATGTTACGTCCTCTGTTGTTAAAAGTGATTAAATGTGATTCCTTTTTCTTAAAGAATGAGTTTATCATACCTAGGTCATAAGCCACTGCAAGGTCTAGCAGATCCGTACCCTGCTCGTTTCTATCTCCAAAACCAAACCCTTCATGCGCCGAATAAAAACCATCGGTACCTTTTCCAATGTGGCCATTTAAATCACCTCCTATACAAAATCGTTTCTTATTAGGTATTGTCCTCAACACTACATCTAAGCAATCTCAAAACTCTTTCTTCTCATGTTCTCCCAGTCCCACTTGGGGTGCGTAGACGCAAACCAGTGCTACTACCTTCTTGTTTAGTACTAACTTCAGCATCATAATTCTATCATTATATCTTATCACGTCGATCACGTTCGTGTGTAATTCTAACTTTACTAGAAATCCTACCTCATTCTTGGTCCCATAAAACCCCGAATATCACAACTTACACTCATTACACTATTTACCTTTATTTTCCTTCCACCTAGTCTTTTGGAGACATGCTATATCTATCATACACCTCTTAAGTACGTCTACTACCTCCAACAATTTACCACTTAAGGTTCCTACATTCCAAAAGGTTACACGCAAACTATCCTCCTCTTCATTCCTCTTACCTACAACCCTCTTCCCTAGACCCCTCTTCCTTAGACATGGTCTAACATAAAAATCATGACTACTTGTATCAATGATTGCAACTAAAACCAAATTCCTATGTATACTAGTGAAGCCGAAAGTAAGTTTGAAACCAAATGTAATATAAAATCACACATGAAGAAAGAAAAAGCTCAAGCCTTTATAATCCTTTTTGAGCCAGAAGATTTTTTGTGGCTAGATCTGTGTTAAGTAGGCGGAACCAACTCCCAAATTTTTATCTTTTCGGTTGTTTATGATACAAATATGTCAGAAGCAAAAGATAAGGCGATTAAGCTATTTGGTAGAAATATAACCTTACCGGAAATTCTCCCGGAGGCGGCAGGGTTAGAAAGTGGCTTGAATGTTTCACCTGGATCTAGTAATGCTCCACTTTATGATAGTATTGTGCAGGGGCGATCTTCTTCTCCCATTTATTTTGATTTTTCATTAAGTATCCTTGGTAATGATACTAAAAAGAACACCTAAAATCAAAACAATTATAGTGCTCGTGAGCCATGAATTAGTTAAATCCGCTTTTATTTTGTGTTGTATTTCGCATCAATAATCCCATGAAACGAGGAGGGCATGTGTCTGTACAAAAGGATATACTGATTAAGAGTTTTTGGTGTAGTTAAAATTTCTTGATTTGTGGTTAAAGAACAAAATACTTACCCATTAACTCTTTTTGTTTTGGTCCTCTAGGACTTCTCTCATGACATGTCTCTACAATGAAGGTATTGAATTGCATGTGATTGACCACAGTCGTGAGGTTTACAGGTGATATAACATGCACCAATAATCTAAAAATAATCATACAGGTGGATCATCATTTACATTTACATGTAATATGGCTGCATCGATGCATGTCATATATGTGGGAGGAAGATAAAATGTTATATACAACTAAACAAACTCGGTCAAATACATCAAGTTGTATACAATCCTGCTTTATAAATATATGACATGCATCTATGCATCCAGACAACTGTAACCTGACATGCCTCTGCACCACTCAACGACCCGTTGGCTCTGATCTACTCATAGACAAAGAGTATGATATTTTTTTCATCCAAGAACTCTGTTTTCATCACCACTCAACAACCAGAAAATTTGTTCAGGTTGAAGTGGTAGAGGTCCTTAGAGTAAGAGTATGGTTTTTCTTTTTTACATCAAAGAAACAAATTTTAAAAACATTTCAAAATAATTTGAAAAAGTTATAATCAAATGTCACGTACAAAGAGTATCTGGATAACCATCCACTGCGAGGCTCGGATTTCCTCAAATGTGTATGATAGGCTTTCTTGTTATATATGAAATTAATTTTATTTTGCTTGTTGATAAATCTAACTCCATAATGAAGATGTTTATAGTGAATGATGATTACATTTGTCAAATGAGTTGGTTTATGAAAACGATTTATTCTATTTAAGTTTGATGGTTTTGTTGATAAAAACAAAACTTAATGTTTTCATGCTTGTTGTAGTTAGCCTTTGTGGTTAATGAGATATTTTAATGAGTGATTCATTGATAGGAATCACAAAAAAATGACAATTTGAGAAGATGCTAGCACTTGATGAATGATATAATGATGTGAACTACTCGAGTTTTTTTGGGATAAATCATAGATAGTGTGAGGTCTATGAGATTGACACGGTAAAATTTCTTGACAGTAAATCATAGACAATATGATGTCTATGAGAGTAGCCTAGTAAAATTTTTTTGGGATAAATCATAAATAGTGTGAGGTCTATGAGATTGGCACGGTAAAATTTCTTGACGATAAATCATAGACAATGTGATGTCTATCAGAGTAGCCTAGTAAAATTTCTTTGGGGTAAATCATAGACAGTGTAAGCCATATAAGAGTGACCCGATAAGAACTAAGTGTAAGTTAGTTCTTGTGACATTGAGAGGGATGAGATTATCTCATTTGATGCGAGTTCTCTATAATGACAACCCAACCTACTATTAGTCGACATCCTCCAAATAAGGTTCAATGTGGTGAAAATAAGTCATAGAAGAGTTCTAATCATCACTATCAAATTTGTCCTCCCTATGGCATTGATGTAAAATGGATCTTGGTGCAAATTTTTGAAAGTGAGAGTGAAAGAATCTTTTAATAAAATTCATAGCTATGTTTATGGTGGTATGAGCAGTACTCGTTTGATGAATTTCATCTATAAAAGTATGGAGGTGGTGCCGTTTCCTATAAGGGTTTGAAATAACTTAGTAGAGCGTTTATGAAAACCTGAAACTGGATGCATGACCAAATCCTTACCAAACCGCGAACTTGTGTGTCATGTTTTTTGGTTGTCTTTATAAACAGTAGTGAGGTAAAATTCAAGAAACGGTATAGGCTGAAGATCATGGACTGTGAAGCTGAACTCTAATCCTCCTACTGAAATACGTAACCAAACAAAGGCAGCCCCTTCACCCAGGATAATTCGGCCCACTTATGGTCAAATGAAAATGGAAATACAAGTAAATTTATGGATACTAATGATCTTCAAAAACAACCTAAATAAATCTCCTATTTGGGACTTTGAACATAATCGCTAGCCTAACTCACAAAGCTTCAATTGTTCTTGGGGTGTTAACGAACCAGGTCGAATCGAATATTAACTTTTCGAATTCGGATTCGTTAAGCTAAACAAACTGTTCGTCTCGGTTCGTTTAGCTAAACAAACTTTAAAATTGGTTTGAGTTTGACTCGATAAGTTTAAACGAGCCGACCAATTCACGAATAGTTTGGTTTGTTTTAGTAAACGAACTCAAACAGCTGTTTGAATTCGATTTGTTTACCAACCATTACCAAACACGAACCGAAATCGAACAGTTCGCGAACAGTTTGATTCGTTGAACGGACCTATTTGTTCCCCGTTATTGTTACCTGGCATAGACATTATTTGCATCCCGTTTATTTCTTTGTCTCACTCAAAAGCAAGCTCCTCCTCATCATCATCATCCGGACCCAGTATATCCCAACGACAGCAAAAGCTATCGTTAGGGTCTAGGGAAGGTAAGTGGTAGGCAGACAATACCTCTATCCCAAAGGATAGAGAGTCTGCTTCCACTGAGACTATACATCAAAAGCAAGCTATAAAGGATTTTTTTCCTCTTGTTTTTTTATATTTATTTGTCCTTGTTTGGAAATAATGAAAGTAATAAGAAAGTATGACCCTCTGCCTTGAGGTCAGGGGCAGCTCTAATGCATGTTCAACATGGTCAATTAAGTTATTTAGGTTTCCGTCAAGTTTTTTAGCTCTATAACAAAACTGCAAAAGCATAAATAGCCCTTGTAATTGATAAACAAGATATAAATAATGTTGATAACAATCATATAACATATAGATATAAATATGACAGACTCTAACTATTTGAGCTTGTTCCGTCTTTCATTTCCAATGGAGTTAAGGACACACTCTTCGTTGACTTTGAAATGTGATTGAATAAAGCAAAATGACTCACTAAATTGATTGCGCTTCTTATCTTGTGAAGTAGCAGTTGATCGACACAGGTTGACACACTTTTCATTATGGGTCATCGGGAAACAATCTCTGTATGTTTCTGATACATGAGTATGGTTGCGCACATCCGACCCCCATACTCCGCCATAAACGGGAACCTTTAAGGTAATGGAATAATGTTGATGTTGTTGTATTTGAGCTTGTTCCACCTTTAGCTTGTAAATAGATATATGCATATAAGATGATATGAGATAATTCACCAAAATATAGAACCCTTAAAAATATCGCAAAAAGGAGACTGGCTAGAAACATTATTAGAATTCATTCTTGAAATTGGATAAAAATTCGAAAATGATTTAATTTTCCAATAAGTGAAAGTTCCTATTGCAGATAGTAAATCAAAATGGCGACCGGTTTATTGATTACAGTCATGAGTATAATTAAAATATATTCTTCAGTTGAGATCAATCTCTGATTAGCATTTTGTATAGCAAAAACTTCTGGCAAGTGGCAAGTCAGTTGATATCAAGATGTTTGTTCTTTCTTTAAGAGCTTGTGTTTCACTGT
Organism: Eustoma russellianum; assembly: GCA_036186865.1. Taxonomy (NCBI): domain Eukaryota; kingdom Viridiplantae; phylum Streptophyta; class Magnoliopsida; order Gentianales; family Gentianaceae; genus Eustoma; species Eustoma russellianum. The sequence goes on from AP025073.1 coordinate 4,322,232, forward strand.
ATAAAGTCAATCATATATACATGTATAAGATAGTCTTGTGTTTATCATTTAGATTCTGATTTCCAAATTTAAACAACCAAATGTTTCTCTTATTCAACAACTAGACTAACCATAGTCACACAGTTACCTTTTTTTTCGTCTGAAAATAATAGTGCGTTTCATTTATAGCACATCAACTGTAATAGCGTCAAGTACAATAGGTGGAAAGTTGTCACTCCACTTTACAAGTGTACCTAATTTCTGACCAAGGCGTGCCAAAGAATGAGCCGGCACATTCCCTTCACGACGTACATATGCAAATTTAACTTCAGAAAAACACAAGACAAATTTTCTTAGGTTACTTGCTAGTGAGTCATGTGCTGAAACGTCCTCCTCTTTTGTCGTAATTCGTTGGTGAACGGCTAAACAGTTACCTTTTTCTTAAAAGTTAAAAACTTGCTAAATAGAAACGCAGTTATTATAGATGGAATCAAGTGTGTCTCTCTCTGTGCGCTTGTATGTCAAAGACTCGTTAGAAATAAGTGAGATCTAAATATTTTTTAGAGTTTACTCACTTTTATGAGTCTTGACATACAGATAACTAGGGGAGTTAACGAAACGAGCCGAATCAAATAATATGTTTTTGAATTCAGATTCGTTTAGCTAAACAAACTATTTGGCTCGGTTCGTTTAGCTAAAAAGGTTCGAGTTCGGCTCGATAACATTATAACTGTTTAAACGAGCCGAGCAGTTTGCGAACAGTTCTGCTCGTTTAACTAAACGAATCCGAATACTTGTTCGAATTCAGCTCGTTAACAAATAATTACCGAACCGAACACGAACCGAACTCTAACAGTTTGCGAACTGTTCGATTCGTTCAACCGCCTACAGAGGGTTGTGATCTCCTCACCCCCACTTTCCTCACCCATTTTGTGACCGCGCGACACGTGACAGCAATGGGGGGTGGTGAGACTAGATGAGGGTCACATGCATCTAGCCTCACCACCCCCCTTGCTGCCACGTGTCGCGCGGTCACAAAAGGGATGAGGAAAGTGAGGGTGAGGAAATCTCAACCCCTTTTATGGGGATAGGATCCCCTCACCGCAAGGGGGTGCGGTGACGCGAGACATCGATTCCAACCCTAGTTATTATCCCAGGAATAACGATGCAAACAGATGAGTTAATGATTGGACATGAGAGATCAATTAATAAGAAAATCATATTTATGCCCCACCATGTTATGACACTGATAATTGAAGAAGGCGTTAGCAATACTAAATAGAATATTCTCAAACATACGCACATTAAATGGATATTCTATAAATGATTCTAATGTAGTCACATGACGTACTCCACCCAAAAACCTAGGTCATGGGACCCATTTTAAAATTTGTGTTTAATCAAATTACCAATTTATCCTTTCATTGCTGTTGAGCTTGGTTCATAATTAGAGTTTAAATAAATATTACAGCGGAGTAAAAAAGCCGTAATGCTTAATGTTGGCACTTGTGTATTAGTGAACACCAGTCCAAGCGCTTAGCTAAAAACATAAAAACATTACGTGAAATTGTAACATGAAGCATATAAAGTAAATTATGAACTAATAAACGAAATAGAGAAAACGCAAAAACAGAACTCAATTTTTTTTTTACTCATAATCAATTTCCTACTACTATTTATGTGCTACAATTTTATGGTAAATTACAATGTTTTGGAGAAAAAGCGGGCTTTAGAGAAACTGATAAGGTTGATATTTTGTGACGTTGAGGTCACGGGTTCAAGGCGCGCAAACAGACTCTTGCACAAAGTGTACATCGGATTCGGTCTCTCCTCAGATCCTGTGGAAACACAAAAGTCTAGTTACAGACCTTGCACAAACACAAAATCCTAATACACTAGGAATGACATTTACAGACTCTTGCACAAAGTATATGATAAGGTTGCGTACATTGGATCTGAGTGTAGGGTAAGACTGCGTACACCCGCTCCAATCTCTCTCCAAATCCTGTGCAAACACAAAAGCCTAGTTATTCTTGCACAAAGTGTAGGATAAGGTTGCGTACATCGGATCTGAGTGTATGGTAAGCCTACATGCATCCGCTCCCATCTATAACTAGATCCTGCACAAACACAAAAACCTAGTTATTCCGAAAGATTCTAGATTTCATGTTTGTAATACGCTAAAATGCTCTATCAAGTAAAACGATAAGAACAAGAAGATCCGGAGCTCAAGAGAATATCCAAACCAGTAAAATGGGGTATATCTGTCATTTAACGCATTTCGGTTAAGACCGTTTTCAAGAGATCTATTTGCAGAAGTGCCCGTTTTTAAATCGCCAAATATTTAAACGCTGTAGCAACAAACACATTTCCAATCCTATTTCGCCACGTCTTCAACTATCTGTGATCAATAATCAAAAACAACACGCGTCACATAAAAGACGCGTGATCACGGAACCCAGATGCACTCGACTGCACAACATCTTTGCCCATCCTCCCCAACTTACAAATATTTATACAATTTTATTCTCTCTTCAACGTTCCAATATAACTCTTTAACTTCTTACATTTTCGCTGTTGGATCCCTTTGTTTTTCATTTTTTTGGTGAATATTTTTGTGTCGAGAAATTGAAGTAATGTCGACGGAGAAACTCATAGAGGAGAAGTTGGCAACGTCGGCCTCGGCGTTCTCGTCGTCGCATTCGCTGAAATACAACGGCGAGACGACGAGGATTTTCGATGAACTTCCGTCGGCGAACATCATAGCGGTGTCGCGAGCCGACGCGAGTGATTTTAGTCCGTTGCTTTTATCATACACTATTGAACTCCAATACAAGCAGGCAATTTCTTCCCTCCTACTATGATTCTGAAAACTTCATAAATTCACTTCTTTGATTCTTTGAGAAATTATCTTCCAGTTTATTTGTGCGAATTCTTCGTTGGATGTTTGACATTTTAGGTGGCTGGTGGTTTCGGGTTTCTTGGTGGTGCAGTTGTGCTTGGTGTGTTGTCCTTTTTGGTGATCCCCCCCCCCCCCCCGCTTCTTTTCCGCTCGTTTAGGAAGTTTATTTGGTTGACAAGTGTACGTGAAATGAGAAGTTGGTTGCTTTCACGGAAGCGTTGAAGTTCATTATTGTTAAGGCTATGATGTGGCGGTTATTAGTTTATTTGAAAAATTACTAATATGGTTTTTTTTTCTTCTATTTTTGGATAAACATATATGCTTTTTGTTTGATTTGTTGCTATTCCATCGATATGATTAATTGTTTCTGAATTGGCGTTGTCTTATTTTGATTTTCCTTCATTTCGCTAAAGAGTTTGCTTCGATTGCTGTGTTCTTTGATATGCCTGATTATGTGATGTGGTTTGCACAAACACAGAAGTAGGCTGATCGTAATCGTTCGAGCTCTAATTATCTGTGATTTTATGTGCTCTTATTGATTATTTTGGAGATGAGTTATGAATTCCGATTAGTAACACTCCATTTTAAGTTGCACCAGGAATGTTTGAAGAGAAGAGTGCCATTATATGCTTATTTGTGAGCTATTGTGGTGGTAGTGATGATGGACTTGGAGACACTCTTCACTATATGCTTAATGTCTTCTATGTAGGTTGGCTGGACAGAGTAGAGCATAGAATCGACAAAGTATTTACTATAAAACATATTCTAGAACAGTTTCTCTTCTTTTGTATGATTGATGATTGTGGAAACCAGGATGTCAATCAGAAAACAATGGATAGCCATTTTATTAGCAGCGGCTAACTGCATGCCAATTCTGAAGTAGTTATACTGGATCCTAGGAATGATACTGAACTTTAAAGTGAAGTTGATAAAGGATTTTTTCTCGAACTTGGATCCATTGTAGTTATAGAGCAAAAGACAGCCCATAGTTGACAGTAGTTGCAAGTACCCAAATCCTATTCGTTTTCAGGGCTTTATGTTAAGAAGGTTCTGGGACAAAGTCATAGATCAATAGGTTAATGTTGTCAGCTGGGGCGAGTGTTGCAGAGGATGGGAGTGATGAAACTATTTTCTTTGCTAACATCAAATTAATGACCGATTATCGGTCAAAGTTCCTGATTGACAATTCGGTTTACTCAGCCAAATCTTTTTCTTTTCTTATTTAGAGGCAATTGGTGTTTCCATTATTTGATGCTCCTTTGGAGTTAAACTGTAAGGAATTTAGTCCTTTTTCCCCCACATGGATTCTGAAATTGCTTTTCGATTTTCTAGCTCAGCAATGTTTCCTTTCACTTTTATACGCGGACGCATTTTCTTTTAATGGGAAAGGATCGAATTTGTAACATAACATCAACAAAATTCACTTTGCGTAAGCCGAAAAAAAGCTAACATATGTGTTCATCTTCTATATGATCTCCTGACTACTTGAATGAACCATTTGCAAGAGTTGGAAACGCCATAAGACATCTCAAACACATCGACTCGCCAAAGGGAGTTCATCACTACCACCATGTAGAAAACGGTTACGATGATATTATGCACTATGTGTTGGAGACAATCAATCACGTACCAAGACGCAAACGTACAGTGTGTGCGTATGAAACAGAAAAATAACGCAGACCCGGGGCGAGTCGAGGACTCTGTCCTTAAGACGTATTGCTCCGGTATACTGTGCCTAAACGGCGTTAGCAACCATCTCCCAGGATACAACGGGTACCTGTTCAGTTGAGCGGCACTGCTGAACTTGAACTGCTGCGAACCTTCGAATGTCCTGACTTCTCCTGGACGTGATGCAAAACTCGAATGCTATGAATGTTGTATGCTACGAATGCTAGAGCAAGTGTGTGTCTAGAATGCACACCCCTTGCCCTGTTTATATAGGGGAGTCAGTTAAAAGTCGGTTTTCCCAGATGGAATCGTGACCGTCGGATCATAACCGTAGACCGATTCTAGCCGTCAGATTAAAACCTCCAAGCGGTTACGGAAGGTTTAAATCTCAGCCTTTAGATTGAAAACCGATTCGTAGGATTAAACCTGGAACGTTAGATGGAAACCACTTTCGGTTGGGCGGTTAGGTCAGTTTAAATCTCGGCCGTTAGATCAAAGCTGCCTTTTCCGCCACCATTAGATCAAAACCGATTGATCTTATCGCATACCGTTTGAAAATTCTGTCCGCTGTCTAGCTTCGATCGATCACATCGATCGATCGAAGTGATATCGATCGATCGATGTGATCGATCGATGTACGTCAGAATGTCCATGAACTTTCTGTCCAGCTTCGATCGATTACATCGATCGATCGAAGAGACATTGATCGATCGATGTTATCGATCGATGTCAGGCAGAACGATCTTGAAGCTTCCTGTCCGGCTTCGATCAATTACATCGATCGATCGATGTGATCGATCGATGTACTTTACATAGAACGAACTATGTTTTCCCTCCGGTCAGAAACTTCTCACGCCCCAAGGGCACATCCAATGTGGTATTCCTCCATAAGGGTGATGTGGCTCTCTAAGAATAGGACACGTCACCTATTAACAACGTTTTTCATCCACTTTGAGTATTAATTTCTCATTCACCCGGTATCGTAATTGAGTGATTCCAAAGCCTAAAATTAACTACTCGTCACGTAGATAATTAAGGACCCATTAGTTTTCGATTTTCATTATCGGAAACTTATCATAATTAAGCTCAAAGTATGTTGCTCAACCAAGTTTTGCAACATTCCTTAATGGGCCAAAGCCCAACCTTTTAATCCCAAACTTTTAATTCTCCAACAATCCCCCACATGAATGGAAATTAATGCAAATGCAGATGCAGACTCTAAGGAGAAGTCAGACAAGAAAATATTGCATCAGAAGAGGTAGCTTCTGGCTTTGAACTTTTCATAGTGATATACCATCTGATTCACTTGGCTAATTAGTGACTTGATGTCTTAAACCAGTCAGCCTTTGTTGTGAACCTAGACAACGATACTCACAATATTTTCTTTAACACCTTTTTGGTTCTCATGGTTGTGTTCGTTTTGGCCATGAACAACCTGGTTTCAGAAAGTGTTTTAGAGAAATCTTGCCTCCCAGACTTATCATAGAAGCGGCCCCACTTCACACTTACATAGGTGATTCCTATCAAGAGTATTCTGCCATACTCCACTTGATGTATCAAGATATAGGACATCATTAAAAGCTTTAGCTTACCCTAAATATTCTCTGCAGAAAGCACTTTTATGTGACGGAATGAGTAAGTGCTAACTGAAGCTTCATAACTTAGTTGTCCCATTGAACCAAGATTCTGGGATCTCCAGTCAACAAGATTGGGTTACCATTACAAAGATTCTTGCATTATAGGCTTTAGTCTCATTCCGTTTGTCAATCTTGACATCTGATCTCTAGGCAAGCCTTTTGTAAGCGGATCCGCAAGATTCTCCATTGATTTTACATAATCAATGGAAATCACGCCATTAGAGATCAACTGTTTAATGGTGTTATGTCTCCGACGTATGTGTCGTGACTTACCATTGTAGATGCTGCTTTGAGCACGTCCTATAGCTGACTGACTATCACAGTGTATGCTAATAGGAGCGATTGGTTTAGGCCAGCACAGAATATCTTCTAGGAAATTCTGAAGCCATTCAACCTCTTCCCCAGCTTTATCTAGCGCTATGAACTCAGCTTCCATAGTAGACCGAGCTATGCACGTTTGTTTCGTGGATTTCCACGACACAGCAGCACCACCAACAGTGAACAAGTATCCACTGGTGGACTTATAGTCCTTACTGTCTGATATCCAATTTGCATCGCAATATCCTTCTAATACTGCTGGATATCTCGTGTAATGTAATCCAAGATTCATTGTGTATTTCAGATACCTCATCACTCTGTTAAGAGCTTTCCAATGATCATCACTTGAATTACTGGTAAACCTGCTCAATTTGTTTACTGAACAAGCTAAGTCTGGTCTTGCACAATTCGTTATGTACATCAGACTCCCGATTACCTGAGAGTATTTTAATTGAGCTACAGGTTCGCCTCGGTGTTTCCTTAAGTGTATACTTAAGTCAAGCGGGGTCTTTATTGGTTTTGTTTCAAACATATTGAATCTTTTGAGAACAGATTCAATATAGTGAGTTTGCGACATAACAAGGCCATCAGCCATTCGAGAAATTTTAATTCCTAGAATAACATTGGCAACCCCCATGTCCTTCATATCAAAATTTCGTGTTAACATCTTCTTTGTACTCATGATGATGTCACGAGTACTGCCCATGATCAGCATGTCGTCTACATAGAGACATACTATTACATAGGCATTTGGTGTACTCTTGATGTATACACACTTGTCGCACTCATTGATCCTGAAGTCGTTTGACATCATTACCTGATCAAACTTTAAATGCCATTGCTTGGGTGCTTGTTTAAGTCCGTACAGAGACTTCACAAGTTTACACACTTTCCTTTCTTGTCCTGGAACGACGAACCCTTCGGGTTGTTCCATATAAATCTCTTCCTCTAACTCACCATTAAGAAAGGCAGTCTTCACATCCATTTGATGGATTTCTAAATCATAGACGGCAGCAATAGCCACTAGCATCCTCATGGAAGTGATCCTAGTCACTGGTGAGTAGGTGTCAAGAAGTCAAAGCCTTCTTTCTGTCTGTAGCCCTTGTACTTGTCTATAGATCCATCTTCTTTCAGTTTTTCCTGAAAATCCACTTGCACCTGAGTGGTTTACTTCCTGGAAGAAGATCTACCAGCTCCCAAGTGTGATTTAGAAGAATGTAATCTATCTCACTATTCACTTCTTCTTTCCAGAAAGGAGCTTCTGGAGTTGTCATTGCCTCAGAGAAAGATCTCGGCTCATTTTCTACCATATAGGTTAGAAAATCTGGTCTAAAAGACGTCGGTATTTTGGCTCTTTTGCTTCGACGAGGTTCCTCAGTCTCTTGAGGAGTCGTCTCATGCACTCGCTTACTAGCGCTAGCTTCTTCACTGTCTTTGTCTTTCTTTGGAAAGACATTTTCAAACAACACTGCATTCCTCGATTCCATGACAACATTTTCATGTATCTCGGGAATGTCCGATTTGTGCACTAAGAAACGATATGCACTACTGTTCGTTGCATAGCTGATGAATATGCAATCAATTGTTTTAGGCCCGATTCTCACTTGTCTTGGTTTAGGTACAGCAACCTTCGCCAGACACCCCCACACTTTCAAGTATTTGTAACTAGGCTTATAACCTTTCCAAAGTTCATATGGAGTTTTATCCGTCTTCTTGGACGGAATCCTATTTAAAATGACGTTGGCGGAGAGAATCGCTTCCCCACAAGTTCTGAGGTAAACCCGAACTTATCAACATAGCATTCATTATCTCCTTTAGAGTACGGTTTTTGCGTTCTGCAATACCATTCGATTGAGGTGAATATGGTGCAGTCGTTTGGTGAATAATGTCATGTTCTGAACAGAATTCATTAAACGATGCGTCATATTCCCCGCCTCTATCACTTCGAATTGTTTTAATTCGTTTGCTAAGTTGATTTTCAACTTCATTCTTTTTTTTTCTTTTTTTCTAAAACTTTTTATTTACGTGTCCCTCACTTGTGGCTAGGGCTGTAAACGAGCCGAACGAGCCGAGCATTGTGTTGTTCAAGCTCTGTTCATTTAACTTAGCGAACGAGCCAAGCTTGTTCGTTTATTTAAACAAACATATTTACTTGTTCAAGCTTGGTTCGTTTAACTCAACGAACAACATTAACGAGCCGAACACCTTAGACGAACGGTGTCATTACCGAGCTCGAACAGAAAAAGGTGTTCAAGCTCTGTGCATTAACCTTTTATCCGAGCCGAGCTCGAGCTCGAACCAAACGAGCCGAACAACCGAACGGCTTGGTTCATTTACAACCCTACTCGTGGCGGAGGAAAACCCTTCTTTCATTTACATCGCTTTCTATCTTCCTATACTCGCTCTTTGTACACTTTTCTCTCCCTCTCCCTACTTTTCATCTTTCTTTCAGAAATACTACCATGCTAATGCCCATCTCCACACACCTATCCTAATTTTTCCTCGTCTTCCTCACTCCTCTCCACCCCCTGCATATATCCGAATTGTGTTTTTTACGTCCCAGCTCACAGCCTGATGCCCCCGGTACTCCTTTTCATTTAAACGTTTATTTCTTTCCCACCAGATTGAGTATGCAGTCACTGAATTTGCTAGCAGCACCAGATCTCTTTGGAAACTGCTGGTGCCTGGCTTTGTCCGCCACCATTCCTGACATTCCTTCCATTTGAGTGGCGCTTTAGCTATCCCACAATATTTCATCACCGCAGTCCATACTTTCCTTGTGTATGTACACGCATAAAAGAGATGCTCATGCGTTTCTACTTGGTCCGCACACAAGCAGCATTTTGGGTCTGCTCCTACGCCCCATTGGACCAGTCTGTCTGCAGTGGGCAGCCTTTTCCATTGGATCATCCATGATATAACTGCATATCGGGGAATCCGCTTCTTCCACCATACCTGATCCGCCCATGATACGTCCTGGCTGGCATCCCCAAGTGACTGGACTGCACTTCGCAATGTAAAGCTCCCTGTTCCCCCTGGGATCCACCTTATCCTATCATCCGTGCCCCCCATCTCTGGCGGACCCCCAATCTGCTTCACTATGGCTTGACATACTGCGTCCAACCTCTGATGTTCTCTCTCCCATCGCCACCTCCCATCAACTAACATGTCTGCTATCTTCCCTTCCAGTATCATGAGTTGATTTTCAACTTCATTTTTATAATCTTTAAAAGCATCAATGGCCTCATCTTTGCTACTTAGCAAATAAACATAAAAGTATCTAGTGCAATCGTCGATAAAAGTTACAAAGTACTTTTTACCTCCTCTTGTTTGCACAAACTTTAAATCACACAAGTCTGTATGAATTAAATCCAACGATTCAGTGTTCCGTTGTGTTGAAGGAAATGGCGCTTTTGTCAATTTTGCTTCAACACATACTTGGCATTTTTCTTTATTATTAAAGTCCAGTTTGGGCAGTAAGTCAAGATTCATCATTCGTTGTATTGACTTGTAATTAACATGTCCCAAACGACAATGCCATAAACAAGACTCAAGCATGTAAGCAGAAGAGGAAATAATTTTATTAGCCTCAGTGGGCGCAACTTTCTTGGGTACAATCGTCATAACATTTAACTTAAACATGTTATCGGTAAGGTACCCTTTTCCTAAATACACGTCATTCTTAGAAAGTGTAAATTTGTTTGCCTCAAAAACAAGCTTGAAATCATGACTAACAAGCAGAGCGCCAGAAACCAAGTTTTTCCTGATGTCAGGAACATGCAACACATTCTGCAGGGTCAGCTCCCTTCCTGAGGTCAGTTTCAGGATCACCTTGCCCGATCCTTCAATCTTCGAGCTGCCGGAGTTTCCCATGAAAAGTTGTTCGTTGTTTGTCGTGAGTATATATTCTCTTAACATTGCCCTGTTCGCACAAACATGTCGAGTGGCTCCTGTGTCCACCCACCATTCACGCGGGTTTCCCACTGCGTTGCATTCGGTCACCACTGCGCAGAGATTCAAATCTTCCATTGCGCCGACCAGATTTGCTTTTTCTTTATTTTGATTCTGATTCTTTTTGGGCTTACGGCAGTCACTGCTCCGGTGCCCTGGTTTACCACAGTTATAACACTTACCTGTGAACTTCTTTGCAATCTCCTTGCCCTTGACGTTCACACCCAAAGTGTTATTCTTCTTTTTGTTTTTCGCCTCAGCAATATGAGCCTTGGCTTGACTCGACGGAGTGGTTGGCTTTCTCTCGACACGACGATTGTCCTCTTCAATTCGAAGCCGGACAATCAAATCCTCCATCTTCATCTCCTTTCGTTTGTGTTTGAGATAGCTCTTAAATTCCCTCCACGAAGGAGGCAGCTTCTCAATCACAGCCGCAACCTGGAAAGATTCACTGAGCGTCATGCCCTCCTCTTCCATCTCAGATACCAACATTTGTATTTCCTCAACCTGCGAAATTATAGTTTTGGAATCCAGCTTCGATCGATCACATCGATCGATCGAAGTGACATCAATCGATCGATGTGATCGATCGATGTACGTCAGAATGTCCATGAACTTTCTGTCCAGCTTCGATCGATTACATCGATCGATCGATGTTATCGATCGATGTCAGGCAGAATGATCTTGAAGCTTCCTGTCCGGCTTCGATCGATTACATCGATCGATCGAAGTGACATCGATCGATCGATGTGATCGATCGATGTACTTTACATAGAACGAACTATGTTTTCCCTCCGGTCAGAAATTTCTCACGCCCCAAGGGCACATCCAATGTGGTATTCCTCCATAAGGGTGATGTGGCTCCCTAATAATAGGAAACGTCGCCCATTAACAACGTTTTCCATCCATTTTGAGCATTAATTTCTCATTCACCCGGTATCGTAATTGAGTGATTCCAAAGCCTAAAATTAACTTCTCGTCACGTAGATAATTAAGGACCCATTAGTTTTCGATTTTCATTATCGGAAACTTATCATAATTAAGCTCAAAATATGTTGCTCAACCAAGTTTTGCAACCTTCCTTAATGGGCCAAAGCCCAACCTTTTAATCCCAAACTTTTAATTCTCCAACACTATGAACAGCTTGACGAAAAATATATCGCCACTCCTCACTAATATACTCCTTTTGAGAGTGGCCCTTCAAGTTGAACTTCACCCAAGTGCTTACATCTGATATACCCATGAAAGTCCCCGGCTGTCCTTCATGAACTATAGTCTTCCAAACTTTCTTAATCCATAAACAATCCCTGAGCGTATACATTTTCGTCTCACTTTCAAATCCACATATTGCACAACTGTCATCCTCCTCACAAGTCTACAATGTAAAAAGGCTAAAGTTAAAAGGGGTCCATGACACACCTGCCATAGGAACAAATTTAATCTGCTAGGACCTTTCACCTTCCAAACCATTTTTCAAATTTTAGAGTCTTGCCCACCAATTAGCTGCAACTGCATCGCATAGGCTGAGGCAACTGTAAACTTACCTGAAATTTAATCCGCGGACGCATTTCAAATTGATCAAACCACATTAAATCTTTTATCCTTCGTCTTTAGTTATTTCTCTGTTGGCTTTGTCTTAGTTTTTGTTATTGTCGTAAAGGCTACAAATCTATTTTGCTTTCTAACACTTTAATGCTAGTCAGTTAATCTATTGAATAAGTATCCGGATGCACATGGGAAGCATATACAAAATGTAACATCATCCCACCAAGAAGTATAACACAACAAGACACGATCATTTGGTTGATGTACTTATTAGTGTTCACGTGGTTTCTATTTCAAGGCCTTTGACTGCTTGCTTCTCCTAGGATGGGGTTTCCCTTGTGAAATTTTTACTTGTCTTCCTTCGCCGAGTGCTGGTGTTTGTGTAATCTTTTATGTGCTCTTGGGTAGTTTGACTAGGATTTAACTAGTGGGAAATATCATTTTTTTATAGATGGAAGTGTCATGCTGATTTTGTAGTTTACCAAATAACAGTTCAAATGGTGCTTAGTGAAGAAGGCATCGCAAGTAATTTATCTACACTTGGCCTTGAAGAAGCGTGCCATTATTGAAGAATTTCATGAGAAGCAAGAGCAGGTTCTCTCTGTTTCTTGGCTTTTCTTTCATTATTTATTTTTTGCAAAATGTTGTATACTTTGTTTCCAAATGGATCTACTCCTTTCTATCCCTTGTGATGAAGGTATTGTTTGACTGTCTCTCACCCTCCCCAGACCATAGAGATAGCTTTTGCCGTCATTGGGATATACTGGGTATGATTGTTGTTGTTGTTGTTGTTGTTGTATTTGTTTATACATTATAACACATGAGCTGCAAGTTAATGGAATGATATTCTTTAATGGTTAAAGAGAGAGCAAGATGGTGATGCGAGGTTGTTTTCGCCTTTCTTGATCTTTCCTTGGGCTCTCTAAATATAGACTATATTTGCAATAAAGGTCAAGGAATGGATTCAATACATTGGACTCAGCGATCATATGGCAGTTGTGCATGACGATGACGAACCTGATGATGGAGCTGTACCAATACTTGTTGATGATAGTGTCAAAAGCAGGTGATAGTATGTTGTTACTGGCTTAGCAGCAAGCAGGTCCTTACCTACTGTCCAACAAACTTTAAATGTGTCCAACAATATGCAGATACGTTCCATCAAGAGCTGCTTTTTCAATCATTCGACCAGCCTTGGGCAGACAGCAGACTGTTTCTGAACAAGCAAAAGTGGCGATGCAAGGATATTTGAACCATTTTTTGGGAAATTTGGACATTGTCAATACACGAGAGGTTCACAGAATTTCCTGATTATTGCATTTTGTCAAGATTCATAACATGTTCACTCAAGTTTACATTCTCTAGAATTCCTGCTATTTCTTCACAGTTGCTTTTGCTTGAAAACGATGACCTGGGATTGTTATTCTTATTTTTATTTACATGTGAATTCTGTTTTGTCTTTCTATTTGAGTTATGAATGGTAGTCTTCTTCTTACACTGTTTGAAACTTGATTCTTTTGAGAATCTATATCATTCCGTTCCGTTCTGTCATATAGGATCCATCAGGGACAAATAAGTTGCTGCGGAGTTGAATTATTGAATACATCTAACATTTTCCTGTTGTCCATTTAAACCTGTGATGATTCTGCTCTTGGTAAATTAGTAAAGGATGTAAGACAAAATGTCTAATAGCAAGCAAGGCCCATGTGTTGTGTTCAGACATTTTATGTGCTCATCTTTTTTAGGAAAATTTGAATTCCCTTATTTGTGTCATTGTTAATATAATATCGTTGTATGTGAATAGATACGGCTCCTTAGAGCCTGCAATTGCTGTCTGTTTTTTGTTGGTCTCTGGTCACCAGAAATTGTCAATTACATACATTTTCACTGAAAGTCCCACACAAAGAATTTGATTGACCTTTGATTGGTAGGTGGATAACGAAATGAACCCCATTGATCCTAATCTTTTTCAGCAAAATCCTTCAGTATGATGATGTTATATTTCTCGGCATGATAGCATATTGCCGCAGTTAACTAGTCCCAGTAACTGAACTAATTATCTTTTCATGTTATTTATGTCTCCTTATACTTGTTACTGAAATTGTTCCAGTAAGTCTCCTCTCAGCCTTCTGAATTCCAGGTCTGCCAGTTTTTGGAGGTCTCCAAACTGTCATTTTCTTTGGAATATGGGAGTAAGCTGAAAGAAGATTTTGTAATGGTAAAGCATCTATCAAGAATCTCAAAGGATACTTCATACAGGAGACGTGGTGGATGTTGTTGGTCTGGCTGTTGTAATAATGATTGGCAGAAGGTAAATACTCCTCTCAGCATGAGTAAACAAGACCACCAATCAGTACACTAGCTTTTTCTTATTGTTTGAAGTTGGATATTCTGCAGTCCTTAACTTTTTCTGCTTTGATGATCGATATTAGTAACTCCTCGACCAGCTACTTTTGCATGACATCTTGCTAGTTATTTTGCCTTTATCTGTGTCAAAACATAGGTGCAGTTTAGTATATTTCGGCCAGCAACTTATAAAGTCTTCTTGATGGTGTTTCGGTGGAGGACTAGCTTTTTCAATTGTAAAAATCTTTTTTTGGATTGTATGTTTATTTGACTCTACTTTGCTTCATACGGGAAGATCATTTGACTACTTTATGCAAATTAACTAAGTGGTCAGACATGGTGGATATTTGAAGAGTCAATGTAAAGGTCTGCCATTTGCGTGATATGGAGAAATAGTAGGAGATTCCTAAATTATTCAGCATTGCAAATGTTTCCTTATTACTTGTTAATGGAATATGAACGTAAAGATAAATGATAAACTGACTCTATATAAAGTCTTGTATGTTCCTATTCTAAGTTTTATTTTGTTTTGTGTAAGAAAACTTACAAAAGATAACAATTGCGTAGCTTTTTTTCATCATCTGAATGTTATTTTCAAGAGAAAAGCATGAAGGGATTGATTGTCAATGCTAAAAACAATGATATATTCCTACTTGATACAGAAACTCTAGTGATCACGTGTCATCATTCATAAATGCGAGAACCAGATTCAAGTAGAAAAAATAGTACAGCTATGACTGATTCTTGTATAGTAGATATACTTCTGTGGCATAGAAAATTAGGTCATCCAAAGTTTTTGTATTTAAACGTTTAATGCCAAATTTGTTTAAAAATGCGAATCTCAAGCATGTTATTTCTGAATCCTGTCAGTTAGTAAATTATACAAGACAGAGATATCTTAGTAGAATGTATCAATCAATAAGGCCTTTCAATCTTGTCCACTCTAATATTTGGGGTCCTTCTATGACTACAAATATTAATGGTACAACATTGTTTGTAACTTTTGTTGATGATCATTCGAAGTCACCTGTGTATACTTAATGAAAAATAAATCACAGTCATATATTTAAAACTTTCTTTAACTTAGTTAAAAATCAGTAGCTAAATTAAACACAGTTAGAGTAATTTTTTTCCATTGCTGTTAATCTATACTGGAAATTATATCAATTTGATGTTAAAAATACTTTCTTTTTTTAAATAGAGATTTAAAAGAAGAAGTATATACGCATATGCCTTTGGTTTTACTGATCAAAATAATAGTAATCAGGTTTGTAAATTGAAAAAATCTTTATATGGACTAAAATAGTTACCAAGAGATTGATTTATAAGTTTTTAAAAACAGTAAAAGAACACCATTTTAATCAAAGTCATAATGAGCATACCTTGTTTACAAGAGTTTCTAGAGTGGGAATGATTACAGTTTTGATTGTATATGTTGATGATCTTATTGTGACAGGTAATGACTTGTGTGGCATTCAATCTATTAAATTTCAGTTGTCTAAGCAAGTTGAAATGATGGATTTAGGAAAACTAAGGTACTTCCTAGATATGAAAATAGCTAGAAACAAAGATGACATGAATATTTATCAAAGAAAATATGTTATAGACCTATTAACAGAGACTAGAATGGCAGGGGGTAAGCCAACTAGTACTCCAATTTAACGTGGACATAAACTTAGAGAGTTGTGAGACAACACACCTACTGACAGGTTAAGGTATCAGAAGTTGGTTAGTAAGTTAATTTATTTATATCACATTAGACCAAATATATGCTATGTTGTGAGGTCTTTTAGGCAATTAATGCATAATCCTACTAATGAAATCTATAGGCTGCATTGAGAATTCTTAGGTACTTGAAGAACACACCACTTCAAGGATTATATTTCAAAAGAAACAAGGATAAAACTATTGGAATCTTCAATAATGCTGATTGGAGAGGATTAAAGGTTGATATGAGATCAACTAATGGCTACACCATATATTTTTTTTGGGAAATTTGCTTATTTGAATAAGCAAGAAGCAACCAGTGGTATCAAGGAGAATATAGAGAAATAATTAAGAGCACTTGCTCTAGGACTATGTGAAGGATTATGGCTCAAGAAGGTATTAGAAGACATTGGATCAAAATGCTCAATGTCAATCAGAGTGTTCTATGACAACATCTCTCCTATTAGTATGGCTAAAAACCCTGTGTAACATGACAAGTCCAAACATGTTAAGATCGATAGACACTTTATTAGAGAGAAGATTGAAGATTAGGTGATTAGTCTTGATCACATTGCTTTCAAGGATCAACTGGTAGACATTTTAACAAAATATGTCTAATCAAGGTTTTTCAGACTTTATTATCCAAGCTTGGTTGCATAAACATATATACGACTAAGCTTTAGAAGAACTGTAGAAATACTGTACAAATACACACAGTAAATACGCATGCACAAATACAATAACACATACTTGTAATATAAAACATATTAGAAGAGTAGTTTAGTCAAATGTATAGTGTAGGATATAAAGTAGCCATTGTGACCGCTTGAATATAGGCGCTGGAGCTGTTAGGAGAATAAGCCTTTTAGCCTATTTAAAGACTCATACTTTGTATTTTGATTAAGTTGAATAACACATTCATTTTTCTCCATTTCCATATCATGCGCTCTTGCGGCTCCTCAATGTTGCTTCTGAAGCACATAACTTCCCTTAGAGTATATACCACGTTATCTTCATCATGGGCTTGAAGAGAAGTTGTTGCATGACCTTTCTTACTTTGGACCATTGGAAGTGCTCTAATTTGATTCAAACGGAGAGAATTAGCCATTGCTTTGCAATAAGAATTACTTTGAAGTCCTCTCTATTGGTGATCCGTTGGTTTGGTCCGCCATCTAAAATTAAACACTTAATGGAGAAAAGAGAAAACTAAAATAAACACCAAGAAAGGTTACATTAGTAAAACCAAATTTGATATTTATGTCCTTATACACTCATGTGTGGATTCACTCAATCAATTGGATTTTACTTCCCCTTAAATAATTTCACCTCTAAAAGCCTTCTACCTCTCAACTTGCTTTTCAAGTATTCAAATCGTTTGAAATAATCAAATCTGAGCAAGTTGTAGTTCTGATATAGTATGGATTTGACACCTTCCTTCCTCTTTTAGAAGGGTTAATGAGCTACAACAAGGGTTAGAGACAAGTACATGCAAGAAAAGACTCGAAAAAACAAAAAACTGAATAGATGTAGTATGGTTGAATTCAACACCAAGAGGTTGTCTTAACAACTCTTAGTTTAAATGGCCAAGTTCTAAACTAATTACCACCAAAATATACTCAAGAACTAAATTTGAAATGTTTGGAATGTGTGTGTAGCGTAGGGTTCATTTTAGGCTTAATCAATTGGTGGCTTGTTTCAACGTTTTCTTGCACTTTTTGTGGAGTTTCTTGAAGTGCAAGTTTTTGCGTCTCTAGAAATAGAATGGGGACATTTTGGACTATTTGTGGCCGGTGGAGTGATTTGTGAAAGAAGGAATATTTTTGCTTGCGCCACAAGTTTAGTTGTTGAACAAGTAATAACAATGTTTGGTATAGTCTGTTTTATGGTTGCTGCCGTTTTGAAGTATCTTTCCCACAATGAAAGTGGATTTCTTGTGAATTAAGGAAGCGGTCTATATATAAGGAATGTTTCATCATTTTCCTTTTTTGTGGATCTTAAAGGAAATAAAATCTTTCTTTCTTGATAGATACTAGACGTTTTGGGGCAAGAAACACACAAGGAAATGTCTTTCTTCAACTCAAACAAGCAAGATAAGAAATATTTAGCACTTTTCTTTTTTATGCTAGCTGATATTTGGTAATAGATCAATAAGGAATTTTGTTTCTTTCAACTCGTTTCCAATGCAATTCTTAAGCAATTTCAGTAAGTAATCCACATGAACGAGTAGCAATCAACCTAAAGTGCTTAAGTGCAACAAGATTAAGATCATAGGTGGCACTTTTGAGGCGAGAACAAGGCTTTAGAGTTTAGGAAGGTTGAAGACAACCTCTAATTCATGCAAGTCTAAATTACATGCAAGGAAAACCGTTTAATGATGCAATCTTATTTGAAGATCAATTCTTCATACTAGATTGCAATCAAAAGAAGCCATTTTCATTCAATTCAAGCAAGATTCAGTTCAAGAATAAGGCTGATCAAGTCGGCCAAATAAGAATGGATACAAATGATTGTATGCAAGCTGAAATTCAAGACTCAAGGAGAAGAGTATGACAAAAACAAAATTGGACTCTTTTTGTATGAATTTGAAACTGTCTTGTTCTTTGAATGTTTAAAGACTCAAAGAAAAACTATGATTCTTTTTCAAAATAAGCTCTAATACCAAGTTGGTGCATGCACAACGAAGATACGCTCATCCAAAAGATCTTTTGGACAATAAGAACATGAAGAACACACAAAGAACACAAAGAACAAAAAAACACATGAAAAACACAGAATAGCAAGGAGAAAAAATGCACGGCTAAAAAGAAATAGAGAAATAATAGTAAAGAACCTAGATAAACCATTTGAATAATGCAGCTCAACGAAGAATCTTAATAGGCCCCTCGTTTTGACACCGTTGAGCAGCCCTTGATTTGCTCAATATCTTCAATTTAAGAACCTTAAAAGACCATTGGAAATGTATCTTGAACACAATTAGGGATGAATTCAGAACACGGTTCTAGTTCAAAGAATTGATTGAATTCAAAAGAAAGAACTTGAGTGAACAAGCTCGTAACTTACTCATGAAATTGATGAGCAAAGAGGCTCAATTTTCCGAGACTTAATTGATGAAAAAATTGTGCCTAAAATATACAAAGGAGTGGCATAATTATAGGGAAGCAAAACGTAAGCTAAAACGAAAAGAAGCCTGTAGAACTTACCTAACTTAAAATACAATATTTAACTTATTTCTAGCTTACCAAAACAATTAAAAAGTCAGCCACCACTATTAAATCTAGGGTTTAAAATGTTTTAAAATATTTTTACAAGTCCTTTGGCTCAAAATAAAAGGCTATGCAAAACCCAAATATTCAAAAATTAAGCTCGTCAAATCAGATCCAATTCGGCACACGGACGTTTTAGTCCATCCTACCCGCCGCTCATACTATTTTTAGGCTTCTTCGACTTTAATAACATCAACTCAATGTAGACTTAGAAGAAGCAACACTTGTAATATTTAAAAAAAAAAAAAAAAAAAACTCAATGTAGACTTGATTCAGCAAAGTTTGGATCATCTCC
Organism: Eustoma russellianum; assembly: GCA_036186865.1. NCBI lineage: Eukaryota > Viridiplantae > Streptophyta > Magnoliopsida > Gentianales > Gentianaceae > Eustoma > Eustoma russellianum. The sequence goes on from AP025073.1 coordinate 4,341,843, forward strand.
AAGTTCCTTGACGGCGCAACAATTTGGTTATCTTTAATTCTGCAGAATTTTGGAAATTTTCTACCTTTTGTTTTAGTAGAGTATTCCTTGAACATAAATGTCTGTGTGAAAACCAAATAATGTGATTGGATTATTTTATATCAAGTTCAAGGTTTGCCTAAATGCTAAGACCTACTTGATATTGCCATCAAAGCTCCCAGTGAATTTATTTTTAGAGATATCTACCTAGAACCTCAAGTCTATATACAAATTGTTGTTCTCTTTACAAGCTTAAGCCTTTACTGAAATGGTAATTTTAAGTTTCATTCCTATTTATGTGTTGGGTTCAACTAATTCAGCGTTATTTTTTGAAGTTGAAGATATGGATTAAAATTATTTATTGCTCAAGTCAATTCTATGAATTCTGTTTGGTTATGTTTCCTGCCTCAAGCCACAATAGTTGGCATATTTTCCTTCTCTTACATGATCTTTGTTGTTCCCTTCTAGGTATGGGCAGTATTGAAGCCTGGATTCCTGGCTTTATTGAAGGATCCTCTCGACAGTAGACCCTTGGATATAATAATTTTTCATGTAGTCCTAGCTTCAGACGGAGAAGAAAAGAAGAGAAGATATTTGGCTGAAGAGATAAAAAAGCGAAATCCTTTGCACTATGCATTTAAGGTTCAAAGCTTCTTTTAATTAACATTTGAGAGCATCTACTCTTGAAACATAAAGACTGGACCTGAGACCAGCATTACTGTGTGGCAGTCCTGTAACATATATTCAAATTTGAGTTACTATGTGGTAAATAGATACGTGCATACACACACACACATATGTAGGCAGGTTGTTAGCTTGCTGTTCAGATTAGAACTTCTTCCCAGTATCTTGTTTGCAGAACTTATGGTGTTTTCTGTGTTTATGTTTGTGATTGTTTTGAAGATCTCCTCTGGTAATCGGAGTATTGAGTTAAGAACCAAGAGTTATGCTAAGACCAAAGATTGGATTTCAGCCATTAATGATGCTGGTTTTAATCCTCCTGAAGGGTGGTGTAATCCTCATCGCTTTGGTTCATTTGCTCCTTCAAGAGGCTTGATTCAAGATGGAAGTCAAGCTCAATGGTTCATAGATGGAAAAGCTGCTTTTGAAGCAATTGCTTCATCAATTGAGCGTGCTAAATCAGAGGTCCACCTCTGTTCTGGCTATATTGCAGTATGACTTACTTCATGTCTGCATCGAGTTCATTGACTTCAATTTGCAACAGATCTATATCACTGGATGGTGGCTTTGCCCTGAACTATACTTGAGACGCCCATTTCAAAACCACTTCACCTCCCGGCTTGACACCTTACTGGAAGTTAAAGCCAAGCAAGGCGTTCAGGTGCAAAAACTGAAGTTTTCTAGATGAATTTGAATGCTTTTAGTTAAATGTCTTCCATCAAGTTATCTTCCTTTTTCTGTCGTGTAAATAATCCCCATTTAATGGCATGATTTGCTGTCAGGTTAGACCACAAGATATAGTAACAGCTTCGTTGTTGCATGGAGATTCTTGTTAGTTCATTAATAGCTCATTATGAAAAATAAATACTCACGAAATGGCTATGTTTCCCTATCAGTGACAGTTAGAATGATCGGGCAATATCTGGAAGGAAGCAACATAATTCCTTCTGCTTCAGTATCCGAGTGATTGACAGTGCTGACATTTTGTTGACTTTTAATATGCAGATTTACATTCTTCTCTACAAGGAGGTTGCAATTGCTCTGAAAATAAACAGTTCATATAGTAAGAAGAAGCTGCTCAGGATCCATCATAATATCAAAGTTTTGCGTTATCCCAATCGTTTTCCAACTGGTACCTATTTGTGGTATGCGCTTTTCCTTTCGTGTTTAGAGTCCTTATATCCGTGTTAGTTTAAAATGGTGCTGTTATGTCTGATATATGCATCTACACATTGGAATTACCTCATGATTCTTGGGCATGCAGGTCCCACCATGAAAAGCTTGTTATTGTAGACCATAATATATGCTACCTCGGAGGCCTAGATTTATGCTTTGGCCGCTATGATACAAATGAGCACAAAGTGGGGGACTATCCTCCTTTACTATGGCCGGGAAAGGATTACTACAACCCAAGGTAGATTTTCTACTTCTTTCATGCATATGCAGGTACCTGAATTTTCTATTAACTTGTACGTAGGTGAAATTTGGAGAATCATGAAATTTCTAAACTAAATTTGAAAAAGCATAAGATCATGATATCTCTGTATCTATGAGAGATAGTGTAAGAAGTTAAAAGAACTTTATAAAGTCAAATTAGCAAATCATGTCACTTTCTCTTTTATATTCATGCTGTGAATCTGAAAATCCAGTTTAAAAGCTTCCCTACAGCTTGAAGTAAATTAGTTGAGGTGATTGTAGCACTAACTAGATCTTCGAGCTATTATGTTATTCAAATTACTGCCACTTTCCTTTTACTCCTTTTTTTTTTCCTTTTTCATTTTTTCTTGTTGGGTAGAGAATCTGAACCAAATTCCTGGGAGGATCCCTTAAAAGAAGAACTTGAAAGGACAAAGTATCCACGAATGCCATGGCATGATGTTCATTGTGCTCTTTGGGGACCACCATGTCGAGATGTTGCAAGGCATTTTGTTCAGCGCTGGAATCATGCTAAGGTTTGCAACCTAAAAAATCTACTAGATGGTATTAATTTCAAACCCTAGTTACTAAATATCAATTCAGAGAAATACTGCTCCAGATGAACAACAAATACCACTGCTCATGCCACAACAGCACATGGTTATCCCTCATTACATGGGTAGCAGTGACAGAGAGACGGAAAATAAGGCAGTTCCTGCGGAAGATAATTACTTTGGTAGACAAGATTCTTTCTCTTCCCAATCTCCGCCAGATGATATCCCATTGCTGTTGCCCCCTGAGGCTTGTAGTGGGGATGGTTCATACTTTGAGGAGAAGTCAGATGGGCCAGATTCCAGTTATTATGACCTCAATCAGCTCAGCAACAACCAAGGTCATCAATCCTATTATGACAATTCAACTACTGAGCTTTACATCTTAGCTTGAATTTCAACACTTATGTGCAATCTTGATTAGATGTTACCTTCAAAATGATGCAGAAAAAGATGACTTAGAGCAGACGGATTTAGATGCTTCTGAAGAGTGGTGGCAAAGACAAGATCGAGGTTGTCAGGATGTTCCAATGAATGAGTTAGCTGAAGTTGGTCCTCCTACTTCATGTTCTTGTCAGGTTTGCTTACACCCTTTCATTTTTGAAGCAGACTCTATTGTTCGCTTTTAATTTCCTCTGATGTTAAAAAGACATCCACTTTTCATTATAATTCTTGTTGCCGGCTTCTACTGCATTTTTCCAGTGACAAATTGCATGTGATTAAAATTAAAGTACACATGCATATGATGTGTGCAGATCATCAGAAGTGTAAGCCATTGGTCTGCTGGAACCAGTCAAACTGAAGAAAGCATTCATAAAGCTTACTGTTGGGCAATTGAGAAAGCAGAACACTTTATTTATATTGAGGTAGTGTAGACATAATAGTAAATGCAGAAAAACTGTTGTGTTCGGTTGCATCTTTGTCCAGCCTAGTCATGCGCAATCTTTTTTAGACTGGCACATTCACTGTAAAAACGTCACAAACAGTAAATTTTGAACCACTCCCTTTCCTTCTGCCTCTTTTTCATGTAAAATTACAAATGCTAATAAAAACTGAATTCGTGGCAGTTATTTCATTAGACTAGCTTCAAACTTTAATGGGCTTAATTGGTAACTTATGACCTTCAATTCGTTTTCTTCTTATGAAGCAAAAGTAGTGTAAGCATGCTGTACTGTTTGCCTCAGTGTTGTTATGCTAAGCCAAATTTCAGATGTTAAAAGACAAGAATACTTTGATGGAATCATTGTACATGTCATCATAGATTCACTTAATAGGCGATTTTCTGACAATGCAGGATTCTCTCAGACACTAATAAAAGTATGCTTCATGTTCATTAACGTGCATAGAGAATACAAAGATTAATGTATTTTGTATTTGCATATTTTTCAAATTCTTAAACTGAAAGGTAATCTTGGCCTGCAGCCTGAAAACATCGGATAATACCCAAAATGATTGTTATAGTCACGTAATTACTTCATCAATGGATAAGTGGCACCATCTGATTATCACTTTTTTGCTTTCATTTATTTATAAGATCTGGTGTGGAATCGTTTGGATTTTATCCAGTTCAAGTGATCAACATGATACATATCTATTATCAGAATCAATTCTTCATATCCGGCCTTCTGGATGACGAAACAATACAGAACCGTGTATTGTACGCTATATATAGGCGAATATTCCGAGCATACAATGAAAAGAAATGCTTCAGAGTGATTATTGTCATTCCACTCTTACCTGGCTTCCAGGTATTACTATTGTATACTCGAATTCCAATCATCATGCTTACTTCCGATTCAATTCTTTACAACTGCTATCATATTTTCAGGGGGGTCTTCATGACATTGGTGCAGCCACTGTTAGAGCCATCATGCATTGGCAGTATAGGACAATTTGCAGAGGAAAATATTCAATACTTCATAATCTTTATTCTTTTCTTGGTTCAAAGACAGAAGACTATATCTCTTTTTATGGTTTGAGGACCTACGGTAGGCTGTCTGATGGTGGACCTTTTGTGACAAGTCAGGTAGTATGTTGCTTAATGGACTTGCATTTTAATTCTGACTCCTATCGATAAACTAGTTTATATTTTGTATCCAAGTGCTATGTCTGAAATAAATTTGACTTAAACAAACCCACAAAGTAAAGTTGCCAAGCTATGATCTTATTGCTTGACTGGTAAGTACATGCAGTTTCAGGACACCTCAAAAGACACTATGTTGGATGAATTTATTTACCTCCTGAAAATGTAAACTAATAAATCTGGTACCGTTTGCCTGTTTGACCCAACGTATAAAATGTTGTTTTCTTCACCATGTTCCCCCCCACCCCACCCCCCCTAAGAGGCTGTTGACGAAAATGTCTGTTTGCTTCACAATAATTTCCTTGCAGGTGTATGTACATAGCAAAGTGATGATTGTTGATGATCGAATATCCTTGATTGGATCATCTAACATCAACGACAGGAGTCTACTTGGTTCAAGAGACTCTGAGGTAGACTTCTCTTGTCCGGTGTTTTCAATTCTTACTGTATCCTGTACCATAGGAGATACCTTTTTTTTTTATTCTGCTTAAGGTTTCAGTTGCTACAGTTGATTAATCAATATGTTTCATTGGAACTAGTGGTCTCCAGCCATGGAACTCTTAGTTTAGATTTTAGCCACTGCTCCAGTAGCCTCTTGATTTTTGATATCCTTGAAGAACCCCGATGATGACATCACACTGGAGAACTATGATGTTCATTACCAAAAATTAACAAAGAAAAGACTATGGTGATTAAATTGACTGGATTCTTTGCAGATTTGTGTTGTTATTGAAGACAGAGAATTTGTTGAGTCATCAATGAATAGTAATTCGTGGACCGCTGGAAAATTTTCTTTCACACTGCGGGTCTCATTGTGGGCTGAGCACTTAGGTTTGCGCAGGCAGGAGGTAAGTTATGCTTACGGTTCATAGTTCTTGATAGCTTAATCTTTTTGCTCTTCAGAATACTGGGATTTCCCTGACAATCAAAATATAGTACTGTATTATCTCTTGTTTGTTATAGGTTGTGAAGGATGATAATTTTTTTTATCATTTTTGTTTGTTTATGTCATCTAGATCAACAAAATCCATGATCCAGTGGCTGATACTGTGTACAGAGATCTGTGGATGGCAACTGCAAAGGTATGGAGTAATAAAAATAACAATACATCATTAGCGTCTAATTTCCAATTTCATTATATTTTGTATTTTTTATTTTTTATATTACGATTATGTAAGCAAACATCTGATTTTCCATTTTGACTTACTAGTATGGATTATATAAAATATTCATTATGGTGCTTGTAATCATCATAACGTGCTCTTTAATATAAGCAGGTCAGCTTTTTTAGAAACAGCGTCATTAATTTATCCAAAGGTTAGTGTCATTAGTTTGTGCCGGTGAATATGTTACCTTTCATTTGGTACGAACTAGCTCCTCTTCTCCCAATTTGGGTTTCTTGCAAATCCTACTCATGATACACTAGAAGTCATGGTAAATACCAGAAGTTGAAGGTGTGAAAATATACATATGCGTGTGTTTGTTGTTTGTGTGTGTGTCCGTGTGTTTTTTCTTTTTCTTTGTGGTGGCTTTTGGGATGGGCAGGGAATATATAGACATGACAACAACAACAACATTACTCCATTGCTTTAGAGGCTCCCACCTATGGCGAGGTAGGGGGGGTCGGATGTACGCGACCATACATAGATGTTGTTTACCGATGACCCATAATGATGCGTCAAGCTGTGTCGATCAACTGCTACTTCACAATATAAGAAGCGCAGCCAATTTAGTGAGTCATTTTGCTTTATTCCATCATATTCCAAAGTCAATGAAGAGTTTGTCCTTGACTCCACATGAATGTATTTTTAATACCTAGCCTTTGTGCAACAACCTTCCTAGGGGAACTGATCTTTCCCGAACTGTCTGTACCCAGCCTGTTGTATGTCTGTTGCAGTGGCTAGACCATCTTTTGTTCTCTTCCCATTCTTGAGTTGATATTAACTTGATATCTTACAGATGAACTCCAAAATATACCAAGATGTTTTCGCATGCGTTCCAAATGACCTAATACACTCCAGGTAAAGTATGCTGGAATGCTTCATTACTTATTCATCATTTTCCTGATCATTTTTTCCAAGTGAAACACATTCTTTTTCTCAAAGAAAATGAACTTCAATATAGGTCTGCTTTCAAACAAGCCATGGCTCACTCGAAAGAAAAACTTGGTTACACAACAATAGATCTTGGTGTTGCTCCTGGGAAAATAGAATCCCATGAGAACTGCAAAGCAACACTGGTGGATCCACTGGATAAGCTCAAGTCAGTGAGAGGATATTTGGTTGATTTTCCTCTGGAATTCATGCGCGACGAAGATTTAAGACCAATGTTCATTGAAAGCGAATTCTATACATCTCCTCAAGTGTTTCATTGAGAACACTGATGATCTTCTACCATCTCTCTAACATGTCTAAGTTTGTAGGTTAGGTTTTGTTTCTGTTCATGTAACTATTATATGTTGTGTAATTATACTGTTTAGGTTTTGTTTGTATTCATGTACTATTATATGTTGTGTAATTGTAGTGTTTTTTATTCTGCTCCCCTGCTTTTGTGGAGGATGGGGAGTGGTCAGTGAGGGTAGGGTGTTAGCCAACGTTATCTGTGCATACCATTACAGAAACCTCTTCAGAAGGTAAGTTTATACCAGGACTCGTTAAATGAAAGTAGATTGTACTTATTACAGAATGATTACAGGCCGAGCTGGCCGTAACTTTCCTTATATTAGCTCTACGTGTGCCAGAAGTTTCCGAACAATATATTTGTCATATTATAATCAGTAATTATTTGGAGACGACCGTTATAAGGAAAAAAAATGGCTCATGGGAATAACTATTTATAGATCTGAAATGTAATCACGTACTTATATGCATTAATAAATTCTTTTTACCTATGAAATACTGAATCTTGGACAACGCCAAACCCTCCATCAAAATAATATCCTCAATATTTTCAAAATGTTAGTCTATCTTGACTTTTTAATGTAATATAAATTTGTCTCTTAGCTGACTTTGCCCTGTCTGAAGTGGATGATACAATTTGCACGGCTTCTTGATTGGATATCACATCCCATACCATTCACCACAAAGAAAGCCTCAGATCAGTATACCACGTAACCGTTCAACTAAGTGAGATGTTCAATGGCGAAGCCAGGAGTCCTTTCTTGAGGTCACTGACAGGTTTCGTCAGGAATACCACTGGTCACAGTTGCGAACTGGGAAAATCGACAAAATCTTCTAGACATATTTTTGTATTATAACATAAAATACGTGAAAGAAAACACATCTACCAATCAATGTACAAAAAATAAACAATACGCAACAAACGATATGTTGATCATAATTATTAAATGAATATAGTAATATACATCAATACATATCTTTTATTTGCCTATTGTAGGACGAGAAGGAGTTGCCAAGAGATGCAAAAAGGTTCTTCGCGATGACGTTGATTGAAATCGTTGCATTATATCTTCATCATCAATGGTGCTAAAAATTTACAATAAACAATTCGATAGTATGTCATGTCCCAACCTGTTGCACAGATCAGTCTTGACGATATCCATTGCAGAAAAAGTTCTTTCAACACTAGCCGTTGCAACGGGTAAGATCAATGCTAACTCGATAAGTCGATATACTAAAGGAAAGTAATTGTGATAATTTTTCTTCACCACCTTCTTTGCAAGTCTCCAAGATTATTTATATTAGAGAATACTTTATTTAATTTCATATCAATAATGTAATTGTCAAGTTGATGGTCAAGCTCCATTCGTTCCAAGGAAGTGAAGTCGTCTGGATATAACTCATCAAGATGCAACAATTGACCATGATCAAAGTTCGCAAAAGAATTTGAAGGATCAAGACACATTACACATCTAAGTAAATCCGTGTTTGACTCTGTGAAGTGTTCATTCATTTCCATAGCAATAATGTCAATCACCTAAGAATTTATATGAATAAAAATTAATTATGATATAGACAAATTAATCATCAATGTCATATATATCAACACAATAAAGATATATGGAGTACATTTATGAAGATTTCTGCATTAAAATGATGAAAGTATGCATCGTTTCACCACCTTTACGCTTTTTTCTAGATCGGCCAATGACAACATCATCCATATTAGACACATCAATTTCATGTATTTCACAAAACTCAAAGACTTCTTTCAACAAATTATCCCAACCAACGTCTCTATATTCTTGTGAGCTATTCTTTACATCGTTGATCATATTAAGAGCACACCCTATGTTTTGATCTCTCATTTGAAGAATCTTAGAAAGTGTATTTGTCATTCCTAAACTTTTCAACATAAACTTTCCAACAGATACGAACTCAAAAGAGTCCATCTTATCAATCAAACCCGATGCAGTATTTTGGATATCTGATTTCTCGCCATCCTCATATAATGAGAGAAGCAATTGTCAAATTGGATTGCAACTATTAAAAATTCTCAACAATGTTTTATAATGAGAATTCCAACATGTTTTATCTGCAATTTCGTCTTTGAGTAGCTGACGAAAATAATCCTTTTTTTTCATGAAGCTTCAATTGTGTTAACAATCATCGATACCGTTTCAAAGGATATTTTCACACTTTCTTTTTCTCTAGCAACTCACACAACAACTAATTGAAGTTGCTGGAGAAAACAATGGATATAATGCGCGTTCTTGTTTTCGTTTAGAATGAGTGCTTTCAAGGCATTAAATTGACCACGCATGTTTGAAGCTCCATCATAACATTGACCTCTAATTCTATTAAGTGATGACCCATGTTTTGCAAAAAAAAAAAAAAAATCATCAATAGCCATTTTTAGGCACTTTGCTGAAGTTTAGGTAACATGCACAAATCCAAGAAAATGTTCTACAACCTCTCGTTTGTCATTCAAAAATCTTAAAACCACGGACATTTGTTCTTTCACTGAACAATCACGTGCCTCATCAATCAAAAGAGCAAAATGCTTGTCTCCTAACTCATTCAATATGACTTTTCCTTTTTGTGTTGCACAACTCTTAATAATTTCTTTCTGCCTCATAGGAGATGTCATTTGAATGTTTTTTTGGAGCATTTGCTTGCATTACCTTCTCCACATCAGCATTCTGCTTGCAATGCCAACCAATGAGGCCTAAAAAATGCCCTCGGCGCGTTGATTGTGTAGATTCATCATGTCTCCTAAAAGAGAAACCTTTCATTAAAAGATATCGAGCAACACGTACAACCACTGTCAATCGAATACCATAATCATCTTCAATAGCAACACTTTTTGTTGACATGACATAATCTATATTCTCTCTTTGATTATGGTATTGCTCAACCTAATCTCTACAAGTATGACGCGAGCTAAAAGAACTTCCTTCATGATCAATGAATAATGTTTACCATCTTTCCAATTATCAAATCCATCTTCATTAAAAAAAAGTTGCTCTACTTTTTATATTGTTATTTGCTAATAAATAACAATATAAACAAGACGCGTTGTTTTTAGATACGTTATATTCCAACCATTCATAATCGTTGAACCATGCACTGTGAAACGTTATATTCTTTTTTCCAAACATAGTTTGTGAAAACACATGCCCAACCGTCCGACAAGGACCTTTAGCTAAATTTCTTCTCCTTAGTGAATCTCTTATTTCAATAGGATAACTATTAATTAGTTTCTGCAAACGTAGATCACCAATAACATCATCATCCAAAATTGCACATTCCTTATCAACACAAGCTCTTTTTTCCCTTCCTTGTGAAGTTGAAGATTCGAAATTTTTCGGTTGCATGATAACAAACTTGTCCATAATGTATTGTTACACAAAACCTCAAAACCTTCGTATTCTGAAAAATCAACCAAAGCAAGTGCAGATAAGAAGATAAGTAACACGTATTCAAATACACATTTGGCATTAACTCCCATATCATTTCATATTCAAATTCAATTTACAAACCCATTTCAACTCAATAATCAATTTAGTCATCTTCCATCAAACATTAACCAATTGCCTCTAAATAGTAAATCCTAAATTACATCCTTGAGCTCACCATGCTTAAAGAATAGGGAAAACCATCAATCTTAACATTAAAATCAAGGGAGACTCATCGACAAAGTATCACAAAAGCCTTTTTCCCTCTTTTAATCTCTTGTCGGCTCTGCCTCCCCTAGCCTGTTCTGTTTTCAAGAGGCTGCTGCATAATACAACAATCAATTTAGTCATCTTCCACTTGGAGGAGTGTGTTAAATTCATTTCCAATTACAAAAAACTTTCTTTTTATCACTCACAGATACTACAGCAAAAACAATTAAACAACGGCAAAAGAAGCATCGAAAACATCGACAAGAACATGAACGATGGGAGAAAAACTCGATGGGCGCGAAGTAGAAGAAGTAACATGTTTTGTCGCCACCGTTAACATCCACAAAAATAGAGGAAACTACCAATGTGTAGAGGAGGAAATTCCACAAACAGTTGATGTGATTTCTTGTGTGAGTTATGGAAATACGTAAAGGATGAAAACAGAAAAATCACAGACTTCCATCAAACATTAACCAATTGCCTCTAAATATTAAAACCTAAATTAGCAAATTACATTCTTAATCTCACCATGCTTAAAGAATAGGTAAAACCAGCAATCTGAACATGAAAATCAAGGGAGACTCACCAACAAAGAATCGCAAAAGCCCTTTTCCCTTTTAATCTCTTGTCGTCTCCGCCTCCCCTAGTCTGTTCCGTTTTCTTATTTGTGAAAATAAGAGGCTGCTAGCTGCTGCAAGGCAGCTTTCTTTTAAACCCTTTTTTCTATATATATTAGGTTTTATTACTTTTCTTTTATTACAATTATATCCACCTGTTTATGAATATTTTTCTTGAGCCATTACATCTCAAAATATAGTGAATTTATAATATGTTAAAATGTCAAATGTGTTCCGGTAAGTTTTAGACACATTTAGACACTTAGCAGAGAATTTCCGAACGCTAAACACTATGTGACCACGTAACAGAGAGTTAATGTTCTGTCAAGCAGGGACATACTTTGAACTGAATGGCCAAAAATACAACTACACACACCTATTTATAGGATTTTCTTTGTCGACGTTAGTAGGGCACGTGCCCCCCGGGGCCCCCTCCCTCCACCCCTGTGCTCAAGTATACAGATGCACCGAGTACATTTTTACCAAGATGGTTGTATTGTGTTTATTATCTCTTTTGGCTCTTTTTTCTTTTTCTTTTTTTACTTTAAAGAACTTCGTCTGGTAGAGTTTTTGACATATTGGTTCCAAGCAGGTAAAGAAGAGAGTTGTGTTAGGTTAACATCGAGTGTAGAAATTTGTCACTAAACATGATTATGTATTAAACAAGAAATTACATTAATGCTAGGATGTTCCTCATATGGAATACACCATATAGTCCAAATAAGGTGTCTCGGCAAGGACCACTGCATCTGGAGGGCTTAGATGTAGTGTCAAGTAAGTAAGTGTCCCCATCCATGGTCTGAATACGGTGACAATAAAGTTAGGATTGTTGCATCTTCAAGAGAACTCGGATGTAGTGAAAAAATAAGCAAGAGTTTTTAGATCGTAAGTTAGATACTATAGAAGATGTTGAGAAAAAGTGTTTGAATGATTTACAAATGCATGATTTAAATAGTACAAGTTTACGAAATGCATGACAAACTTGACACGTTTTTGTGATATACATGTCTTATATACTTTATATATATTGTTGCGGGACTAACAATCCATGACGCGTTAAAGCTTACATCATATGGCAAACATGTGTTGTCTTTGAACTATTTTCAAGTGCCACCATTAATGAACTAAACTAGTTCATTAAGTGAAGTACTTAAGTTAATGAACTAACTAGTTCATTAAATGGAGACATATTTGGAGAAGGCTTGATGGCAACAAATTGAGAATGGAAAGTCTCCTTATTCACTCATGTGCTAAACGTCTATATATATATATTAAGATTTTTATTAAAAAGGCACAATACACATATATTCCTACATACTACCGACACGTTACATATATTACAAACGTACGTCAACATCACACCACTATATTCACCTCATATTTATGAGTATATTCAGGTCTTATATCATATGATATAACTCATGGTGATGACAAAATTATAACGACACGTTACAATGTTATAAACCGAAAATTGTCGTATCGGGTGACTACCGAAACTTTGCCAATGTGTCACGTACTTGCCATATAAAGATGGCCAGCCCATATAATTTAAAAATTGCCAAAAATTTCGTGGCTCACATGTTCAAATCAACCATGAAATCATTCCATGTTGGCATACACAAATCACCTACAATTTAGGCCAAATGGTAGAGATTTCAAATTCAAATAATTAAGCGCATGGGGCGCCTATCTTAATCAGCCATTAGGCCTGAATATCTAATTTATTTTATGTATATTATTTGTGACATAATATATATAACATATGCAAAAAGTTTGAATTTAATCGGAGAAAAATCGCATAATCGACGAAAGTCGAAAATTAAGTTTTCTACGAACATAACACATGGAACGTTTTTGGAATGGCTTGTAACATGTATATAGACACTTTTTACACATTTAAGACATGTGAAAGTGTTCTAGAAAATTCAAATTAAGGCTGATTGAAATTTACCATATGTGTGTAATTATTGTGCATTATTTTACAAAGTTTACCAAAATGAAATTCAACACATGTGCAAGACTTCTTACACGCTATGTTCAGCCTTGATGGAGCCTAGGTGGAGCTTAGTTGGCATCTCAATTGGCAAAGAATATGCCACACAAGGTTAGTGACATAAAAGAAGGAGCTACACAATGTAACAATTCAAACATTTCAAACTACTACACATGCTAAAAATTATTCAGCACATGTAGTACATGCTGGCCGATTTTTTGACTATTTTTGCTGATCAATTTGCTTTCTATAATTGAAGGGATTGAATGATGATTGTTTGGTAACCTTTTGACTACTAATTGGCACATGTTTTATGAGTTTTAGTAAGATTTTTACAGCACGCTAAATGATGACAAGTTGGACCAATCATCAAGTGTCAAGTAAGCAATGTCAAGTCATCCATCCAATCATAATATGGCAAGTGAGCAAGATGGTGTCATTTCTACACAAGACAATCTTCTAAGGGCATTAAAGAAAATTCTCAAGAAGGGAAGATACCCTAGGGGGCGGCCACATATGATAAAAATAGAAGAATAGTGCAAACAAGTTCAAGACTACAACTCTCATTCTCTCAAGATCAAGAAGCTCTACTATTTTCTTCTTCTCTTTTTCTTTCTTCTTCTTCTTCTCTCAAGCCTATTGTTCATATATTTAAAATATTGCATAGGATTTGATCATACCACCATACACGTTTAATTTGTTGTAAAAGCTTGATCAAGGTGTGGTCAAACCTTCATCCGTTCGGTGGTAGTGTCCGTGATCCGTTTGATTGATTGTATTGTTTGTGAAAGGGTGGAGTTGGTGTGTAACTCCAGCAACCCTTATGGTAAGGTGTGTTTGGTGTTTAGTGATAACCAAAGAAGGTGTCCTCGAAGACTAGAGTAGGTTGATTTAACCGAACCAGTATAAAATCCTTGGTGTCTTTACTTTCAGCACTTTACTTTAAGTTTTCAGCAATTTGTATCTATTTCGTTGCAATCGTAAAAATAGTAAACAATTTTTAAAAATTGCAAAACTTTGCAGAAATATAATCAAATATCGTAGATTTCATTTGGCACAAGTTTCAAATCATTTGGATAAGTATAAGTCAGTCAAACGTGATTAGTTCTGAGACTAGTGCAATCTGATTTTCAGATTTGCAAAGGTTGAGAACATCAACGTAGTTGACATACTTTTCAAACGAATTTTCAAAAACTGTTTCAACACATTAAAATACATATCTCAAGGGGTTTGTCATTAAAGTTTCAGACCATTTGGAGTGACCAATTAATCAGAATAAAATTTTCAAGTTGGAGTACGGTTTTTGGCAGATTCGCGTAATCTAACCAAAAACAAATTTTCAAAGGGTTAGGAGTTGAATTTTGATTGGAAATTTTTATGAGATGCTCAAAACATCTGAGAGTATAATCTCACTGAATTTCATAATTTTTAGAGGTCTCTAACTAGGTTGTTTAATTATTTCAAATCATGATCTGAAAACAAGAACTGTTTTCAGAAGTGGGGTTTTTGGGCCAAACGTTTTTAAAAACAACAGTTTCCACACACACTATTCAACCCTCCTTCTAGTGGTGCTATTCAGGTCCTACAGAAGAAATACTAGATTAGATTAGAGTATTAGACTCCAAACATAGAACATTGAAACCTTAATAGAAAAGAAAATAGAGGTAGTGAACACCATGATACGGAGAAAATTAAATATTTTATGCTTCTAATAGGCAAAGAGGATAGTGAGAAAGCTAGAATATTGGACGATTTATGATTTAAAATAATACAAAGAAAATAAGAAATAGAGTTAGGGTTATTAAAGATGTCCTTTAAGAGACGGAGTAGTATGTGTTATTAAGAAAGAAAATAGAATTATAGCTTTAAATTGGTGCTTGAAAAAGAAACAATCAATATCGTTAGCGTATATGCCCCTCAACTGGATTTAAAAGAGGCTATAAAGGTTCAATTTAGAGAAGATTTAGAAGACGTAATACGTGAAATTCCAATAGGTGAGAAGATCTTTATAGGAGAAGATTGAAATGGATATGTAGGTAAAGAGAATAAGGATTACAATGAGATACACAATGGATTTGGTTTTAAAAATAGAAGCAATGGACGGATATCAATTTTGGACGTCGCAATGGCTCGTGACTTTATAAGGACTGATACATTTTTTTCAAAAATAAAGTGATGAACACTTGATTATCATCAAAAGAATGGGTCAAATAAGTCGCAAACTATTTCATGACTCTAGAAGAGATATAAGAACTTGTAAGGATTGTAACATGATTCCAGGAGAAAGTTTAACAATGCAACACCGCCTTATAGTGTTGGATGTCCATATCCGACATAGAAAATTGACAAAACAAGGGCCTATAGAATCCAATATAAAATAGTGGACTTTGAAAGCAGCTAAGCAAACAGAATTTAGAAAAGTAGTATTAAAAGGCTTATGAACTTCAAGCAGTGATGTAAATAAAGTGTGGGATGATAAAGCAACAAGTGTAAATAAAATAGCAAGAAAGTTACTTGGCGAGTCAAAAAGTTAAGCACCTCCAAATAATAGATATTGGTATTGAAAAGAATAGGTCTAAGACAAAGGAAGAAAAAACCATGAGGACTAGTTATAAGGAACTTTAACTTTGCAAAAATCAAGAGAATTATAAAAAATATAGGCTTACTAAGAAATAAACTAAACAAGTAATAAGTGAAGTCAAATGAGAGGTGTTTGAATATTTTAATAAGAAGTTGAACAAGAATGAACGTGAATAAAATTTTTAGAGGTAGAGAAAGGAAGACATGATATTTGACTCAAGTTAAATGCATTAGAAGCAAAGATAGCAATATTTTAGTAAAGTAAAAGACAATGCAAGACAGATGGAGAAGATATTTGAGAAACTTTTTAATGAAATATTGTGAGATAAACTCGTATGGGTTATGCAATTCTAAAGAAGATAGAAATGTAACATATAGTAGGAGAATTCGATTGACAACGATAGAAGATGATTTAGAAAGGATGAAAAACAATAAAGTCGTTGGACCCGATGTTATTCTAATTATTCTAATTGAGACTTATAAATGCCTAGAGAAAGAAGGTATTATGTGGCTCACATATTTTTTTAACAAGATTGCGAAGATCGGAAAATTGTCTAACTAGTCAAGGAAAATACCTTAGTGCCTTTATAAAAAAATAACAAAGGAGATATACTAAGCGACTAGTGTATATAAAAACCAATTTAGATTTAAACCGACAAGGTCAACAATGGAAGCTATACATCTCTTGAGGACTTTAATAGAGAGATATCGAGAGAAGATGCATGATTTCCATATAGTTTTCATTGACTTTGAAAATGCATGTGATATAGTTCCATGAGAGATCTTTTTGGAGAGTGCTTGAAAAAAAACGTTAGAGTATCATATACAGAAATTATTAAAGACGGGTATAAGAACACAATGATGAACTTATAAGGATCATGAATAAAGAATACAAGTGGCAGAAATGAGAATGTTGTGATGGATGTTTGAACAAACAAGGAATGATAAATATAAGCAACAAACATATAAGAAAAAAATTAGGGTGGCTCCTATAGATGAGAAGATGAGTGAGTCAAGGTTAAGATGGCGTGAAAATGTGCAAAGGCGTTCTGCAGATACACTTATTAGGCAGTGCGAGACAATGAATAATGTGTATGTGTATGTTAAACATGAAATAAGGATACCAGCGAAAACTTGGAGAAAGGCAATTGTTAGATGTGAAGAACACTCTAGAAGGGGGTGAATTGATTGTTAGAAATATTTTCAGTTTTTTTTAAAATTATTTTGCTCACTCTATGAGAACATCATTTCATATATTGTCATATCATTAAAATTACATCATATTCTTAATTTTACTCTTTGTTTATTTGTTGTTTACATAATTTAATGTATTATTTTCTTGGAATTAATAAAACTAACGTTGAATGATCACAGTCTTTAGATGGGATATTGTTTTTGGATATAGTACCTCACATTACATCACCTGTCACCTTTTACTTGGTAACAATGGACAAACGTGTTTGTCTCACGTGCCTACAGAAGCACGTGATATGAAGTCTGTATTTATCCCAGGACATTGAGTAGACAGAATGACCCTTCCCCTTTCATTAGTCCAGCTCTCTAAAATTCAGATTTGGATCACCTAATCTTCTTATTATCTCATCTTCCAGCTATATTAGGGAGAAAATACTAAGTGTTTGGTTCACATTTGGATATCGAAATTGGAATCGGAAAGGATATGACCGTATATGATTTTGACAGTATATGAGTTTGGATATAAAAGTCATATTTGTTTGGTATTGATGTGGGAATGTGTATGATTGTCATTGCTAGTGTTTGGAACGTACCGGAATCGAATGGGTACCGAAGGTGGACATCCAGAAAGCTAGCTAGAAAAATTTGACCGATCGGAATAGTAACTAGCCGATGGACGACGGTGGCTGGCATCGTTGATCGGCAGGGGCCTTTGACCGGCCTGTTTGATCATTGGGGGTGGTGGGGGTAGCCAAAGTGGGTTGAGGATGATCAAACTTGAAACTCATACCCTAATATTATACCTCCATATTGAAAGACAAGAGGCAACAAATATATTAAAAACGATATT
The DNA here is from genome assembly GCA_036186865.1 of Eustoma russellianum. Taxonomy (NCBI): domain Eukaryota; kingdom Viridiplantae; phylum Streptophyta; class Magnoliopsida; order Gentianales; family Gentianaceae; genus Eustoma; species Eustoma russellianum. The sequence goes on from AP025073.1 coordinate 4,359,893, forward strand.
CATTATCAAATACTCAGATATCAATTCGAAACTCATACCTCCAATTTTAACAACCAAACAACGTGTATGGGTTTGGAGGGCTATTAATGAAGAAACCCCAACCAAACGCCTCTTTTAAGTGTATGCTCTCTTTTATGGAGTTGGAAATATGACGTAATCCCATTAGTTCGAGAATAAGATAAAAAACAAACTAGGATCTTCCCCTATAAATTTCTTAGTATGATTTAAAGAAATACTTTATCAATCTAAAAATATTATCGTAATGGTATTTTTATATATAGTTTATGTCAAACTTTTTCACTATAATAAAATATAAGATAGAAAATTTATCACTATATCAGTTGGTACAAATTTTAAACAGCTCCAAAGTAATTATTTGACATTTCAATAATTACTCTTTCTGTTCCATTTGAGAGTAGTTTCCTTTTTTGGCATGTCCCAAAAAATGTATACATTCTATTCTAAAATTTGAATGAATATTTGCTCTTCTCACATTATCTTTAATAATAATACAAGCAAACAACAAACAATACAACAAATGATAAAAATAATAACACAAGATAGTTTTAATAATTATGTATTAGTCGCAGAGAGTAGACATACACTGAGTATGAGACTAGAGCAATGGAGAGGTGTTTTACAGAGAAAATACTTAAGGATTAGTCGTTCTAAGACCGAGTATCTACACTGCGACTTCAGCGGCGTAGCCGACAGTGAGAATAGACAGCTCACCATCGTCGATGGTCAAGTGGTACCACAGGCAAACAAGTTCAAGTACCTAGGATCATTTGTACAGCAGAATGGGGACATAGATAGTGATGTAGCACACCGAGTTCAAGCAAGCTGGTGTAGGTGGAGGGCAGCCTCAAGAGTGCTATGTGACAAGAATTTCCCAACTAAATTAAAGGAAAATTTTTATAGGGTGGCAGTGCGACCGGCAATGCTATATGAGACAGAATGATGGGCCATCAAGAGGTCACAATTGCAGAAGATGGAAATGACAGAGATGAAGATGTTGAGGTGGATGTGTGTTCATACAAGGCTAGACCGGATCAGAAACGAGGTGTTTCGAGAAAGATTAGGGGTGATTAGTATATCAGATAAGATAAGAGAGGAAAGAATGAGATGGTTTGGGCATGTCAAGCGGAGGCAGACAACGGTGTCTGTCAGAGCAATTGAAAGCCTCATTGTAGAGGGGAATATGAGTAAACGCAGGCCCAAACTGACTTGGGATGAGCATATTACACACGACCTACTAGATTTGCACATCTCTGAGGACATGGTCCAGGATAAGAGTTTATGGAGGCATAAGATTAAGGCTAACGATGTATCGGTCATATATAGAGGCAACTTAGAGTATATTTAGGGACGTAGATAGGCGTAGACACTATCTACAGTTTAGGTTGCCTTTGCACTTGTTTGTTTATGTTTTACCGTTGTTTTGCATTATATGTACATATACACGTGATGTGTATTTTAATATTGACAGTCTCTTTGTATTTATTGAATTTCCTCACTAACACACTAGCACATCATATCTCTATTATCGTGTCATTTATGCAGGTACATATAGAGTCGGGGGTCTCACTAGAAGCAAACTCTCTATCCCTTGGGACAGAGGGTATTGTTTGCCTATCATTTATCCTCCCCAGACCCTAGCGATAGCTTTTGCTATCGTTGGGATATACTGGATACGGATGATGATGATGAGTTGTAATAATACAACACATAATGATGTTCTTTTAAAATATTAGGCTTTTAAAAAAGGACTTCAATTTTGTGAGGGAGAGAGTAATCAATAATCAATGAGAAAGGGACGTGTAGAAGAAGGATCCTTGTAATTCACACATTCACTCAAATGATGTAGGATGCTTTCTTTCGGGTTAGGATCTCCTCACCTCAAATCTCTCACCTCATACATCACTGCACGACACGTGGCAGCAGAGATGGGTGATGAAGTTAGATGCGGGTCACTCTCATCTAGCCTCACCGTCCACCCCTACTGTCACGTGTCGCGCGGTGACACGTGGGGTGAGTGGAAAGTGTGTGATTTTTTACTGGTTGTGAAATAATTGTTATAATGTCATGCATATTGTGAATTATTATAGGTGTTAGTGGGGATAGTGGATGCCAAATATTTACACCCACTAAGGATAGTGGATGTCCAAATATTTATACCCACTAAAGGTAATGGAGTAGTGGGCATTAACCTTAGGAAGATGTTACACTTGTTATACCCTATAAATAGGACACCTTCTTGTATGAATTGAAATACCTTTGAAGAACATATATTATACAATCTTCTTGTTGTTCTCTTTATATTATTGTTCGAGTTTAGAACACGTTATCAACACGGCGCTTTACCGGCTATAGAAGATCCATCGTGGGGGATACAATAGCTTCGAAGAGGATCCATCGTGAGCTTAGAGTATTTGGTATGCTTTCGTGTGGTTTTTTTGTTGTGGTTTCATGTATTATGAAGTTGAGTTATGAATTCTATAATTTCTGTTTCTTTGCTAATTGGACTGGCAAAGCATTATTAAATTAGAGAACTATAATCTAAGGTCAAGCGAATAGAACTGTAAAGACTCACAGTTGAGTATGTTTACTCGTTACCTGCTATTTGTCCAGAGTATGTTTTTATAAGAGCGGTTTTTGAGCTCTTTGTTGAAACTTGCAGTAGCATCGAAATTGTTTATACCAGTACCCTTGAAACTAGTTAATCCAAGTTAATATTAATATTACAGAACTAGACTCATACAACATTTTCTTATTAAAACTATATTTTTAACCTTTTCTCCACCTAAAGCTTCGGCTGTTATAGACTTCTAAATCAAGATAAAAAGCACAACTGTAACCTTTAAATATACGAAAACTTAACTAACTGTTTCGGTTGCTCACTTTTGCTATATTGATTGACTCCTATTTTAGCATACAATACTTTGTGATTGCATATGTAGGAGCCGGTTATTTTGCATCTAGTATATCTACATGTATCATCTCTGTTATTTTCCTGAATTTACTGTCCTTGACATTTACTGTGAATATTATATGTATGCTTAATGTTACTTCTGAATATGCAAATATGCAAAGACAAACTTCTGAAGACTTTGCAAATTGAACGTTGCAAATGTAATGAACGAAAACCAAAGCAAATTTTTGTGCCTGAAGCATATAACATTTACTCAAACATAACATTTACTCAAACATGTATCAATTTTTGTGCTTTGTGGATCTTTTGTTATGATTTTATGATGATGTATTTCTTATGCCTGAAGCATATAACATTTACTCAAACATGTAGTTTTGAGTGAATATATCATCTTCTGATATATTTTCTTCATGTATAATCAGACCAATAGCAAACATCACCAAACTGGAATTTGCCGCCCTTGATATTTTCGGCAGAAATTACATGGCATGGGTTCTTGATGCTGAAATCCACTTGATGGCTATGAACCTCGGGCATACAATTAAGGATGATGTTGTGGCTAGTGAACAAGATAAGGCTAAAGCCATGATATTCATTCGCCATCATCTCCACGACGGGCTGAAATCCGAATACCCTGGGGTAAAAAAGCCTCGGGAGTTGTGAAAAAATCTGGAGGAGCGATATGATCATTATAAAAGTGTTATCCTTCCAAAGGCTCGATATGACTGGTTGCACCTGAGGTTGCAAGATTATAAAACAATCAATGAATATAACTCTGCTATGTTTTCTATAGTCTCCCATTTGAGGTTGTGTGGTGATAAAGTTACTAATGCTGACATGTTAGAAAAAACATTTACCACTTTTCATGCATTGAATATGCTCCTGCAGCAGCAATACAGGGAACGAAATTTTGAAAAATATTCCCAGCTCATTTCATGTCTCTTAGTTGCTGAGCAAAATAATTAACTGCTAATGAAAAACCACACTTCTCACCTGACCGGGTCAAAATCATTCCCTGAAGCGAATGCAACTTTTAATGGTCGTGGTAGAGGTCGTGGTCGTGGTCGTGGTCGTGGCCGCAGTAGAGGTCGTGGCCGTGGTAGAAGATTTGCACCATACCACCAGAAGTGAGAAAATAATGAAAAGCCGCATGATAAGGCAAAAGCTACAAAAGATGGTACAAATGCTAAGCATCACGATGAGACATGTTATCGATGCGGATCTCACGGACATTGGTCTCGTACTTGCCGTACACCAAAACATTTGGTTGATCTTTATCAGGCATCCCAGAAGGATAAAGGCAAGGGAAAACAAAGTAATTTTTGCAGACTTTGGAACCATAACAGATAATGATGACACAATCCCCAATCATTTTGATAATTTAGATCTTGAAGATTATCTTATGGGTCCAAGCATGGATGGCAATGGAATCCAGTTTGTGGATGATGTTACAAATAAAAATGGTCGGGCATAATCATGTAGGATGTCTAGTTATTTTTCATGATTAGTCATGTTTTTTGGATAAGTTTTTATTTAGTTTATGATATCTTAGCATGTAACTTTGTTTCAATTTAAGCTTATCTATTAGCATAAATAAAATTTCTTTGTCATTTACATTTCCATTTATGTATTGATTCTTTGGAATTAAATTAATTATGAAAATTGTATATGCTATGCTAGACATATATTCAAGATGAATGGTGGGGACATCTGTCTGGTTGACAGTGGAACGACACACGCAATTCTTCGTGATCGAAAATATTTTTCGACATTGCAATTGAAAAAAACAAATGTTAGTACAATTTCGGGTACTACATCATTGATTGAGGGTTCTGGAAGAGCAACTATCATAATACCAAGTGGTACACCAGATTGATAAATATGGCATTATTTTCTACCAAGTCAAAACAAAACTTGTTGGGTTTCAAAGACATGCGTCTTAATGGTTTTCATATTGAAACCATGAACAAAGGGAATATGGAATTTTTATGTATTACATACGAAAAATCAGGCCAGAAGCTTGTAAAAGAACAATTCCCAATTTTTTCATCTGAATTGTATATGCGACTATACATCCAGTATAATCTAATATTGTGATGAACCAGAAGTTCATTGATCCAACACTATTCATGTTATGGCATGATCGACTTGGCCACCCGGGATCAGTAATGATGCGTAGAATTATACAAAACTCACATGGACATCCTTTAAAGAACCAGAAGATTCTTTTACCTCGTGACTGTGTGTGTGTTGCTTGTTCACGAGGGAAATTAATCACGAGGCCATCCCCGATGAAGGTTCATGTTGAATCTCCTATATTTTTACAAAGAATACAAGGAGATATTTGTGGACCTATTGATCCCCCTTGCATTTTGATATTTTATGGTCTTATTGGATGCCTCTTCACGTTGGTCTCATGTGAGTTTGCTTTCGACAAGAACAGTAGCATTTGTCAAGCTTCTTGCTCAAATTATACGCTTAAGAGCACAATTTCTAGATTATATAATTAACTCTATTCGTCTTGATAATGCTGGTGAATTTACTTTCCAAGTTTTTAATGATTACTGCATGTCGATTGGGATTGATGTTGAGCATTCAGTGGCACATGTGCATACTCAAAATGGCCTAGTAGAGTCATTTATAAAACGTTTACAACTGATTGCTAGACCTATGCTCTTAAGATCTAATTTACCCATGACAGCTTGGGGAAATGTAATTCTGCATGCATCTGCATTAATACGGCTTAGACCCAGTTTGTTTCAACCATATTCGCCATTGTAAATGGTATCTGGCCAGCATCCTGATATTTTACACTTAAAGATTTTTGGATGTGCGATTTATGTTCCGATTGCTCCACCACAACGGACAAAACTGGGTCCTCAAAGACGTCTAGACATATATGTGGGTTATGATTGTCCATCTATTGTGAGATATGTTGACCCCCTGATGGGTAATTTATTTAAGGCAAGATATGTTGAGTGTCATTTTGATGAGAAAGTTTTCCCGCCGTTAGGGGGAGATAAAGTATCGTTTCCTGAAGAACGACGTGAAATTACGTGGAATGTTCCTTCATTTTCTCATCTTGACCCACGAACAAATCAATGCGAGCAAGAAGTAAGAAGAATAATTCATTTACAAAATATTGTAAATCAATTGCCTGACGCATTTACTGATAGTCAAAAGATAACAAAATCCCATGTTCCGACGATGAATACGCAAATTCGGCTTGATGTCTCTGAAAGACATGATAATGGTATACTAAAAGCAAGTCTAAAACGTGGGCGCCCAGTCGGCGCGAAAGATAAAAACCATCGGAAAAGAAGGGTACAAGTTAATGCTCCAGAAGAGCACACTCCAGAAAAGCAAAGAAGGTCACAACCTGGAAGCGCTATAGAAATCTAAACTGATCAGTCTAAAATTGATAAACAAGTTGCTCCTGAAGAAGCAAGTGAACAAAATTTTGAAGAAATCTCTTTGAATTATGTAAGTTCAGGAGAAAATTGGGATAGAAAAAAGGTTATTATTGATCATGCTTTTGCTTATAGTATTACATGTGAAATTGTAGATGAGGATCCTGAACCGAGATCCATTGAGCAATGTCGACACAGAAATGATTGGCCAAAGTGGAAAGATGCAATCCAAGCAGAACTGAAATCATTAGAAAGTCGCAAAGTATTTGGACCTGTAGTCCAAACCCCTGAAGGGATAAAACCTATTGGATATAAATGGGTTTTTGTACGAAAACGCAATGAGAAAAATGAGATTGTGCGATATAAGGCACGTCTTGTTGCGCAAGGTTTTTCACAAAGACCTGGGCTTGATTATGATGAAACATATTCCCCAGTAATTGATGTCATAACATTACGATATCTAATCAGCCTGGCAGTTGCTAAAAACCATGATATGCGGTTAATGGATGTGGTTACCGCATACTTATATGGATTTTTAGATAATGATATTTATATGAAGATCCCTGAAGGATTAAAATTGCCTACAAAATGTGATCAAAAGACACATGGATTATACTCAATCAAATTACAGAGGTCTTTGTATGGACTAAAACAATCTGGCAGGATGTGGTATAATCGTCTCAGTGAGTACCTCATTAAAGAAGGATATGTAAATAATCCAATTTGTCCATGTGTATTTATCAAGAGATCTGAAAATGGGTTTTCTGTAATTGCTGTATACGTTGATGATTTGAATCTTGTTGGAACTCCTGAAGAGCTTACCAAAACGGCTAATTATCTCATGAAAGAGTTTGAGATGAAAGATCTCGGAAAAACTAAATTTTGTCTCGGCCTGCAGATCGAGCATTTGCCTAATGGAATCTTTCTTCATCAATCTATGTACACGGAGAAAATGTTGAAGAGATTTTATATGGATAAAGCTCACCCATTGAGTAGTCTTATGGTGGTACGATCATTAGATGTAAAGAAAGATCCATTCCGACCACCAGAAGATAATGAGGAATTATTAAGTCCAGAAGTACCTTATCTTAGTGTTATTGGTGCTTTAATGTATCTTGCGAATTGCTCGAGACCAGATATAGCATTCTCAGTGAATTTATTAGCAAGATATAGCTCTACACCAACACGGAGACATTGGAATGGTGTCAAGCATATTTTACGCTATCTTCGTGGAACAATAGATATGAGTTTATTCTATTCAAAGAATTCTGAGTCACAATTGTTGGGATATGCTGATGCGGGATATCTATCTGACCCTCATAAGGGAAGATCACAGAGTGGATATATTTTTACTTGTGGAGGTACAACTATATCATGGAGATCAGTGAAGCAGACATTAACAGCCACATCTTCCAACCATTCTGAGATTTTAGCATTACATGAAGCAAGTCATGAATGCGTATGGTTAAGGTCGATGTTTCAACATATTCAAGAATCATGTGGATTATCTTCACTAAGAAAGACTCCAACGATATTGTTTGAAGATAATCCTGCATGTATTGCGCAAATTAAGAATGGCTACATCAAAGGAGAAAGAACAAAGCATATATCACCAAAATTTTTCTACACTCATGAACTTGAGAAGAATGACGACATTAATATCCAACAGATACAATCAAACAAGAATTTTGCTGATTTGTTCATTAAAGCACTACCAACAACTACATTTAGAAAGATGGTCTACAACATTGGAATGCGTCAACTCAAAGATCTCTTGTCAGCATCAAGAGGAGTGTGATTACTATACACATTGTACTCTTTTTCCTTCGTCCAAGTTTTTATCCCACGAGGTTTTTCTTGGCAATGTTTTAACGAGGCAGTGTATCACACTTACCAATTTTTATGAATGTATACTCTTTTTCCTTCGACCAAGTTTTTATCCCACTGGGTTTTTCTTGGCAAGGTTTTAACGAGACATATTTTATAAAATTTGGACATCCAAGGGGGAGTAGTGTGAATTATTATGGGTGTTAGTTGGGATAGTGGATGCCAAATATTTACACCCACTAAGGATAGTGGATGTCCAAATATTTATACCCACTAAAGGTAGTGGAGTAGTGGGCATTAACCTTAGGAAGATGTTACACTTGTTATACCCTATAAATAGGAAACCTTGTATGAATTGAAATACATATGAAGAATATATATTATAGAATCTTCTTGTTGTTCTCTTTATATTATTGTTCGAGTTTATAACAATGCATACACCATAAAATTAGTGGTCATTTAATATAAAAATGACTCCATTCGTTGCATTATATGTTCATTAAAACTGTCTCTAATTTTTAGTTCTATATTTTGATCCATTACTTGATTCTAATTAATGAGTTATTTTCATTGGCTAATTACAAAAATAGTTTTACGTATGAACATAATTTACGATTTTTATTATCTAAAGAAAAGAATATAACTAAGGAAATAGGACGGACGGACGAGGTATTATGAAGGTAAATTTCATGGTCAATGCATAACTAGATCATATTGTAATAGTTTTTTATTAACCAATAAAAAGTAAAATAATGAAATGCACGTGTGTATATAAATATATATACATATATATCTAATATGCATAGTATACATATATATATATGTTTTTAATAATATGGGTGATTATTTCCTTAAAGCATCCTCGAAAACATTTTTTAAGCAGCTTTCACAGATATGACCTCTGCAAAACTAAATCGTACTATAGAGTATGAGACGTGTCACGAAATTGTTGTAGCAAAAGGTGAAATCCGAGGAATCTCATCTTTTCAACCCCAATAAGCATCAGAAAGGATGTAAATTAAGAGTCAAACGACCTCTTAGATTGGATAGGGGACTTCTAGGTTGGATGAGGGACGCACACAAGTTGCTCCTAGTACTTACGCAGTGGCCCACACAAGGTATACCTGCAAACTAAGCCTTCGGCCTAGCAGCAGTAGAGTACCCACACTATACGTGTGTCTGGATTCGAGCTCTTAATCTCTTAGAATAAATCTCAATTTGAGTATCAACTGGAATATACTCTGTGCACGTGTAACGAAATTGTTGCAAAATATCTTAAATGCCACTGACATTACCAGAATATGGTACCCTAGGCCACTTTTTCCCTCTAAGAAATCGTGATAACTACCCATCAAACAGAATAAATAAACTAAATAAATAAATGAATACATAAATATAGAAACTGGTATATTGTTATGGCGACAAACAGGATGATTAATGAAATTTATCTCTCCTCGGTTTTGTTAGTAACTCGCGATAAGTTGTTCTAATTTATCCGATTTTTTAATGAGTTTATGTCTCGTTTCCATATCTTCATTCGCGATAAGTTGTTAATTATCGTCAAAAGATAAAACGTAAAGAATACGTAATCTGCCACCGCCTTTGACTATTCCTGTTCAACCGTGCAAGCATTGTGGTTGTGGGCTTCTGGCATGCACTAGGAAAGTATGGTCTTTAAAATGTTGAATATTTATATAAAAAAGGAAAAAAAAATTGTTGAATTTAAGAGTACTCAATATTCTATTATTATAAGATTTTTATAAACAATATAAAACGAGTAAGTCTTGGCAAAGTTATGAAATATCTAAATATAAATCTTTGGTAAGATTCGAATTTCCACATCATAGATTGTCTAACTAGCCATTACTAAAAAGTCGTGGTATATTTTGACCGAATTGTCCCTGTGCACGCCTATTATCACATTTTTTCTATATTAACAAATAATTTTTTTATTTATTAAATATTTTAATTCATGGTTCATTACTTAAATCAACACCTCGTATAATTTTTACCTTCATAGTACTGCGTTATAACCGGGGAAAAAATAAATTCGGATGAGATCCTAGGAGGCTAAAAGTGAGGCAGAATATGAGGCCTCCAATCACGCGACACGTGTACAAAATCAGTTTTTTATAAAAAAATATTGCAGCACCCCCTTGTTTTTGTACACGTGGCGACGCGTGATTAGAGACCTCATATTCTGCATCACTTTTAGCCTCCTAGGATCTCACCCGAAATAAATTAGAGTCTTGTAAAATAGAATAAAATATTATTTAGCATTGTCAAGGAGGTATTTAAAAGAAGAAAGGGAAATTCTCGTTAAAAAAGAAAGCCCAGTAAGAAATTCAGAGAGTGAAATATCACTTAAGTAATCAAAGTATTTTTCAGTTAATAATTTAGTAATAATTTTGAAACTAAACATACATTAGTCAATATATCTACGCAGCAGCAACAACATTACCCCATTGTCTTAGAAGATTCCGTCTATGGCAGGGCATGGGAGGTCGGATGTACGCAACTATACTCATATGTTAGAGACACACAGAGGTTGTTTCTCCATGACCCATAATGATGCGTCAGACTGTGTCGATCAACTGTTACTTTACAATATAAGAAGCGCAGCCAATTTAGTGAGTCATTTTGCTTTATTCTATCATATTTCAAAATCTAAGAAGTGTGTGTCATTGACTCCACTGAAAATGGAAATATCAATATATCTACGCAAAAGGTTTATATTTATAGGAGACCTCGTAATAAAAATGTCGATAATACTATTTATATTTTCATGCTTTGATAGGCATAAAATTTTAACAAAAAGGGCATGAATACATTATGAGAGGCATATTTCTTCATTTAAGTATAAACAAAAGGCTCTATATGACGACGTTCTATAACAACATCATAATCTTGACCTTTTCCCTTGTCTCTAAACCTGTCAATCTGATAAAAACAAGTCCAAAACCAAGTCTTCAGATTTCCTACATCGTTTCTTTATCCAATTTTCATATCTAACGTGTAAAAAAGTGTTTTAAGGCGGTGTTTGGTTGGGGTTTAGGAATAAGGGAATAAGTTTGGATTCTTCCAAACTCATTGAAGTTGTTTGTTTGAGGAAATGGGGGTATGAGTTTCAGTTTGATATCCAAGTATTTGGTAATGGATATCATTTTTTGATATACTAGTCCCTTGTCTATCAATATTGGGAATGAGGGGGAATGAGGGGGTATGGCCGGTCTATGCCGGTTAACGCCGCTGGCCACCAACGCCGCCGCCGGTCGCTATTCTGGTCTATCAAATTTTTTGGGCCATTTTTTCGGCCGCCCACATTCGATACTCATTTCAATTCCGATACATTCCAAACACATCAATGTCTATCATACACATTCTTACTTCAATACCAAACAACTATCACTTTTAGGCCCAAAACCATATCTTGTGATATCCATTCCGATTCTGATTCCGATACCCAAATGCGAACCAAGCGCCACCTAATTTCTTTTTTTTTTTTGACTGAATCCATGTTTTTACACATAAGACATAACATAAAATATATTAACACGACGGAAAAACTAAAACCCAAAACACATTGCGATTTTCTTTTATCATATTGAAATGTTGCCTTAAAAAGAAGACCATTAGATCGGATAATAGATAGTGTAATAACACAAAAAATAAATGAGACGTTGTCAGAACCTTACAAAATGGAGCCTTCCTGTAATAAAAAGAGATCAATCAGTCGGTAGATATGCCAATGGGTCAGGTTTGGCTTAGCTTATATGTATGTATGTATGTATATATAGATATGCCAATGGGTCAGGTTTGGCTTAGCTTATATGTATGTATGTATGTATGTATGTATATATATATATATATATACACACACACATGTATGTATATATATGTATATATATATTATTTAAATAAAACATCAGGTATGTTCAAGTTACATTCGCGTTATCTTGTCAAACTTGAACTCGATCTAACTTAAGTTATGAAATTTAATGTACATACCTCATCCAGATCTAAATTTAACCCATTTCGAATGGCTTATATTAGATTGAGTCCCTAAGGAATTGAAATAGTTTACCATCCCTCTCAATTGGAGTATATAGCTTAAATAAGCAAGAAAACACTCTTAAAGTTCTCCTCTTAAGAATCTTACAAGAAGAACCTCTCCATCGTAGTTCCACCAATTTTGAAACATATGAGAATTTCATGAAGTGGTGGAATTGTCCCTTCAAGAACGTCCGATAAAATTAAAACGACAGAGAGAAGATTCATATGATCCGATAGAAAAACATTCAGTTGCCTATTCGAAGTAACAGTACGAATTATCATCTAAACTTTGATTTGACAGAAAAGTATCAGATCTTTGACCCATCTGAAATTAACCTCGTTTAATATATACAGAGGCTCTTTGTTATAGTTTAGAGTATCGTCCACACCTGTTTAGACCATCAATTTTAATTGGTTTATAGCATATGGTTACTAGTTCAACTCTTATGCGGTATCTCATATTCTTTTTTTTTTTTTGTTACATAAAGTTTAAGTTGATAGTAGGGGTGTACATGGCCCGGTTCGGCCGGTTTTTGAGAATCTTACGGACCAAACCGTTTGTTACGGTTTGGAAAATAGAAAACCGAAAACTGGACCAAACCAATCAAGAAACCGTTTGACCGGTCCGGGCTAGTCCGGTTTGGTTTCGGTTTTTTCCGGTTTTATTCACCTGAAGCATTGATAACGTTGATTAAAAAAGTCAAAATTCATAATCAAAATTGAGGACAAGTTTTCTTACTGATAGGATTTTTTTCAAACCAAAAATGAAACTATACTCCCTTAGTAGAATACTACTATACCTTAATTTATCATAGAATATTATTATACCTTAATTTATCATGTCTTGGCAAGAAACTCATACTATAATAAATTACACAAAGTACCTGACCCTCAACAAAAGGATGGATTAAGGTGATATAGTAGTTTAATCTAAAAATCATCCAAGTATCCTTAATACTCAATCATGTAATCACATTATTTACATACAGAATAATTATCCAAGTAACAAAATTTCAATTCTTTCATACTTTTATGAGATGATAAATAATGTGTAGAAATAATTATACACTAAGAATTACTAAAAATCAAAGAATTAATTAAACGAGGATAAATAAATCAAAGAAAAAAACTAATATTTTCTTAGGTATAACGAGATAAATCCACTAGGTACCAACCTTTGTTCACCAAAAAATGATTAATCAACTGAATTTTTCCTCCCCAAGTCATAAACATCCAATAAAAAACAAACTCACAAACAATATAAACAAATAAGTAAAATACTACTATAATGTATAAAATATAATTAAATATATAACGTGTAATCAAATTTATATATATATATATAACCGGTATGGTCTGGTTTATACGGTTTGAAATTCTTAAAACCGGAAACCGGACCAAATGAAACAGTCCGATTTTTAGCATTTATTAAACCGACCATAAAACCGTGGTTCGGTTTTTTACGGTTTGGTTTGGCCGGTTTGGTGCGGTTCGGCCAGTTTTTAAAAAGCATGTACACCCCTAGTTGATAGGACACTTCTTCGGTCCAGGCTTATGACATATTCATTGAGGATTTATAGTGAAATTTTTACAAATTTTTCACAAAAAAAAAAAAGATTGCTTGCAGCGGAATTCAAACCTAAAACCTTATAAGTTAAAATGGACAAACATTAACAGCTAAATTAATCTTCGTTGACACCGTATCGATATAATTTTGATTCCATTAAGTGTTGGAAACAATCAATCATGTACCAAGACGCAATCGTACAGTGAGTGCATATGAAAACAGTAAACAGTAAATCAAACTCGGGGCGAGTCGAGGACTTTGTCCTTAAAACGTATTGCTCCGGTATACTGTGCCTAACCGGCATTAGCAACCGTCTCTCAGGATACAACGGGTACCTGTTCAGTTGAGCGGCACTACTGAACTTGAACTACTGCGAACCTTCGAGTGTCCTAACTTCTCTTGGACGTGATGCAGAAAGTATAATGCTACGAATGCAGTATGCGACGAATGCAGAGAGCAAGTGTGTGTTCTGATCGCACACCCTGCCTCTGTTTATATAGGGGAGTCGGTTGGAAATCTGTTTTCGCAGAAGGAATCGTGACCGTCGGATCATAACCGTAGATCGACACGAGCCGTCAGATCAAAACCTCCTGTCGGTTTTGAAAGGTTTAAATTACAGCCGTTAGATGGAAAACCGATTCACAGGATTAAACCTGGAGCGTTAGATGAAAACCACATTCGGTTGGGCGGTTATGACATTTCGAATTTCAGCCGTTAGATCAAAGCTGCCTTTCCGTCACCGTTAGATCAAAACCGTTTGATCTTCAGGAGACCGTTTGATTCAAAATAAAATAGATTGTCCGTTTAATTTAAATAATTGGTTGATTTAGATAATCAAAACCCGAATAATTTAAATTATTTAAAACAAAACCGAAATTATTTAAATCAAAACCGACTGGACCGGACCGCACGTAGGAGAGCATTTGGGCCGCTGCGTAGCTAGGCCCGAAGCCTTTTAACTATTTACAAAAAATAATTAATCCAAAAGCCCAAATAAATTTTCTCCAAAAAGATAGGAACCGGCCCACGAGCCAAGCCGAGCCGAGCCGGCCGGACAGACGGGCGGCGGCGCGTGCGTGTGACACTTTCTAGGTCTTCCCTCCGGTCAAAAACTTCTCATGCCCCAATGGCACATCTAAAGTGTCCATTCTAGCCATTTATAAGGTGGCTAAACATATCCAAATGTCCAATGTGGTATTCCTCCATAAGGGTGATGTGGCCTCCTAAGAATAGGACACATCACCCATTAACCATGTTTTACATCCACTTTGAGCATTAATTTCTCATTCATCCGGTATCGTAATTGAGTGATTCCAAAGCCTAAAATTAACTACTCGCTACGTAGATAATTAATGACCCATTAGTTTTCGATTTATTTCAAAGTATGTTGCTAAACCAAGTTTTGCAACCTTCCTTAATGGGCTAAAGCCCAAACTTTAATTCTCCAACATTAAGTACGCTGTTGTGTATGATTATCTAGCAAGTAGTGAAGAAACCATTATAAATAACCAATAACATATAACATATAACATATAACAACATATAAAAACTGATCAATTCCATATAACATATTTTATGACACCAGCATGAGTCTTTCTTTTGCTCTTCTTCTTTTGCATGAAAAGATGATATATACAAATTCACAACCTAACACAATTCCAACAGTATCTCAAACACTATTCCAAGTCAAACCTTTTATAAATTATACTGAGTGCTTGGTCCGCATTATTGTATATATAAAACTTTTATGTCTCTTATTTGTCGTTAACGAGAAATCCCTTTCAAACCAAAGCATATTACAAGTCAAAATTCTTTATCTTTAGCAATGACTCCGCAAATTATTTAAGATAAACCAGGATACAACTCTAAAATAAGATAAGAGATGAGAGACTGAGATGGTTTGGACATGTCAAGAGGAGACAGATAAAGACGTCTGTCAGATCAGTTGAAAGCCTCATTGTAGAGAGGAACATGAATAAAGGCAGACCCAAACTGACTTGGGATGAGCGAATTAGGCATGGCCTAATAGAATTGCACCTCTCTGAGGACATGGTCCAGGATAGGAGTTTATGGAAGCAGAGAATTAAGGTTAAAAAGATTTAGACAGGATATATGGGCATTTTAGAGTATATATAGGGGCATAGACACTCTCTACACTTTAGGCGGACTTTACAATTTTTTTGTTTTTGTCTTTTTCTTTCATTATTTGTGCATATACAAGGTTTTGACTATTTTAATATCGGAAACTGTCTATTTGTCTTTTACTAAATTCCTTCACTAACACACTAGCACACTATATCCCTATTATTGTCTGATATATGCAGGTAAATATAGAGGCGGGGGTCTTGTTGGAAGCAAACTTTCTATCCTTACGGATGGAAGTATTGTTTGCTTGCCTCTTTACCTTCTCCAGATCCTGGCAATAACTTTTACTGTTGTTGGGATATATTGGGTATGTATTGTTGTTGTAGTAGGATACAGCTGTAATCCTGGTTCAAATGTCAACTAAACATTTTAGTTGTGAATCATTGTTGGTACACTATATTTAGTGCGACAAATAAAATGAAATGGTTTTCACCAAATATTATATGCCCAATTCTGTATTAGATATTAGATATACACATTTGTATTTTTTAACTAACTAAAAAATATATTGTATAAAAAACAAACTGGTTTTTGAAAATAAAAAACCAATAAATATTACACCTTTTACCTTCCTATTTCCATGATTAAAAAAATAAACTTCAATTTAATATTTCCCTATTTTTCCGTCATTACCCCCAACCCAATTGACATTTGACATTTTCTTTTCGATCAATTCCTTTCCCCCCAACCCTGCGGCGCTCTGCTCTTCGCTAAAAAAAACGTAGCCGCTCTCTGTCGACGGCTTGAAGCTTCTGCAATCTCCTCTCAAGACTTCAAGTTTAAACCGTCCTATTTCTGCAGCTCTGCTCAATTCCTCCACCGGTTTGCAATTGATTCTTTATTTTTTGAATTCTTTATTTTTGGTCGATTCTTTTCTGTTTTCCACCGGTTTGGATTTGATGCTTTATTTTTGAATTCTTTTTTATGTTCGATTTGAGAAGATGGATTGTGACAGCAATTCCTGAGAAGAGGAATTCTTGTATTGTTTATGCATATCATCAAATAATCAATTCCTTGTAGTTGGTTTCTTCACATGCCCCTGAAATTTTTGTAATTTATGGTTTGACCTTTGTTTAACGAAAAGATCTACTCGTCCTTCATTTCGTAAATAAAAGGTATGTCGAGCGTCAAATTAATAACTTTTGTTGGATATTGTTGCTTGTTAATGTTGCTTATGAATAACTTTTGTTAGATATTGTTGATTGCTGCTTATTATTGTTGCTTTTTGATTAGTGGATGTGTTGGTTTAGATTTTATGTTATAATATTTGCATATATCTATATTGTAAGGGAGTTTTTGCCGGATTTTTGATGGAATGTCTATTGAGTCCGAAAAGGTAGACGGTGATCCCATAGTGTGAATTTTGCCCCCCCCCCAAAATGTAGGCGCTGCGTCCGCCACTGGTTTTTGACCATGTCTTAGGCGACTTTTTTCTTCATGGTCTCCGAGCACATGGCGTAAGCTTGAGAGTGAGTAGTCATCTTGGTTGGCCCATGCCATGCAGGTGTCCTTCGGACTATTTCGTTCTCTCTAAGTTGGCTTCTGGTCATTTCTCCACTTGCTTACAGATGAGAGATCTGAACCTTACTTTTGGCTAATGGACCTGGGAGCTTTCACGAGGTCTGATTACTTTGAATTCCATTAATTGATTTGAGTGTTGGAAGATTTTTTGGAGTTTAGCTTCAGAGACCTCTAATCCTTGGTTGCTTTGCAGAGATCAGTAGGATTGCACCAAAATTTTATGGTGGTCATTGATCAACTAGTGACTCGATAAAATGATGACAAATAAGTTTTATCTGTTGGATTTGATATGCTCATACGTGTAGTGCATGACACGTGTGACTAAAGTTACATATCAAACCTATGTGGACTTATGTATGTTATATATTATATGTTACTAATGTTACGTAATATTTGTACGTATCCACACGTTAAGTGATCACTTCGGTATATTAGTGGATACAGTGTAATCTGAATGGATCACTAAATGTGTAGACAGTCATACGGTTACAGTCCTTGATGGTAGGACTCGTAAAGTCGAGACCGTATTATTAATGACATCTGGTCCCTGAGGGACAAGAACCCACGAGTATTCTTCTCGAAGTGTTTTAATTAAGCTATTTAATATATATAATTTATTATATATTTAAGTGGCTGTTTCATATTTAAACGTTTCATAATTGAAACGTTTCAAAGGTTCGGTAAATTCATTTGAAACGTTTGCAGTGGTTTTCACTAATACATGAAACGTTGGCAATTCACAAATGCAGTTCATTTGCATTTTCATTAATATATTAATATATATATATATATATATATATATATATATATATATATATATATATATATATATATATATATATATGTATGTGTGCAAGGCAACAATGTAGAAGGCTTTCGTTACTTTCATTTTCTCCATTTTGCAAAGTTCACCGGCAGAACTTTGGTTATTATCCCTTTGCTTGCAAAGCACGTATATATATATATTTATATATATAAAACACTTTCGAGAGGAAAACACACTACCTATTCTCTCCATCGGAATAGTAGTGGTAGTTGTTGATATTTCTTTAGTGGATTCAACAACTAGTGGATTTATGCAATCCCTTGGAAGACACAGTTGTTACGCGTGTCAGAATCCCTACAGCGTTAACCAATGGAGCAAGGTACACTTCCGCATTTATTTACTTTGCTTCTGTGTTCTCTTAAGTGATCCTCGGGTAACGGATTTACTATGTAAATTCCAACAAGTGCAGAAGTTTTTTGATAGTTCAGATTCCATTGCTTTGCATTTGCAAAGTTCTGAAGGGATGTATTTCTTTTGTACCATAGATTGATTTGCGTACATATGCACATGCCGATGTCAGCAACTGGTATGGGGTTTTTCAGTGGAAAGTTTCTTTCATCTTTTCATTTTTCATTGTACTTTGCTGGCCACGCAGCATTAGCAAAGTTTGCTTTGTATTTTGTTGCTGCGTATTTGGAAGAAATTTAGAAGCCATTTATTTGCAAAGTCAGAACACACATATATATATTTCCATCAAGGACTGTAACCGTATGACTGTCTACACATTTAGTGACCCATTCAGATTACACTGTATCCACTAATATACCAAAGTGATCACTTAACGTGTGGATACGTACAAATATTACGTAACATTAGTAACATATAATATATAACATACATAAGTCCACATAGGTTTGATATGTAACTTTAGTCACACGTGTCATGCACTACACGTATGAGCATATCAAATCCAACAATCTCCCACTTGGACTATGTATGTTTATGTTACTTATTTGAGCTCCTTTACTGAATGGCCAATAGTGTAATCAACTTAGTCCGGTCCACTCAGTCAATGCCAATAAAAGAAACAAGCAGTACGTCGCCACACTTATGAGTGATGGGTCCCGAATCATGAATCATGATACCAACATTAACTGAATGACATGGATGCTAGAATGGATGTGTAGTGTGGAAATTACATGCTATGTGATCATACATGCCAATTTCCAACTTGGTCCTTCTTAATGAGATCGACAGAATTCAGAATGAAAGTCGCAAATAATGTACAATCCTGAAAACTGCAGTACAACTGAAACTGTAGTGTACATTATAATGAATGTCTGAAACAATATTCTTTATTGAGCACTACAAAATGTAATCAACAGGCTCCCACTAAAGCTGAATATCTTTGGCTGTACCAATACCCATACGAGCCACATGCCCGTGAAACACAATAGGTATTACCCCTTTAATCAAGGGATCATCCACCATAAGATCTGTGCCTATGTGCTCGATGCTAATCAGACCATTCTGAATTATCTCTTTAACAGCCAGATACTTAATGTCTATGTGTTTCGACTTAGACAAACTCTGGTTGTTGTTTGAATATAGCACCACAGAGTTATTGCCACAATAGACTTTCTGAATAGTCTCTACAATACGCAGCTCTGTGACAAAGTTCCATCAAGGACTGTAACCGTATGACTGTCTACACATTTAGTGATCCATTCAGATTACACTGTATCCACTAATATACCGAAGTGATCACTTAACGTGTGGATACGTACAAATATTACGTAACATTAGTAACATATAATATATAACATACATAAGTCCACATAGGTTTGATATGTAACTTTAGTCACACGTGTCATGCACTACACGTATGAGCATATCAAATCCAACATTATCTACATGCAAGCAAGGGGATGATTGGCCAAAACAAAGAGCCCATAAATTTTTTACACATTTCATTGGTTAATGACCAGCTAATCATACTTGATCATTGACCATGGTAAGATTTGTGAAGATTGCAAATTCAAAAAGTTATTCGAGTCAACTTATCATCATAAAGCCCACGTACTTGGCTCATTTTCCAGCCTATTTACGTATAAAGCCTAAATTGTTCACCCATTGGCCTAACATTTTTAAATCCACTCAGGAAAGTGTTTTGCTCCTCCATTGACAAGTACCTACTCGTCATTGTCCATTTTCAACTTTTGACTGAACTGAAAAATCAAGAAAGAAAATTTACACTACCAAAGGAATGATGGTTAGCATTTCACCAGAATAATATATATATATATATATATATATATATATATATATATATATGTATGTATGTATATATATATGTATATATATTATGAATAAGTCTTACCATTTTACACGATGCCGTTACTTGTTATCCATGTGTTTTAATGATGATCACAATTATTGCTGAACTTTGTCTATATATGTCAGCCGTAGAATTGATGATCACAACTATGCATACACCCGTGCTGTCCAATTCGGTCCTCTAGCCCGGTCCACAGACCTTTCTCTATACGTGGATAAGATCAAACGGTTCGTCCGTTTTGATCTAACGGTGTCGGTTTTGATCCAACAGCTGTTCAAACTGACTAAGCTGCCTATTGGTTTTCATCCGACGCCTCAGGATTGATCTTGCAATGCTGTTTTCATCTAACAGTTGTGGATTAATCTGTCCAGAAACCACCCAACAAACGCTGCTTCGATTTTGATCTGACGGCTTCGGTTGATCTACAGTTTTGATCTGACGGTCACAGATTGATCTACTCAATCGATTCTCCAACTAACTCCTCTATATAAACCAAGGCTTGAGTGCAATAAGGACACACAAGCTTCTCTTCTGCTATCTTCTCCTTCTCCATTCTGCATTAAGTCCGAGAGAAGTCGAGACGCTCGAAAGTTCGTTCAAGTTCAAGTTGCAGCAGTGCCGCTCGACTGAACAGGTACTCGTTGTATCCCAGGAGGCGATTGCTAACGCCGATTGGACACAATATACCGGAACAATACGTCTTAAGAACAGAGTCCTTGACTCGCCTAGATTTAATCTACTGCTTACTATCTTTACGCACACACCACTATTACGTCTTGGTACATGATTAATTGTTTCTGATAAAATGACATAGGACGAGTTTGTCAAACTCGTTACGCCCCAAAAGCCCTTGGAACCTGGACAGAATCATCTGTATAAAAGATAAATTTGTTGGAATTGTTTAGGGCCAAGGCGCATGGACGGTATTGCCAGAATCGTCCATTATCCCTGCCCAATTTCTTCTATAAATTGAATAGACACGAAAAATTTATTACACAGCCTTTGAATAGTTGCTATTACTGTTACACCCCGCGTTCTTTGAAAAATAAAAATAAAAAAAATTAAATTCTACCATCTTAACTTCCCCCTCTCCACTACACATCTATAACACACCCCGCGTTCTTTGAAAAATAAAAATAAAAAAAATTAAATTCTACCATCTTAACTTCCCCCTCTCCACTACACATCTATAACCCCCGTAACCCCCACAATTACACTCATTAATTCCCACTACTTTACCATAAATTTTCCCTACATTAAATATCCTAATCTATTTTCCCCACCAAAAGAAAACAGCCCGAAAGTTTTGGTTTAAAAAAAGGCTGTGAGGAAAAAAAAGGGGTGTTGCCGAGAGTGAAGGTGGGGAGGGAGAGGAGTAAAGAGAAGAGAAAAAGAGAAAGAAAAGGAAGAAAGTTTGGCCCAATTCAACTCAGATTTCAACTACAGTATAGTATAATTCAAGCAATGTGAGTAACTTTGGTATACTTGCTATGTTTTTACGAAATTTATTATTTTGGTATTAAAGTCTTGGATCATGCATGTCTAAAACTGTTTGCATAGATTGATGAATCAATATGTAAGTACGTATAGGGGCCGACGGTATGTGTGTAAATGTTATGAATGAAAATATTTAGTTTGTCGATAGAGGCTACTGCCGAAGGTAAGTTGGCATATTTTACATGACTATGTTATTTACTGAATGTGCGTCCATTCGTATGTGAGTTAGACAAAGGGAAAAAGTGATATTCACATGACTTATTAGCATATTTATATATAAATGTAATATGTATATGTCGACCAGAAATGGCACAAATTTAGCATTCTAAACCTATGCACAATTGTTAAGATGCCATTGTAACCGATGTGGTACACAACATATATTCTAAATTGATGTCACCTTCATAATGTATAATTTAATAAACATTGCACCATGCATATTCTCTTATATACATGTTTTTAATGAAAAGGAAAAATAATTGTATTTAGAATGTTACATAGGTAAATGATAAATGTTTGCAAATTATTATATTCTGAATTTGGAAGTACATGTGTGTGTGTGTGTGTATATATATTAATTTTCTGGTTGTGAACATATTTAGATACCTTTGATTTGAGCATTGTATATTTACATCTACTAAACTGTTGAAAGTTGTTATGTTATATACACATGCTTCTGATTTCGGTTTATGTATATATATATATGTGTGTGTGTATATTTGCTTATTATTATTCTGAGGTAAAACAATTTTTTTTTTGTTTTCTGTAGTGAGAGGTATATGAATATATTCATGTTTGTTGTTTGGGTTTACAATTACATACATGCGTAAACTAAATTTCAGTTTTTTTAGCCATGAACAGCCTACTCCCGTCAAATTAGTTTACATACATTTAGGCTAGTTTCGCATATATATTTTTAGTATAAACAGTTTTGGGAATGAGATCATACTTATGTATGGTAATTTCATAGTAAATATATGCACAATTATATAAACTGTTATTCGATAGAATTATAAGGTTATTTAGATTATTTTAGGATTTAAACAACTGTATAAACTGTTTTTGATAAGAGTATATATTTGTTTTGGATTTAAGTAAATTTATACTCGTACAAACTACTTTTGGGCAATTATATGAATTTAATTATATTATTCTCGGTTTGGGCAGATGTAAAAATTTAAGCATATTACTTTCATAAGAAGATTACATTTAATTACATAAAGTGTTTTTGGGATGAAATGTCTATTTATTATGTTATGTTTGTAATTGAAATTAAATATTGTAATATATAAAATGGTCGGATAATTGTAGTAAAAGAATAAGAGTGATTCAAATGAGAATGAATTTGTGGTATAAAGGTGAAGTTGAGGAGACAAGTTAATAAACAAATAATTAACTTACAGGTTCAAATTTTAGAGATTCCAGAGGATAAGTTGGACATGTAGAAGCAGAGACTTTATGGTTATATTATGATAACCTTCTTCACGTTTGGGCATAGAATAAAAGAGCTAAGTGGCTGATTCAAGGTAAGTGGTCTATCTGTGCCCGTTATACTGTCATGCATCAGAGATAAGTGATCTATTTGTGCTCGTTATACTGTCATGCATCAGAGGTAAGTGATCTATTTGTGCTCGTTATATTGTTATGCATTAGCGGTAAGTGGTCTATCTATGCAATAATGTTTATCATGCATCAGTGTACTGTTCGTTGTATATATGTATATGGATGTGTGAGGGTATACATGCACGTATTTATGCACGTGTATGGGCGCGGGTATATATAGGAGCATGTATACACCAGATTGTGTGTGAAGCATTCATGGCACGTGCATTGCATTGCATCCCTTCGGGGCGCTGACTCCACGTTACGGAGCGTGTGTGCGCTGACTCCACGTTACGGAGCGTGTGTGCGCTGACTCTACGTTACGGAGCGTGTGTTCGCTGACTCCACGTTACGGAGCGTGTGGCCCTATGAGGCGTGTGGTTCTACGGGACGTATGGCCCTATGAGGCGTGTGGCCCGACGGGGCGTGTGGCCTGACGAGGCGTGTGGTAGGATCACCTCGAGGTTCATGCATTGCACGGTAGAGATATGAGCATCGTGTGTGACGTGACTTTTGTTGCCTGTGACACGTAGAGAAGGCATGCATCATGAAGTTGCGCATTATTATGTGGAGTGACTTATTTTCCGCAGTTTATTTACTCGATTGACATGTATGTTGATTTGTAAATGTTATTTGTAATTGTCTCTGTATGTATGATTTTCATAATGGGTATAGATAGGTTGCTTACTGAGCCCGTTGATTTGGCTCACACCACCACTCACCAGTTTTGCAGGTGGGAGAAGTTGGGTATGCTTATACAGGAGTTAGTATACCGTGAAGATCGAGACGGGAGATTTCGAGACTAAGGATATCCAGACAAGACTTTTGAGGGTTAGTTGAGACAATTGTTTCGATATTCGAGGTTTATGTATTTTTGAGATTAGTGTTTACATGCATTTGACTATTGTATTGATTTAGAAATTCTTAGATATTGTATTAATGATGAAGATTATTTTATCGAAGATTCTTAGTCATGACTTCCGCTGACATCAATTTACGTTATTGTGATGACGTGTAATTAAAGTGTGTCGACGCCTTGTATTCTCCTTAGTGAGATACGGCAGGTGAGTCGTTTCGAGTACTAAGGCTCGGGACGGGTCGCTACAATTACAGAAAAATGTCTAAGTTTAAGTATTCAAATAACTTTGTATTTCGATAGTAAAATGATGCGATTCGCAACAGGATCGCCTACAACTGTGCTTCAGCCAAATTGACGAGGGTTACAAGTAGTGTCTCGTATGGAGAGTTTGTACATCAAGTTAAATAAGACTCGAATTTGATGTAAATTTGAGAGTAATTGATCTAGTGTATCGTTTCTCTTGAATTTTGGATATGGGTGGATACGTTTTAGTGAGACTAGTATCTCAGATAAAGATATGAAATCAGCTCTAGAGATTCTGTTTCATCACTATCCAACCCTTTTTCCTGTAAAGTTATATGCGAATGTTTGTGATTTCTACCAGGACCATTTAAAGAGTTTCACAAGGCTCATACGTCGATATTGTTGGCGGATCTGATTTTAATCTTGGTGGAAGTAGCTCATCTGAGACATTTGTAGAAAATCAACCAGATACAGAAGATGGAAGAAACGACGACAGAGATAATGACGATTATAGCAAAGAGGATGAGGAAAACAATAACGATGAAGACGAAGAAGATGAGTTGGATGATCTTGAAAAGGAGGCGCTTGTGTCAATAGTGGCCCATTTTGATGCATACATTCTATATTTGCAAAATTATGAAAGATCAGAAGACAAAGTCATTTATAGTTAAGGAGGACTTATACAACATATGCGGAAGGAGAGTTGTTGTTCAACCTTGGTATGCGAGCATAACAGGTTCCTAAAAATTATGACAAATACCAAATAATACTTTAAGTATGTAAATTAGAAGACTCAAAATTGTCAACGATGTCCTAAAACAAGTATCACGAAAACACATCAATACTGGAATATTGACATTTTTTGTAAACTCCTTACCTACACAAATGTGAATATCACAACAGGTCATAAAAATATTAATCCAAACGTGGTTGAAAAGATGATTAGAGAATATATCAACCAAGTTCGGAAGGCGTTCATGAATCTATAAAAAGGATCCGACAATATCAATTAAGGGTGACCATCTCATATCATATATTGTTGAAAAGATAAGATCAAATCATGTTGAAATGATAAGATCAAATCAACAGCTGTATCATATCTTGCCTAATCTAGGATCATAACCGATCAAATTAAATATTTGAAGTAATGACAGGATTAATGATAGGATATACAGTTACCATAGATAGGATTGATTGTATACTATTTATAGATGGTGTATGATGTATTGTAAATTAATGAAAAGAATTGTTTCATTCACAAAGTGATTTCTAACATGGTATCAGAGCGAGTCTGATCCAAAGACTCAGAAATTTTCTTTTCCTCATCGTCTAAAATATTTCCGGCGACAGTCAAGAAAAAATCCGATCTTTTTTTTCCAGACTCAGAGTGTCTCATCACCGGTATACCCTTCCCGAACAATCCACTAAAACCATCGTCTCTCTGTTCTTACCAGAATGTCTGAATAAAGCTCCACACCGAAACCAAACCAGAGCCCTTCGGATGAATTAACTGCTCAACTAGCCAACATCCTTAGGCAAAGTTTCGGTGCACAACCTAATCCAGAGAATCTTACCATTGGCGTAAAATTAAATGGTGATAACTACTCACTCTGGTCAACATTGATTCGAAAAGCTATTGGCGGCCGAGGGAGGAGTGCTCACCTCACCGGGGTACCTCCTCCTCCACCACCAACTGATCCGAAATTTGCAACATGGGAACAAAATGATGAATGTGTCTTCACGTGGCTCATTCAAAATATTGAACCACATTTGGTTACGAATGTGTCCCAGTATCCAACCTCAAAGGCGCTGTGGGATGGCCTGTTGATCACTTACGGATCTGGGACGGACTACCTGCAAGTGTTTGATTTACATAAGCGGGCCAATTCCTTAAGATAGGGTTCACATACACTTGAAGAAGTATAGAACAAACTCCAGTCAATCTGGATGATGATCGATGTCAAAGAACCAAACCCCATTAAGGATCTAGAAGACATCTGAATCTTCAACCAAAAGACCCAGGAACAAAGACTATTTCAGTTTCTGACCACTATTAATGACAGATACGAAATAGCCAAACGAGAAATACTCAAAAGAGAACCACTTCCATCAGTGGAAGTGGCATATGTACTGATTAGAAGGGAGGAGGCGAGAATGCAAATTTTGCGGATGGACCCATCAGTAGATACATCACTGGGGTCCGGGCTGGCTACACGAAGCAGCAATAGCAGCAAGGGACGAGGGACACAAAGACGCTCAGACGGATCCTCACAGCGTCCTGGAGAAGATAAGAGCAACCTTAAGTGCACTCATTATGGAAAACGGAAGCACACTAAGGAGTCTTGTTTTCTCCTAGTTGGATTTCCAGAATGGTGGACTAACAGAGGCAAGCCTGCAGGAACCATCGGAGGAAAGGGGGCAATCGCTGTGGGCGAATTTACAGCCACCAGCAGCAGCGGAGGAAAAGAGATGGAAGGAAGAACCCAGCAGACGCATGAGGAAGAAGCATCCAGAAGGCTGGAGAATAACCCAGAAACAAAAGCAGCGGCGGCAGGTATTAGGGTTGGGGAAATCCCCAACCCTCTCCTTTTAAATACTCCCCATACTGCCAAAATTGCCATTCAGGCCGCTCACCGTTTCCTAGTTCCTAAATCAGCCCCTCCAGAACATGTCAAGCCCACTTTAGACCTCAGAAATGCCATAACGACAGATTCAGCCCCTCAGCTTCCCATAAATACAACTTCAGTCCCTCAATATAACCCAATAACCAAATCAGTCCTGACCCTCCCAATAAATGCAACCAGCCCCAATATTTCTTCCACGGCTTGGATATTTGACTGTGGGGCAACTGACACTATGACCAACAACCAGAATGATTTTACCTCGACTTCTAAACCAAACAAAACCCATATTGAGACGGCTAGCGGTGAACTCATTCGCGTTTGTGGGGGAGGATCTGTCCAAATATCCCCTGGCATAAATTTACCCAATTGCTTATATGTGCCTAATTTATCCTCAAAATTACTATCATTGAGTCACGTTACTAAAGAACTCAACTGTGTCGCACTAATCTACCCTCAATTTTGTCTCTTGCAGGACATACATACGAAGGAGATTATTGGGTGTGGCACTGAACACGGAGGCCTATACTATGTTGACGAGGTTGCTCAACAGGGTCGGTCCAAGCTTGCTCGCCGGACGGTTGATCGACAGTTATGGTTGTGGCACCGCCGTCTAGGTCACTATTCGATAAGTTATTTAAAGTTTCTGTTTCCCAGTTTGTTTGTTGATAAACATGTGTCCTTCCAATGTGAAACCTGTATCCGTGCTAAAAATCATCGGGTTACATTTCGTCCTAATAATACTCGGGCTCCAACAATGTTTTCTCTAGTTCATTCTAATGTATGGGGTCCAGCTCATGTTACTAATCATCATCAGTTTCAGTACTTTGTCTTATTTATCGATGATTTCTCACGTATGACATGAGTTTATTTTTTACGGCATAAATCTGAAGTATCTGATAAATTTAGTTATTTTTTCAACCTTGTCCGGACACAGTATGACACGACCTTCAAGATATTACGGTCAGACAATGACACCGAATATCTTCCTCTTAAGCCTTTTTTCCAGGACCATGGTCTCATCCATCAAACCACCTGCCCAAACACTCCCCAACAAAATGGGGTAGCAGAACGCAAAAATCGTATTATTCTCGAGATGACCCGGGCTATGCTCTTTGAAGCCCACGCACCACAATATTTATGGCCAGATGCTGTTGGCACTGCTGTCTACCTACTAAATCGACTTCCTACTAAAGCCTTAAATCATCAGACCCCACTCCAAGTATTAACTACACAGACCACTATTCCCCCTGTTCTTACTTTACCACCTCGTATCTTCGGGTGTTCCGTCTATGTTCATATACCAAAAACAGAACGATCCAAACTTGCAGCCTGTGCTGAAAAATGTGTGTTTGTCGGGTATGCCAGTCATCAAAAAGGTTATCATTGTTATAATCCCTCCACCCGCAAACTATACACTACTATGGACTGTGTCTTTTTAGAAATAGAATATTTTTTTGCCCATCGAGTCGGGTCTCAGGGGGGTCATCTGTGAGTGAGCCACCTTCCTTCCAGTGGTTACACAGCCTTGACTATAGAGAGACGGTCCAACATGAGCAGGCGGGTGGCGCCACCGAGCTGACTTCTGTCAATGTAGTAGAAGCTGAAGGGAACTTACTCTACTAAAGGAATGCAGTGTTCATTCCTGAGACATCTACTTCGGAGCATGTCCTTCAAGAGGTAAGTACTCCTCCGTCTGGTCCATCTGGTGACTTACATAATGAACAATGTATGGGTGTTCCTACAGAGATAGAAAGACAGGGCCGAGTGCTTCCGCCGCGGAGGAACAGGGGAATTTCGGCGGAACGATATTCACCAGAGCCAAGGAACCGAGAGACAAGGTACCCAGTCAATCAAGGTACGGTTTTATTGACATGCTCTGAGCCTATTCCTCGCACAGTACATGAGGCAAGAAAAAGCAAAGAATGGCGTGTAGCTATGGATACTGAAATGGAAGCATTATTAAAGAATGAAACGTGAGAAAAATGCATACTTCCAGAAGGAAAAAAACCAGTTGGCTGTAAATGGGTGTTCACAGTCAAGTACAAGGCTGATGGGTCAATCGAGCGATACAAAGCGAGACTTGTGGCAAAAGGGTATACACAGACTTATGGAGTTGATTATTCAGAGACCTTCTCACTAGTTGCTAAAATTGACACCATCCGGGTACTATTCTCTATAGCTGCGAATAATGATTGGCCTCTTTACCAGTTGGATGTAAAGAATGCTTTCCTACATGGGGAACTACTGGAGGAAGTGTACATGGATGCTCCACCAGGCTATTCAGAAAGCTTTCAAACAGGTGAAGTATGTAGGTTGAAACGTGCCTTGTATGGACTAAAGCAAAGTCCGCGAGCATGGTTTGGGCGATTCACAGAAGCCGTGAAAAGGAGTGGGTACCAGCAAAGTAATGCAGATCACACGCTATTCCTGAAAAGAAACGGGGCCAAGGTAACATGTCTTATCATTTATGTAGATGACATGATTATTACAGGAAATGACGAAGATGAGATAATATGGTTGTGACAAAGACTATTCTCTGAGTTCGAGATGAAAGATTTGGGAGATCTAAAATATTTTCTTGGCATAGAGGTGTCTCGCACTAGTCATGGAATTATGATATCTCAGCAGAAGTATATACTAGATTTATTAGCAGAAGTCAGAATGATGGGTTGTAAGCCAGCAAAAACCCCAATGGTGGTCAATCACAAGGTATGAGTAGTGGAAGGAGCTCCAGTAGTAGATCGTGATCAATACCAACGTTTAGTCGGCAAACTCATTTATCTATCTCATACACGACCTGATATTGCATATGCAGTTGGAGTGGTAAGTCAATTATGCATTTTCCTCAGGAAGAACATATGATTGCTGCGAAAAGGATAGTAAGATACCTGAAAGGCACACCTGGAAGAGGAATTTTGTACAAACAACATGGACACTTGGATATCAGGGTGTTTACTGATCCTGACTGGGCTGGAAATCCTAATGACAGAAGATCGACCTCTGGATATTTCACCTTTGTAGGAGGAAACTTGGTCACCTGGAGAAGTAAAAAACAGAAGTTCGTGGCACTATCTAGTGCGGAGGCAGAGTTTAGAGGGATTGCCAAGGGAATTGTGGAAATACTGTGGATTAAGAAATTGATGAGCGAAATTGGGGTTCAAGTGGATCGACCAGCAGAACTATTATGTGATAATAAAGCAGCTATATCTATATCAGAAAATCCCGTACAGCATGATCGGACTAAACACATCGAAGTGGATCGACATTTTATCAAGGAGAAGCTTGAGGAAGGAATTGTTGAATTACCGTTTGTCAAATCAGAGGATCAACTTGCGGATATACTCACAAAAGCAGTCACTGGGAGAATCTACGAATCAGTTCTAAGCAAGTTGGGTATTAAAGACTCCAATACACAACTTGAGGGGGAGTGTTGAAAAGATAAGATCAAATCATGTTGAAAGGATAAGATCAAATCAACAGCTGTATCATATCTTGCCTAATATAAGATTATAACCGATCAAATTAAATATTTGAAGTAATGACAGGATTAATGATAAGATATACAGTTACCATAGATAGGATTGATTGTATACTAT
Organism: Eustoma russellianum; assembly: GCA_036186865.1. NCBI lineage: Eukaryota > Viridiplantae > Streptophyta > Magnoliopsida > Gentianales > Gentianaceae > Eustoma > Eustoma russellianum. The sequence continues at coordinate 4,390,873 of AP025073.1, forward strand.
TTATAGATGGTGTATGATGTATTGTAAGTTAATGAAAAGAATTGTTTCATTCACAAAGTGATTTCTAACATATATGGACACAATTTACATATTACTTAGCATCAAATTCCACTATAGAAATCTGAAACGCAAAATAAATCTCTCGTCATTTATTAAATCACCTTATTTCTTTTGACATACAGACGGAAAAACATTATTATACATTTAAAGAATATTAATTCAGTGATTTTTTCCCTTCTTTATGCATAAAAGAAACACACGTAGTCCACAAACGTAAATATATGAGCAAATTAAGTACGATGCGGAAATAGTTTCTTATTATTATCTACTTTTTCCAGGCAGATGAAGTAATGAAGTCTTGGTAACAGATAACACCAAAACAAGAAATAAATAATAACTTAATATGATTGCGTCTAGAAATAGTGCATTTATTAGGGGGTAAACAAATAATAATTTCGAATGACTATAATTATATAAGCGTTCTTCCTTTAATCTTGACCCTATCTATGGAAAATTTTTAAAGAAATGGTATATAACAACAATGAAATATAAGGAGGGTGTTAATAATGAATATATTATAACGCAAAAATTTTCATGGCTTATGAAATGCAATAAACTCTTTGTTTATATTTGATTGGCTTACTCATATCACTTATAAAAGAGTGATGTTTGTGTTCGGTTAAGATCAGAAGAGGCATAAAGTGAGGCAATATATGAGTTCTCTAATCACGCGCTGTCACTTATACAAAAAGGGAAGATGTTTAAAATTTTTTTGTTTTTAAAAAAGAGTTTCTTATACACGTGGAAACGCGTGATTGGAGGCCTCGTAGTTTGCCTCACTTTCTGATATGAACCCGTTTGTGTTCTCATTTCTTTATAATGTAGTGTTTCATCCATCTAAATTGAGAACGCACTTGTATATTTCATGAGGTTTGACAAATTCTTGTGTTGAATCTTGTCAATATGCTTAAACAAAACAGACAAGCCAATGTAGGGACTCAAGTTGGATTTTCTTTTTAATAATGGCCAACGATTTACTTACCTTTTTTTGTCATTTAAATGATTCCATTTCTAATAGAGTTAAGAACACACTCTTCCATGACTTTGAAATATGATAGAATAAATCAAAATTCGTTTCCAATGGAGTCAAGAACACAATCTTCCTTGACTTTGAAATATGATGGAATAAAACAAAATGACTAACTAAATTGGATGCGATTCTTATATTGTGAAGTAAAAGTTGATCTACACAAATTGATGCAATTTTAATTATGGATCATCGGAAAGCAACCTTTATGTGTTTCTAATACATGGATATGATTGCGTAAATCCGACCTTTTATACTTCACCAGAGTCGGAAGTTTCTAAGGCAATAGGGTAATGTTGTTGTTTTTGTTTTTTTGTCATTTAATGTGTTATAACCGTGTAAAAAAAATAAAGTGAAATAGCAATAAGATATTTACTTAAATAATTCTTTTTTTTGGTAATTAGTCAAACTCTCCCTAAGATTCCTCCTTGATCACCCTTATCTTTTCCCTCAAATTACTCACTTATATCTATTCACCTCTCATATATCTATTCACCTCTCACTCCAATTTTGATTAACCCTAACCTTCCCTCTCTTACCCCAATTCGACAGCCTCCTCTCCCTCTCCCCCATCAACAATTTTCGGCCACAACAAGAAGAGAAAAGAAGGATCTTTGATCCAAGGTTCAAGAGAAGGAAGATCACACCGCCAACGCCATCACACTCTCGTAAACCGATTCAACTCTCGCTAGGAATCGAGGTAGGTGCATACTATTTATTCCCTCAAAACGGTATGAGGATTTGCATAGGCAAAATGGTATTTTTACGTGTTGTTGTTTAACTATTGTATAATCGTGATCTTGATGATGTGCTCCAACGTGTTTATTTTCCGTTATGTGTTTCTTGATATCAACGTGATCTTGTCGATGTATTTTTCGTTGGGGTGATAGGATATTGATTTGGTTGTATGGGAGGGTGAGAATGGTTGAATGTGATTGTTGAATGGATTGCAGGAAATTCAGAATGGGGAATTCTGAATTACGGGGACATCGATCGATCGATGTCCAGTGGCTGAGGGTTCGATGTGCCTCAGATGGACGTTGATCGATCGACGTCCAGAAGGTGAGGGTTCGATGTACCTCAGGAGTACATCGATCGATCGACGTCAACTGAGTGAGGGTTCGATGTGTCTCAGTTGGACGTCGATCGATCGACGTCAGGGGATGACATCCAACCGTTTTCTTTCCCTTTCTCTTGCATTCATGGCACGTGCATTTGCATGAGGTACACTACGTCTATAGGGCGTGGGTATCGGGATGACTTACCGTGTCTATAGGGCACCGGGGTCATGAGACATACTGCGTCTACAGGGCGTGGGTGTCCAAACGGTAAGTGGTGGCTAGTGACCATGATGCCGGAGTTGCATGAGATATACTGCGTCTATAGGGCGTGGGTATCGGGATGACTTACCGTGTCTATAGGGCACCGGGGTCATGAGACATACTGCGTCTATAGGGCGTGGGTGTCGAGAACAGCAAGTGGTGGCTAGAGACCAAGATGCTGGATTTAGAACCCGGGAGCATGCATTGCATATAGGTCTAAGGACATACTGTGTGACATGATTCTCGTTGCGCGTGGCACGTTATTTGAGCATGCATCACGTACTTGCGCATGCATCTTCTGTGGTTTGTTTACTTTTCGTATAAGTTGTATCATGCTGTGTTATGTGCTACGTGCTGGTATCAGTTTGGGTATGTAAGTTTTGTATTGTTTTGAGAGGCACCTACTGGGTGATTACCATCACCTACCCCTACTATTCCATATGTAGCCGAGACGGAGTATGATTATATCTACGTTGAGGACGGGTCCGACACCGTGGAATGGGCTGAGTGACTCGTAGAAGTGCGTGCAGCAAGGATGGACTTGGGCTTTTTGTGGTGCCATGGGGTGACACAGCAGTTAATTTTCAGCTTTACTTTGGGAACAATTTCATGCTTTTAAACTTAGACTTTTGACCTTGACTTGTACGGCCTGGTCAGCCTAGATTTACTGTCGTTATTTTCTTAAAGGTTATTAATTTCAAATTATTGTTGTGGCTTATCGTTTCCACAGAAATAAAAGGAAAACTTTTCTATGTCAGCACTGACGTGTAGCAGGTTGATGTGACGCCTTGTATTCTCCTGAGTGAGATACGGCGGGTGCACCGTTACCGAGGATAGAGCTCGGGAGCGGGGCGCTACAGGTGGTATCAGAGCCCAGGCTTCAGATACGCCTCGGGAATGTGAAAACTAGTTAATCACCCCTAGGATAAGTGATGATCTGTTTTCAAATGATTTTCTTAACTTGAATAAAAGTGAAGTAGACTTAAGCTATGATTGTGATTTTCGGACGGTGAGTGTCGCTAGCAAGTATACATGATAGGTTACCCCTTTGTCCTCTACTTTTGCCCCTCTTCACAATACTCTTAAATCAATTTTGTCTAACGTGCTTAAAATCGTCCACAGACAATGCCTCCACGACGTGAGCCATCAAGAAATGGTGGAAATGACGGAGACGAACGTCAGGGGCAAGGGGCGATCCCCCAAAACCTTGCGGATACCCTGGCCAATCTGACGGCCTTAATAGCCCATCAGCAGACCCAGATGGCGCAACAATATACTCAGATGGCCCAGCAACAGGCACAGATTGCTCAGATACTCCAGCACACTCAACAGCAACAACAACCACCGCCACCACCCCCACCACAGCAAGGCTTAAGGTTCTATTACAGGGAGATGCAGAACTCCCGAATACCAATGTTCAGGGGTACCACTCGGCCTGAGGAAGCCGAGATTTGGCTTAAAAATGTGACTGAACAGATAAGGCTCATTCAGGTGCTCGCAAATCTGAAAGTAGAAACCACGACCCCGTTTCTGGAAGGAGAAGCAGAAAGATGGTGGAATGGAGTAAAGCGTAGACTGACTCCACCGGTGACTTGGGAGAAGTTTGTGGAGGAGTATAGGAATCACTACGTTCTGGGTAGTGCTATTCAGAGGAGGATGGCTGAGTTCCAGATGCTGACACAAGGGTCCATGTCAATTGATCAGTATTCTGAGAAGTTTCACGAATTGGGCCAGTACATGTCATGTATCATGGACAATGAGGAGGCCAAGATGCTAAAGTTTCACACCGGATTGAGTTTTCGCATCCAGCAGGCCATTGTGTGTGCAGAGCCCACTACATTTGAGGGGCTACTAGAGGTGTGCAGAGGGTTGAGAGGAACTTGGACAGGGCTGCTGCATTGGATAGACTTAAGAGACCCCGTGAGGAGTTGCATGCTGGCAGATCGGGGAGATGGCTGAAGGTGCCCCGACGCCCTCAGTCCGGGCAACCTTTCCGACCAGAGCGACAGCAGAGTGCAGGGAATCAGGCCCCAATGATTGAAGGACCGACACCGACTGATGCACAACCAGTGAGAGCGGTGGCACCTGTTTCCCAGTGTACACTGTGCGGACGTTCTCATCCGGGACAGTGCTGGAAAGCTCAGCGGGTGTGTTACAACTGTGGGAAGCCAGGACATATATCTAGAGAATGCACTGCACCTGCTCAGGTAAATCCGCAGACCCAAGCGCAGCAAGGAGGACGAGGTTGGACCAATACTCGGGTACATGCGATGACGGATGCAGAAGTCGAGGAGTCGGGCGACGTGGTGATGGGTACATTTATTTATGTATTTAATTTCGAAGTTGGATTAAACTTTATGTGTTGTCATGGTATGTGGCGTGCTAAACCTTGAATGTGGTAGGTGTAATTTTAACTAACAAAGTGCCAGCCAACGTTCTGTTCGATAGTGGGGCGAGTCATTCGTTTGTGGCAAAGAGGTTTGCTAAGAAGCTGGATGTTCTTCCCGAATGGCTTGAGACTCCCTATCGCGTACAAGCCGCTGGCGGCCAAGTACTCGTGTCTCATCACCGTTACAAGGAATGTGGATTGGAGATTAACGGTCTGCAGTTCTCTGTGACCTTGATACCGATTCAAATGTATGATTTCGACGTTATCTTAGGTATGGACTTCTTAGCAAGGTATCATGCAAACATTGATTGCCGGCGACTCCAAGTCAGCATGAAGCAACCAGAACGGGGGGAAACTATTTTTCAAGGGAACCCTAAATTTAAGAAGGCACCCCAGAAGCTTTATTTGACTGCGGCTCAGGCATTTCGAGCACTAAAGAAAGGAAGAGAAGGATTCTTGGTTTATACAATGGGTGCTGAACAAGAGGTTCCGCAGATCGACCAAATCCCTGTGGTAAATGAATTTACAGACGTCTTCCCCGAGGAGTTACCAGGACTACCACTAGAAAGAGAGGTGGAATTCGAGATTAATCTCATACCTTGTGCTGAACCCATATCCAGGGCACCCTACCGCATGGCTCCAGCAGAGCTCAAGGAGTTGAAGGAGCAACTACAAGAACTGCTGGACCGTAAGTTTATCCGACCCAGTGTATCACCCTGGGGTGCTCCAGTCCTGTTCGTGAAGAAGAAGGATGGGAGCATGAGACTATGTATAGACTACCGGGAACTCAACAAGATCACTATCAAGAACAAGTATCCGTTACCTAGAATTGAGGATCTCTTTGATCAACTGCGGGTAATGATAAGTTAAAATTATATTTTAACTTTTAATTATTCGATAACTTCACCACTAACGAAATCTCTTTCAGGGGGCCAGAGTATTCTCCAAAATTGATTTGCGATCCGATTATCACCAGTTGAGGATCAAATCTGGAGATACATCCAAGACCGCCTTCAGAACACGCTATGGCCATTACGAATTCTTGGTTATGCCTTTTGGACTAACCAACGCCCCGGCTGCCTTTATGGACCTAATGAACACAGTATTTCGGAAACAACTGGACAAGTTCGTAGTTGTGTTCATAGACGATATCCTTGTATACTCCCCTAACGAGGATACTCATGCGAAGCATTTGAGGGAGGTTCTAGAGACCCTTCGGAGAAGCAAATTGTACGCCAAGTTCAATAAGTGTGAGTTCTGGTTGAAGAGCGTAGCCTTCTTGGGTCATGTGGTCTCTGAAGAGGGAATTTATGTGGATCCAAAGAAGGTAGAGGCGATCACCGAGTGGCCTAGACCTACTAATGTGACAGAGGTAAGAAGTTTTCTTGGACTGGCTGGGTACTATAGGAAGTTTGTCGAGGGCTTCTCACCGATTGCAGTGCCTCTAAGCCGATTGACACAGAAGAAGTCAAAGTTCGAATGGACCAACGAGTGTGAACAGAGCTTCGCTGAACTAAAAAGGAGACTGACCAAAGCCCCTATTCTTGCTCAGCCCTCCACGTCAGAAGGGTTTGTCATTTACAGTGACGCTTCTAAGAACGGGCTAGGTAATTGTATATAATTTCAACTGATTTTGCATACAATTAAAGATGTGGTATAATTCTTATATTTCAGGATGCGTGTTGATGCAAAACGACAAGGTCATTGCTTATGCTTCACGACAGCTAAAGCCCTATGAGCAGAATTATCCGACACATGATCTGGAACTAGCAGCGGTGGTGTTCGCACTGAAAATCTGGCGTCACTATCTATATGGAGTGAAGTGCGAGGTGTTCACCGATCATAAAAGCCTTAAATATCTGTTCACGCAAAAGGAGCTGAACATGCGCCAAAGGAGATGGTTGGAGTTATTGAAAGATTACGACTTGACCAGCAGCTATCATCCAGGGAAGGCCAATCGAGTTGCGGATGCCTTAAGTAGGAAGTCGAGCCATGCACGGCAGGCTACTCTAGAAAAAGAGATGGCGGAATTTGATTTGGACCTTGTAGATTCTACTGTAGATATCTTGGCCGCGCTAATTATCACCCCTACCTTGGTAGACCAGATTAAGGAAGCCCAGAAGAATGATGCAACAATTAAAGAGACGCGAGAAAGAATGCTAACCAGCCAAGTGGATGGATTTCAAGTTCATGATGATGGCAGTATGTGGTACTAAGGAAGGTTGTGCGTACCGGATGTTGAGGAACTCAGGAGAGAGTTGTTGAAGGAGGCACATAATTCGAGACTGTCTATTCACCCCGGTGCTACGAAAATGTACAATGATCTAAAGAGGCATTATTGGTGGAATGGCATGAAGAGGCATATTGCTGAGTTCGTGGAAAGGTGCCTCATTTGCCAGCAAGTTAAGGCGGAACACCAAAGACCGGGTGGACTGATGCGACCTCTAGAGATACTCGAATGGAAGTGGGAGCATGTGACAATGGACTTTGTGGTTGGACTCCCGAAGACAAGAAATGGGAATGATGTGATATGGGTAATTGTAGATCGATTGACTAAGTCCGCTCACTTCTTGCCTATTCCCACCGGACTTACTATGGAGAGGTTGGTAACTATGTACATTGATAACATTGTTTGCCTCCATGGAGTGCCAGTCAGCATAGTATCCGACCGTGATCCGAAGTTTACGTCTCAGTTCTGGGCAGCGTGTTAGAAGAAGATGGGGACTGAGTTGCGACTAAGTACTGCTTTTCACCCTCAGACTGATGGTCAATCTGAGAGGACCATTCAGACTCTGGAGGACATGTTAAGGGCGTGCGCATTGGATTTCAAAGGAAATTGGGACATCATGCTTAAATTGATAGAGTTCTCCTACAACAACAGCCATCACAGTGCCATAGGCATGGCACCATTCGAGGCCTTATATGGACGCAAGTGTAGGTCACCTGTTCACTGGGACGAGGTTGGTGAACGTAGGTTAACGGCCCCCGAAATAATTGAGCAAACTAAAGAGCAGGTGAAATTGATTCGTGAACGTCTTAAGACGGCTCAGGATAGAAGTAAGAGTTGGGCCGACATGAAGAGACGACCTTTGGAGTTCGAGGAGGGAGAAAAAGTTTACCTTAAAGTGTCACCCATGAAGGGTGTGACACGGTTTGGAGTTAAAGGGAAATTAAAGCCGCGTTATATTGGACCATACGAGATACTCGAGAGGGTTGGAGATTTAGCATACAAGTTGGCACTACCTCCGATGTTGGCTCAAGTGCACAATGTATTTCACGTCTCCGAGTTGAGAAAGTATGTACCGGACCCGAGTCATGTACTAGACGCGCGACCACTTAAGATTAGACCGGATGCGTCTTATGAAGAGGTACCGATACGAATTCTGGATCGCAAGGACCAAGAACTTAGAAGGAGAATCATCCCCTACGTAAAGGTTCAGTGGAGCAACCACCGAGAGAATGAGGCAACGTGGGAGCTAGAAGAGCAAATGCGCGACCGCTATCCCCACCTATTTGAGTAAGGTACGGCAAGTTTCGGAGACGAAACTTTTTGTAAGGGGGGTAGAATGTTATAACCGTGTAAAAAAAATAAAGTGAAATAGCAATAAGATATTTACTTAAATAATTCTTTTTTTTGGTAATTAGTCAAACTCTCCCTAAGATTCCTCCTTGATCACCCTTATCTTTTCCCTCAAATTACTCACTTATATCTATTCACCTCTCACTCCAATTTTGATTAACTCTAACCTTCCCTCTCTTACCCCAATTCGACAGCCTCCTCTCCCTCTCCCCCATCAACAATTTTCGGCCACAACAAGAAGAGAAAAGAAGGATCTTTGATCCAAGGTTCAAGAGAAGGAAGATCACACCGCCAACGCCATCACACTCTCGTAAACCGATTCAACTCTCGCTAGGAATCGAGGTAGGTGCATACTATTTATTCCCTCAAAACGGTATGAGGATTTGCATAGGCAAAATGGTATTTTTACGTGTTGTTGTTTAACTATTGTATAATCGTGATCTTGATGATGTGCTCCAACGTGTTTATTTTCCGTTATGTGTTTCTTGATATCAACGTGATCTTGTCGATGTATTTTTCGTTGGGGTGATAGGATATTGATTTGGTTGTATGGGAGGGTGAGAATGGTTGAATGTGATTGTTGAATGGATTGCAGGAAATTCAGAATGGGGAATTCTGAATTACGGGGACATCGATCGATCGATGTCCAGTGGCTGAGGGTTCGATGTGCCTCAGATGGACGTTGATCGATCGACGTCCAGAAGGTGAGGGTTCGATGTACCTCAGGAGTACATCGATCGATCGACGTCAACTGAGTGAGGGTTCGATGTGTCTCAGTTGGACGTCGATCGATCGACGTCAGGGGATGACATCCAACCGTTTTCTTTCCCTTTCTCTTGCATTCATGGCACGTGCATTTGCATGAGGTACACTACGTCTATAGGGCGTGGGTATCGGGATGACTTATCGTGTCTATAGGGCACCGGGGTCATGAGACATACTGCGTCTACAGGGCGTGGGTGTCCAAACGGTAAGTGGTGGCTAGTGACCATGATGCCGGAGTTGCATGAGATATACTGCGTCTATAGGGCGTGGGTATCGGGATGACTTACCGTGTCTATAGGGCACCGGGGTCATGAGACACACTGCGTCTATAGGGCGTGGGTGTCGAGAACAGCAAGTGGTGGCTAGAGACCAAGATGCTGGATTTATAACCCGGGAGCATGCACTGCATATAGGTCTAAGGACATACTGTGTGACATGATTCTCGTTGCGCGTGGCACGTTATTTGAGCATGCATCTTCTGTGGTTTGTTTACTTTTCGTATAAGTTGTATCATGCTGTGTTATGTGCTACGTGCTGGTATCAGTTTGGGTATGTAAGTTTTGTATTGTTTTGAGAGGCACCTACTGGGTGATTACCATCACTCACCCCTACTATTCCATATGTAGCCGAGACGGAGTATGATTATATCTATGTTGAGGACGGGTCCGACACCGTGGAATGGGCTGAGTGACTCGTAGAAGTGCGTGCAGCAAGGATGGAGTCGGGCTTTTTGTGGTGCCATGGGGTGACACAGCAGTTAATTTTCAGCTTTACTTTGGGAACAATTTCATGCTTTTAAACTTAGACTTTTGACCTTGACTTGTACGGCCTGGTCAGCCTAGATTTACTGTCGTTATTTTCTTAAAGGTTATTAATTTCAAATTATTGTTGTGGCTTATCGTTTCCGCAGAAAGAAAAGGAAAACTTTTCTATGTCAGCACTGACGTGTAGCAGGTTGATGTGACGCCTTGTATTCTCCTGAGTGAGATACGGCGGGTGCACCGTTACCGAGGATGGAGCTCGGGAGCGGAGCGCTACATAATGAACGACCATTATTCATTTTAAAGCGATTGAAATTAGATCTAATTGGAAATAAAAATTGACTTGGTGACAAGTATGATTAAATAAGCTTTAATTATTGAACACCCCCTCTGTCGAATAACTTCAGTTATTCCAGAAATAGAACATAATGTAAATAATTTTTCTTATTGTCAATAAATTTAGGGTTTTTAGGGTTAGGGTTATGCCTTTTTAGTATTTGAGATTGGACCTAGGTTATTTTTGTATAGTCCAGGAATGAAACTAAAATTACCAATTATTTTAATTGTTAACGTTCATGGATTTCATTGTCATTTATAGTCTTTCGATAATCCCATAAAAATTTTCGTTTTTTTAACATAAACTAACAAAATTATGACGAACAAATAGCATAGCTTTAAAACCCTAAAAAACCCGTAGCGGAAAAATCCTAACCCTTAAACATTAAACCCATAAATGTTAAGTATTAAAAGAAGGTGTTTGGTAGGGATGTTTCCCATTAAGGGTATGTGTTTGGAGGAATCCAAACCCATAAAAGTTTTTGTTTGGGAAAATAAGAGTATGAGTTTCGGTTTGATATCCAAGTATTTGGTAATGAATATCGTTTTTTGATATACTAGCCCCTGTCTATAAATATGGGAGAATGAGGGGTATGGCCGTCCAACGCTGTCGGCCACCGTCATTGGCCGCGGTCCGCCGTCGCCGGCCAGTCAATTTTTTTTGGCAAATTTTCTGTCGCCCACATTCAATACCCATTTCAATTCCGATACGTTTCAAACACCATCAATGTCTATCATACCCATTCCCACTTCAATACCAAACAACTATTATTTTTAGGCGCAAACCCATGTGCTCCAAACCCATACGCTGTCATGCCCATTCCGATTCTGATTCCGATACCTAAATATGAACCAAACGCCACTTTAGTTCTATAAATAGACTTCAAAGAAAATAACCTAAACCGCAAACCTCAACAACCATAAACCTAAAACCCTAAAAAAACCCTAAACACTCTAACCCTAAATAGCCTAGAACACGTAAATCCATAAGTGTCAAAATAATAAATCATTTTACATGTAGTTTGATTCCTGGTCCGTCGAAAAAATACCCTAAGCCCCAAACCCTAGAAAACCTTAAAAAGACCTAAAACCGATAAAATTTGAAAAAAAAAAAACTAACCCTAAGAACCTAAAGTTCATTAAGAAGTAACAAAAAAGTTATTTTACATTATGTTTGATTTCTCGTGTGTCAACTAACTAAAGTTATACGTACAAGAGGTGTCAAACCGACAACAAGTGTATAAATTTTGACCAAATTTGGCACAAATTTAAAATTAAAGCAAGATATCATACACTTAAATTGTCTATGTTACTGTTCTTTTACGATACTAAGTGTAATATGTGCATCTCTAACTTTTTCTAACAGTGTACTAGCAAATTTCCACGGTGGTGCGCGATTCGGTCTTTGCCCATGCATGCAGCTGTTATGCCAATACCAAATGCCATATGCTGGTTAGAGATTTCACACACATTTCATTTGTTGTAAATATGTTCATGTTAAGTATCAATGAAAATCGATACCTTTGGATCAAATTGTCTATGTTACTATTATTATATACCTAATAATAAAGAAATGATCATATTAGAAATTGTCTCAAGTCTCAAACTTTTTTTACTTAATAAAAGAAGCAACTGCATGCACCATCTGTACTTGTGCTCATGCATATGCTATTTGATTTAATAAATTCATGTGCAGTATTTTTTTTACAACAACAAATTATACCGCTAAAGAGATAACACCCAAAACTTAACAATTGTCATAGAGTGCTATACTCATACTGCATACATTACTATTAATGAGCAAATACACCTTAAACTAAACCTTTCCATATGTAATTATACTTCAACTAACAGTTCTTTACGAGTTCCGTAATTTTTTCGGCAATGTGTTTTGCTTTAGAGTCTCATCCCCACTTTTGCTTTGACCCTTTTGGAAACAGAACATACAATGAACGTTCTTGTTTATAGAAACCATGTTAGTGTTTGTCTCAAATTTTCATCATTGTATATTATCACGACATCCGAATCAAACCTTGCACAAATGCTAGAGCCTAGTGCACCGAGAACGCCACAGCCACCAACGATCACCGAGTACATTCATGATCTAAACAAATGGACTTCTATTCTTCAACCAAATGCGAAACTCCAAACGCCAATTTTGAATTTAAATATGTTGTTGCACATAAAATTATATTAATGTATATATTTATATTTCTGTCTTCCAGACCTTAGGACGGACCTGTCACCGTCGTCCAGGCGGTTAGATGCGTTTGACAATGCCGTCCTAGCTCTAGGACACGTCTACCAATGCCATCCAAGCCTGAGTAGTTTTGCACCCCCTAAAGCAGCCTTTTTGGTCCGAAAACAATTATTTGAAGAATTTTTTTAAATTGTACCACATTGCAGATTTTCTTATTAAACTACAATATTTTATGAAATTTCTCCATATCCCTGAATACAAAGTATGATTCAATTGACGTGAGGTTTGATAAAAATTGGTAAATGTTTTAACTTCTATTATTCTATTTTACAATTTGTCTATTATATTATTCTATTTTACCGTTTGTATATTATAAACTATTTGCGTGGAAAAAAGTAATACATGATTAGTAAAAATAAATTTGTAAAACAATTCATTTTCTCTTACTAATAATTAACAAAAAGAACACACATTTTAAAATATCTCCAATGAATTATACATGGACTTATAGCACCAAAAATTAATCGGTTCAGATCATGAGAGACAGAAAGTGAGGCAAAATATGAGGCCTCCAATCACACGCTGCCACGCGTATAAAAAGGGAAAAGGTTTAAAAAAAATTTCAAAAAAAATAATTGTTTGTACACGTGTCACCGCGTGATTGAAGACCTCATATTTTGCCTCACTTTATGTCTCTTCTGATCTGAACCCAAAATTAATAAGGAAGTACTATGACTTTTTATTTTCTTTTTCTGTATTTAAGAAGGAAAAAAGTATGACTAAACATTGGGGTACTCTCCCAAAAAAAATAAAAAAAATTGGCGTACTCAACACGAATATTCAACTCAATCTGAATCCCATCTTTCAGTTCCGCTACTTTTTTCCCTACTTCACGCAACGGTCCCTCGCAATAAATTATTCCTCCGCTTACATATCAGTCTACTTATCACTGAAAACAATCCTGCTTATCAGATACTAGCACTCTCTTATCTGATAAGTCATTGGACCTGCCGAATATATAGAATATAGCGAGTCTCAGTCCAGAAAGTCCTCCTCCCCCACCCACTCATAAAAACCAGTATCCTTTCCTTTCCTTTCCTTTCCTTTCCCCTCATCTTTCTCTCTCTATAAATCCCTCTCTCTTATCTCTTTCTCTCACTAGAACTTCTCTCTATTGTCCTTCTCTTTGTATCTACAAAAAGCAAGCAGGTGTGTTTGGTGTTTGTGGTTGAGACTTGGCGGATGGTTTGGAAGAAGAAAGAACCCTAGGAGTTAATTAGTAGGCGGCTATTGGTCGGTGGTTGAAGCTTTGGAGGTGTTCGATCTGATTTCTCGAACCGGCTGGGGTAGAAATGTCGTCGTTGAGTAGGGAATTGGTGTTCCTGATACTTCAATTCCTGGAGGAGGAGAAATTCAAAGAGTCTGTTCACAGGTAAGTCTTATATTTATTTATTTATTTTTCTTATCATATTTTCTGCATCTTGTTTTCTTGCTGTTTGAATTTCTGTTGTTCAGAATTCAGATGTGTGGTTTATTTATTTATTAACATTTACTGGTTGGTTGGGACGGTTACAGATTGTTTTCTTGGTCCAGTAATTAATAACGGTAGATTAGGAAAAGATGTAATTATTGCTGCACTTCCTATAAGGTGTGAATATTTGAGCAAGTTTTTGGTATTTTTATTGTGTTTTAGTTGCTTAATTTGTTGGAGTTGAAAATCAGAGGAAATTTTTGGTAGATAACATTTTGCCAGTTGACCCTACTCTACTAGCTCTTTGACATTGGAAAATTGATTTTATAAGAGAGCATGTTAACTTTTTTTTGCAATGTGTAACAACTCTTTTCATTTTGGTGCCTTTTTATGCTTTAGTATACTAGTTATTCCCTCTGTCAAAGAAACATTGTTATAGTTGTTTTTTTTTTTTTCAAAATGAATTATAGAAAAAGGTAGTATGACCATATTTTTAGGATGATGGAAGTATTTGGTTTATAGAGAGCAAATAGATTGGCTTTGTAAAGTATAATGTCATGTTTATCCAGTGATGGTGTTAGTGAGCCCGAGGAGATTAAATTGCTTTGTTTCTAGGCTCAGAGACAATAGAGCAAATTTTTGCAGCATTTGGTCGATATAATTTTGCTGTTGAAACATATTTTACTTATTTACCTGTGGCAAATGTTGTGTGAGTTTGTGTAGGCTTGAGCAAGAGTCTGGATTTTATTTCAACATGAAATATTTTGAGGAGAAAGTCCATGCTGGTGAATGGGAAGAAGTTGAGAAGTATTTGTCTGGATTCACCAAAGTCGACGATAACAGATACTCCATGAAGATATTTTTTGAAATAAGGAAGCAGAAGTATCTTGAAGCCCTTGATCAGTATAATGATCCTCGTCAATTTTTTTTTTATTCTTTTTCTTTGTAAAGCATTTTTTTGTTGTGATCATTCGAGTGCAAATTCTACAGGAAAGACAAGGCCAAGGCAGTTGAGATATTGGTGACTGATTTGAAAGTTTTTTCGACATTCAATGAAGATCTGTATAAAGAAATCACTCAATTGCTAACTCTCAACAACTTCAGGTATTATTTTTGTTTCGTTTGGTATTAAAGCTATTGCCATTCACAGACAAAATACTGCCGAGTGCCCCCATATGTACTCTGAAACTTGTTCTGATTGTTCCCCGTGTAACTATGTTCTCCATTTCTTTCACCTGTGATGGCAGGGAAAATGAGCAGCTTTCTAAGTATGGCGATACGAAGACAGCTCGTAGTATAATGTTGGTAGAATTGAAGAAATTAATTGAAGCTAATCCTCTATTCCGTGAAAAGCTTGTCTTTCCTACTCTGAAAGCATCTAGATTGAGGACTCTAATTAACCAAAGGTAAAGATACGGTTGGCTGTTTGAAGGTCGAATCTTTTGGTTCTTTGTTTTATGTGGACATGTATCGGTTTGGAGGACTAGAGGCCTACTGTCAGTTTTATTGATGCCTTGTGCATTTTATACATTTAGTAGTGCCTTTCTATTCCTCCAGTCGCTTTTCTTTGGTACCTTACAACCTGTCTCTGAGCTGCAAAGGATAACCTGATATAAAATTGAGGAAAAAGGAATGCCAATAGCTGATAAATTGAGGTCTCTTGATTGGTTTTCTGGCTTCTTATATTATTTCCTTTTTGTGAGGTCAGTTCGTGTGGGGGTGGGGTGGGGGGAGGGGAAGTGTTGGAGGGAGGTTTCATTCAGAAGGAGAGCTGCTGTTTAATCTTGTGATTATTCCTTATGGACAAGATTATTCCTAATGGATTTTGTTCATTGTCGTTTCTTATTTGATTAGTGAAGGAATTAGTGTAATCTTACAGTGTCTAATTTGTTACTCTACGAACTGTTAAAGCATGCTTTTAATATGTATTGATTGTTTTTCACTAAAGATACCATGCAATTGCATTTATTTAATGTCAAGGGAGAGAAAAAGTTCCAGGAAGATATTCTTTTCACGAGAATGGAAAAAATAATAATAACATGCGCATGGTTTTAGTTGCCGTTTAATGTTACGGGCCAGAAAACGGAGTGCTGTATCAGCCCCTTTTCCCCTGTTGGTTTCTTTCTTTTTTTTTTTGTTTTTCCAAGGGGATGCGGCTCAGGGAAAGTGGTCGTTGGGGCGAGGGGGAGGGCCTCTTAAACTAGGATTTAGGATTGACTCTGTGTTGCTCTGTCATCTCTGTCGTCTTTGCAGTTTAAACTGGCAGCACCAGCTCTGCAAGAACCCAAGGCCAAACCCTGATATCAAGACCTTGTTTACAGATCATTCATGCACGCCGCCTAACGGGTCTTTGGCACCAGCTCCTGTCAACCTTCCTATCGCTGCAGTAGCAAAGCCCACTGCATATCCATCATTGGGAGTCCATGGAGTAAGCATTTCATCCAATATTTCCTTTTATCCCTGGCTATCATTGGAGTTGAATGCTTATATAATTGTGTGTTTGATGCTTACAAATTCCTTTGTTGCTGTACTTCAATTGTAGCCTTTCCCACCCCCAGCAGCTGCTTCCAATGCAAATGCTCTAGCGAGTTGGATGACAAGTGCTGCTGCCTCTTCATCTGTCCAGGCAGCTGCTGTGACTGCATCATCTTTACCCATTCCTCCCAATCAAGGTTGTCCTCTGGGCTTCAGTGGATTTGGCCTGCTTGTCGGTGTCTTTTACGCTTATTATTGATAATTGTCTTGGATTGATTTTCTAATGGAAATAGTGGTAATGCAGTTTATTGTAACAAAGCGTAATATATTTTCTTGTAAAACCCTTTGTTTTTATCAGTGATATTCTTAAATACAAAAGAAACAAAGGGGAAAAAAATCACAGGATACTTTTGAAATTTGCTTTTGTGTACCGACTTTATTTCTTTCCTTGACAAGTTGAGACAGTATGTCATTCATTTCTGCTGCTTTTCGATTAAACAGTCTCACTTTTAAAGCGACCCATCACACCTCCTGCACCATTGGGTATGGTTGAATATTCAACTGCTGATCATGATCAATTAATGAAACGTTTACGTCCAGCCCAATCTGTTGAGGAGGTATGTAATCTGTCTGGAAATGGTTATTGATGATTAGAACGTGGCTTCTTGTCCTTTCCTTTGTGTTGCTGTGGATCAATTTTGATTTTCTTATGAGATTCCATGTTTTTACTTAGGTTACTTATCCTATGGTTCGTCAACAAGCCCCCTCATGGTCTCTGGATGACCTGCCAAGAACAGTGGCTTTCGCCGTGCATCAAGGATCCTCTGTTACAACTATGGATTTTCATCCATCTCATCATACCTTGCTGCTTGGTAATGAGATATTTTTCAAGTTTCTATAATGTTACATCTTTTACCAGAAACACATTTTTTTCCCAGTGACCTAATTAGTATTTTTCTTTCTTATGTGTAAAAATCAGTGGGATCTCATAATGGTGATATTTCTCTTTGGGAAGTTGGGGTGAGAGAGAAGTTAGTTACCAAGCCATTCAAAGTTTGGGAGATGCAGTCTTGTTCATTGCCGTTCCAGGTCCATGTCTTATGTTTTCTTTTGTGTTCCTCTCTCGTGGTGTATGTTGATATGTCTTGATTCCAGATTACAGAAGAAGGATTTGGTTTCATATTTATCTGCACATTAGTGTCATGTAGCCATTTTCATTTTCGTTTTCTTGGAAATCTGACATTTTATATTTTAGGGATTTCCTAAAATTCAACAATATATTTTTGTTGGTGAAAAGGATGAACAAAAGAACTATTTTTTTTCTCAATTAGCTACTTTTAATGGTGAACAATGTACTAACTGCTGTATGCTTTCCCTATATGCTCATAAAGCAGCAAAATTTAATCTGCGGGAATTTTTGATGTAATGTCCCTATGAGAGTTTCAGTGGGCCCTAGTTCCTGCTTGCTTGATGAAAACTTGTCTCTTGTTGACTAACATTTTACAAACCTAACAGGCTTCTGTTGCGAAAGAGGCACCCTTTTCTGTGAGTCGAGTTGCATGGAGTCCAGATGGAATGTTTCTAGGTATGTGCTTCTTCCAGGTGGTTGATTCTAGATGGGTGGCTCCAAGCTCTATTTAGCTGCCCTTTCTTTTAATTGATGTACTTTCTATTGCTACAGGAGCTGCATTTACCAAGCATTTGGTTCATTTGTATGCATACGCCGGACCAAATGATTTTCGACAGCATATGGAGGTATATTTATATTCTTTTAGAATTATTGATAGGAAGAGACCTGATTTTTCAGCATATGTTTTCATGTTACAATCCTGTCTTTTCTAGATCGATGCGCATTCTGGAGGTGTCAATGATTTAGCTTTCGCTCATCCAAACAAGCAGCTATGTGTCATAACCTGTGGGGATGACAAGCTGATTAAGGTATGTGAAGAAATTGAAGGTCCTCTCTCATGTTTGTTTTGTTCTCTGATATTCATCACTCAGAAATTCAAAGTGAAAACATGTTCACAGGTGTGGGATTTAAGTGGGCGCAAGCTGTTTCATTTTGAAGGGCATGAGGCTCCTGTATACTCTATATGTCCTCATCAGAAGGAGAATATCCAGGTAATTATTTGATGGAAAAGCAGCCATTCTTTTTTATTTGATATACCAAAAAGAAAGTGTAAGTTGGTATGATTTTTTCAATAAGATGGTTTCAATTTGGAGCTTTCTGACTATAGTTGTTGGTAGTTCTTTGGTTTCTGATGTTACAGTTTCTGCAGAACCTTTCATTGGCCTTGTCAGTCTCCTTGGCGGTTTGATTGCAACATTTCTTTTATGGTTGGAGTTTAGAATATTTGAGTTACACCGTATAATATCGTATACCCGTATTCTAAAGAATTTCAAAATTGGTGTAGTACATAAATGGACCATGGGACTGAACAGTTCTAGATTGTATGGTGCTAAATGTCTGGGCTCAAGATTGTAGGTAGCCACATATCTGGATTCTTACTTAATGGCGTAACTCTGTCAGTGTATTTTTTTCACCAACATCCCTATGTGAACACATAATAATGATCTCTTTGACGTGTGTAGCCTGTAGACGTAATTATCTTCAGTATAATCATCTAATTTGCTTAAAACATTTTGCAGTTCATTTTCTCAACTGCTGTTGATGGGAAAATCAAAGCTTGGTTGTATGACAATATGGGATCTAGAGTTGACTATGATGCTCCTGGGCATTGGTGTACCACTATGCTTTATAGTGCTGATGGTAGTAGGTACGCTTTTGACATAAGTTACCTATGTTCTTTTTCCCTATTTTCTCTTCATTTATATTGTCTCTCTCTCTCTCTCTCTCTCTCTCTCTCTCTCTTAATTGGCTCGTGGTGTTCTTCCAGATTGTTTTCTTGTGGAACTGGCAAGGAAGGTGATTCTTTTCTAGTCGAATGGAATGAAAGTGAAGGGGCTATAAAGAGAACATATACCGGCTTTAGAAAGAAATCAACTGGTGTTGTTCAGTTTGATACAACACAAAACCACTATCTGGCTGTGGGTGAAGATAGTCAAATAAAGTTTTGGGATATGGACAATATTAACATTCTTACCAGCACAGATGCAGATGGTGGTCTACCGGTTAGTTTTTTCATGAACCATAGCTTAGATGTTTGAATGTGATCAGTTTGACAAAGAAATCTCAAATGAGGAAAATGAGACCATAATAAAATCAGATGGCATTGCAACTTGCCCTGTCTGTTGCTGCAGGTTCTTCCTCGCTTAAGATTCAATAAAGAAGGCAATCTGCTTGCTGTTTCTACTGCTGATAATGGAATCAAGCTCCTCGCAAATGCAGTTGGATTGAGGTCCTTGAGATCAGCTGAAAATTCTGGTTTTGAAGCTCTTAGATCACCTATTGAAGCAGCTGCAATTAAGGTTTGTTCGTGTCTCTGATGGGTCTTACTCGTCCTGTGGGTTATTAACCTTGTGCAAGCATCTAAGATAGCTGATTTTTTGCTTGGGCAGGCAACAGGCTCATCTGTTATGAATGTTACCCCAGTCAACTGCAAGGTGGAAAGAAGCTCTCCTGTTAGGCCTGCTCCCATCCTTGTATGCTTCTGTTTTCTTTTAAACATGAGTATGTTAATTGTTTGAATGGTTTTAGTCAAAATGAAGGTGCACGTGTTTCTGCCTTAAGCAATCATTTGAGCTTGGCTCATCTAAGGCTCTGGTTTTGTGCTGAAATGAACTGTAAGGGATTTCTGTCATCTACAGCATAACAAGTTTTGCTCATATGCTCTCTAGGACTGGTATAGTACTATTAAGATAATAGCGTACTAGGGGGTTTGTTAGCTTAAATAAAAAAAAATATTAACAATAAAAATATTCAATCCAGACAGGAATTTTCTTTTAAACAAAGAAACTAGTGCAGCGTTACATCGTCAGCACTCTGTTTGCTTCTTTTCGTTCAGTGGAATATTAGCTAAGGAGAAATCAAATTCCCCTGTGACCCAACCTTTCACTACTTGAAGCATATTGACCCTTCCAGCCAAATCAATTGACCCAATTGTCTGTGCTTATTGCTGCAGCCTCCAGCCATCACCAAGGCAACCTCTTTCTTGGTAGAGTTTTTTATTTTGACTTTTTTCCCTTAATCCAGTAAGAAGGATGACCTTTCTTATTTTGTGTTCTAAATTGGGTTGTTTTTATTCATTTGAGTCAGCATTCTTGAAGTTATACCTTGAGGAGGACCAAAATAAAACGCTACAGTGCAATTGTTCGACTATAGATTCTGCATTTAGTGGGGTTTCCTTTCCTATCCGTTTTCTTTAGACAGGTAATCTTTCCCATTTTTGGTATAGAAAAGTAAGGATTACAAAATAATCCAACTGGGTGGATATCTGATCCAATCCAAATCGTTTGTGGCCGGATGGATTTACAGCGGATGTTGAAATTCAAAACCTGCAACAGGCTGGGATGGGTCTAGGTTTGACTCCTTAACCGGGCCATTAGTGTGTGTGTGTGTGTACACACACATACTAGTTACTGTAATCTAAAAACCTAAATCTGCATCCCTCAACAGCCTGCCTCCGTTTCTCCCATTCTCACTGTCCACCCATCTAGCCACTGCTCTCCACCCATCAAGACCACTTAGTAGTGACGACCGTCCCATCCCATCTGACCAGCGTCTAGTGAAGCTCCGTCGACAACTCAGAAGGCTGCGGCGTGTCATAGAGTTGTCATCTTGCTTTTTCTTTGTTTCTTATTTCGTTTCTTTATGATATTTTCTGGACTCACTTTAATAGCAAATGTCTTATGAGTACACTTCTTCGTAGACCAATCTCAACTATTCTTTACATTTTGCTCATTCAAAATCTGCTTCTGCAATTCCTTTATTTTCTTAATGTCTTGACTTCAGCACTGAATTATCAGCACTATTGTTGAATTTCCAAGGTCTTTTTTTCCCTAGGGTGGGGCAGTTTGGATTCCCATATAGCTCCGTTGGATCAGGGAATTTCACTACAACCCGCATCGAACGGATTTTGGATCGGGTTCGTGTAGGTGTTTGCAAAAATGGGGTGGGTTCGGTTTGGCAAAGCTCGTCTGTACCTGTCCCGTTGTCACCTCTATCAAAAAGTGATTGTGCTCTTTCTTTGTGACTTCTAAACATCTTTCACCATGTCAGACTCGTTTTTCTAATTTATTGTAGAGGCAGTGCATAAGAAAGTTTCCAGTTCTATGGACGGGATTCTTTTGATCACGTAGTCTTTGTCTTTTTTGAGTTCTGACAATTGTTCTTCAGTGACATCTGAAATCTTCACTCTGATCCAAATTTCCGCAAGGATAATCACCCTTTTTTAATATCAGAATTTTAGTAAATGACAGAGAACTGATGTCCAAAAGTTAATGCTTTCTAATTTCAGCCACTCAGGCCACAGACTGATATGGTCTTGCAATCTCTGTATGGGCTTGATCTTCAGCCTGAAATACGGGAGTGCATAGATCAAATTTTTCTTTTTATGATTATAATGCATTGAGATTGAGATTTGTTAAAGCTTGAGATGATCTAAATCTGGAATTTGGGACTACGGCACAAATGCTTCAATTTAATCTGGGTTTCCAATTTACAACCTTTGCCCAGTGGCAGTAGCTTTTCTTTGGAATTCTTTTCGTGCTCGAGGTGTGCTGGGGTGGTCTATTAATGTTTCAAGGCTTGGCATAAACCTTTTTTGTGATGATTTGCAGAGTGGAGTT
The DNA here is from genome assembly GCA_036186865.1 of Eustoma russellianum. NCBI lineage: Eukaryota > Viridiplantae > Streptophyta > Magnoliopsida > Gentianales > Gentianaceae > Eustoma > Eustoma russellianum. The sequence continues at coordinate 4,413,007 of AP025073.1, forward strand.
GATTCTTCGGCTAGAAACATGGAGAAACCAAGAAGCTTGGATGATGTAAATGATAAGACAAAATCATGGCAGTTAACCGAAGTTGTAGATCCTGTTCACTGCCGAATGGTCACCATGCCAGAGAGCGCAGATGCTGCTCATAAGGTGAATGAAATAATTTTCCTGCATTGTTAGTGAGGGATTGCATTTTAAAAGCTGGCTTCAGTTAGTATGTCATATTCTAGGTTGCCCGTCTCCTATACACAAATAATGGAGTTGGATTGTTAGCACTCGGTTCTAATGGTGTTCAAAAACTTTGGAAATGGGCTCGTAGTGAGCAAAATCCAAGTGGCAAGGTAGTGGGATTGTTCCCAAATGACTATTTCCTTTAGTTTTGTTGCCATTTTCCTTTACCTTCTATACTGTGAGTTTCTGAACTCAAATGGGTTTTGAAGGCCACTGCCAACCAAGTTCCACAACATTGGCAACCCAACAGTGGTCTTCTTATGACAAATGATGTCTCAGGTGTCAACCTTGACGAAGCAGTTCCCTGCATTGCTCTCTCAAAGAATGACTCTTATGTCATGTCAGCTACTGGTGGAAAGGTTTCTTTGTTCAATATGATGACTTTCAAGGTATACTACTAACCTCTTATTCTTTTTCTTCTTCTTGTGGTGGTGGATATGGTGGCGGAGCGTGCATGTGTCTACGTGGTTGTATGAATCTAGATATTCAAGTCCTCAATTTGGTCTGTTATGTAGGTGATGACAACTTTTATGCCACCTCCACCAACTTCGACTTTCCTGGCATTTCATCCACAAGATAATAACATTATAGCCATTGGTATGGAGGACTCTACTATCCACATATACAACGTTAGAGTGGATGAGGTTTGTATCTCATTCTCTCAGATAATTTTGTATTCTTCACCACTAGAATGGTATTTGGCTGATAGTGGTTGAACTTTCCCTGTTATAGGTGAAATCAAAGTTGAAAGGTCACCAGAAGCGTATTACTGGTTTGGCTTTTTCCACCAGCTTAAATATATTAGTTTCTTGCGGTGCTGATGCCCAGGTAAGAGACTGTTCTTCACTATGGTTCTTAAGGATTTATTTGCCAATAAGCTTCCTGGAATTAACTTATTCTTTTATTCTGTGAGTTAGTGGTTTAGTATAAGCTAAAAAATAATCTGTTATGACTTAATTTACGTTCAGTGGCCAATCCGTATCTCTTTCCAAAGCTGTCCTGAAGGACGCCTGTGACATGGTCCTGATACCGAGTGCTTTTACCAAGTAAATGATGAAATCAGTAAAGTCTTTTGGTATACCCACTTTAACCATAAACCTGAACATAGCCACCTTAACTATGGTCTTTAATGTTTACTGGGTTCTTGGAGGTTAAGATATGCATACATCTTGTTGCAGCAACATGTGTGAGAGTTTAACAATTTTTTAGCACATAGATACCTTTCTAGCCTGACTTCGCTTCTCATCTGTTTCTTTCCTCGCTTCCTTTGTCTTTTATGCACTGTTCTGTTCCTCTGATCCTCTTTGGCTCCCTTTATTAATCTAGTTCGAATCCTTCTATTTTCCTCCATTTTTTGCCTTTTGTCGCCCTTGTTTAAAATCTTACTACTGGCAAGTTGTCTCTTCGTGGGCCAATGCTCTTCAATTGTATGGGAAATTCATTGATCAAGGGTGTTCTTTCCTAACGGGATTTGCAGCTTTGTGTTTGGAGCATTGATTCATGGGAGAAAAGAAAAGCAGTGCCCATACAACTGCCTCCAGGGAAAGCATGTACTGGTGATACCCGTGTGCAATTTCACTCTGACTCGGTGCGTTTGTTGGTTTCCCATGAAACACAGTTAGCAATCTATGATGCATCCAAGATGGATCGAATACGCCAGGTAAAGTACTACAACTTTTTTGTTTCTACATCTTGATGTGCTGGGTACTTGTAAGAGAGGCGAAAGTTCTTATGGTTTCTGTCCTATGCAGTGGTTACCCCAAGATGTCCTTTCTGCTCCTATATCATGTGCGGCTTACTCCTGCAACAGCCTATTAGTTTATGCTTCATTTGTTGATGGAAACATCGGTATCTTTGATGCTGATACACTCAGGCTAAGATGCCGTGTTGCCCCTTCAGCATATTTGTCCCAGTCTGCGCTAAACGGGTAAGTCTGCAATGCCGTCATATAGAATGTTGTCATTGCATGCCTTACATGATTATTATTTTATTCTTCAGTCTTTTGGGTGAATGGAATAAGCAGGAGTTGTGAAATGTATTAGTATGAGAGTCATAATGCCTTTTTCTTTTCTGTATTTGTTCTTGCGCTTTGTTGGGGGTCACTAATGTATACATCTTTTTGTATGCTTATAAGTGGATGAAATGATGGATTTTTCAGTTTAATTGATTACCGTCTATGTACGACAGAAATCAATCGGTTTATCCTCTTGTAATTGCGTCGCATCCACATGATCCGAACCAATTTGCCGTGGGACTGTCAGATGGGTCTGTGAAAGTCATAGAACCACCAGAATCCGAGGGGAAATGGGGAGTAGCTCCACCAGCTGAGAACGGCATGCTGAGCAGTAGGACGGGCGCCTCGTCATCCACCCCCAGCAATCATGGCCCTGATGCAGTTCAAAGATGAGGCATGTTGTACTTTGAAATCAGTGTCTTGTGTCTGTAGTTTGGAGAGCGTAGAATCTTTCGAGGTTTATAGTTCATCTCTGTCTGCTTTAGTACTCCTTATAGAAGGTAACAGGAAGCTGTGGTTAGAGGGAATTGCAATTTGCAACAAAGCTTTGCACAATTTGTTGATTTTTTGGTAAAATGTTCGTTCATCTTCCAGTTTATTAGTCATTTGTCATGGGCAAATTAGATCAGAGACCCCCTAAGCACCCATCCAATCCGGTTTTGTTTCTCTTACTCATGTTGTTCCATTCGGAGTTTGTGCCAATGTGTCGCGTGAATACTCGGGCACTTTAGAGTTTCCTTTTAGGTAAATAGTTGTGGTGTTTCGGGCCATTGTTAGACACATGGTACTTGTTTGATAAACACAATTGAGTAGAAAACTGTTTTTGTTTCATTGATTCATTCCTTCAGCCATTACACAGATTTATAGCTAATACACAAATATAAGAAAGGAAACAAATTACAATGATTGACCATGATTGATTCTAATTGATTGCATTCTAATTACTATGATTTACTTTCCTTCCTCATTTTTAGCACACGTTTCTCACACTCCCCCTCAAGCTGAGTCGTCGGATCTCCGATGCTTAGCTTGCGCAACACTTCTTGGTACACTCCATTTGGCACAGCTTTGGTTAGTATGTCTGCCAACTGATCTTCGGTTCGGGTGTAAGGCAGACAAATAATCTCTTCTTCCAGTTTTTCTTTAATAAAGTGTCGATCTACCTCAACATGTTTCGTTCGGTCATGCTGAACTGGATTTTCTGAAATGCTGATCGCTGCTTTGTTGTCACACAGTATCCTGCACATTTTTTGGAGGAAATCTCATTTCTGTTAAGAGCTTTCGTAACCATAGTACTTCTGCTACTCCTTTGACAATCCCCCTATATTCTGCTTCAGCACTTGATAAAGAAACCACCTTCTGTTTCTTGCTTTTCCAGGTGACCAAATTTCCTCCAACTAGACCAAAATACCCTGAGGTTGATCGTCGATCGTTTGGATTACCTGCCCAATCTGCATCTGTGTAGGCATGTATTTCTAGATGACCATTCTTTCGGAATGTTACTCCACTCCCTGCTGTCCCCTTTAAGTACCGAACAATTCGTAGTGCAGCTTCCCAATGATTCTCTTGAGGTTTGTGCATGAACTGACTTACGACTCCAACAGCATAAGCAATATCAGGACGGGTGTGTGATAGATAGATAAGTTTTCCTACGAGTCTTTGATACTTCTCTCTGTCGGTCATCTTTGCCCCTTCGGTTATTCGTAGGCCATGATTCACCATCATTGGTGTTTCCGCTGGTTTACAGTCCATCAGACCAGTTTCTGCCAACAAGTCTAAGATATACTTTCTCTGTGAGATGAATATCCCCATTTCTGATCGTAATACCTCAATGCCTAGAAAGTACTTAAGTCTTCCCAAGTCTTTCATCTCAAATTCTCGAAATAGACGCTTTTTTAGTTCAGCTATCTCTTCCTTATCACTACCAGTAATGATCATATCATCTACATAAATGATCAAGCAGGTTACCTGATTTCCACGTCGTTTTAAGAGCAATGTGTGATCAGAATTACTCTGTCGATAGCCATACCTCCTCATTGCCACTGAGAATCTTCCGAACAAGGCTCTCGGGGACTGTTTCAGGCCGTATAATGCTTTGCGAAGCCTACATCCTTCGTTTGGACCAAAACCACCGGAAAATCCCGGAGGAGCTTCCATATATACTTCCTCCTTCAGATCACCATGCAGAAAGACATTTTTAATATCGAACTGGAATAAGGGCCAGTCACAATTGGCTGCCACGGAAAACAATACCCTTATCGTGTCGATCTTGGCTACTGGAGAGAATGTTTCAGAGTAGTCAATGCCATAAGTTTGAGTATACCCTTTTGCCACCAGACGCGCTTTGTACCTTTCGATAGTGCCGCCTGCCTGATACTTGATAGTATACACCCATTTACATCCAATCGGTCTCTTTCCTGGAATCAACTTACATTTTTCCCATGTCTTATTTTTCTCGAGTGCCTTCATCTCCTCTTCCATAGCATGTCTCCATTCAGGACTCTTAAGCGCCTCTTCTACAGTCCTTGGTACTTTTGACTCATACAGAGACGTCTGAAATGATATAGCAACCCTGGACAGTCCTTTTGTCACATCAGCTACTGGATACTTTGACTTCTTAGGAACATACTCGGGTTCATACCTCACTGGTGGCACTCCTCTGTTCCTGCGAGGGGGAAGTTGGTACGTTTCGTCTGCACTTTTATTGTTAGGTTCATCAAGGGGAATATATGGGTTCAAGGGACTAGGACTAGGGGATGGAGGACTAGGAGACGAGGGTATGACAGTAGGACTTACCTCAGGATGTTCGTCCGAAGAAGAGATCCCTTGTGCGTGCTCAGACAAGTCAGGTGTTACCATGTTTTCAGAGGTAGCCCGGGATTGTGTTGCATGTTCACTAGAGTCAGAGCTGATAGGTAACACTGGACTTAGGAGCCAATCGAAGGAGTCGGTTTGAGTGATCTCCCCCTGACTCGGAGATTGGGAGTAATAGTATTCAGTTTCAAGAAAGTGACAGTCCATGGTGGTATAGAGGCGATTATGGACCGGATCATAACATCGATAGCCTTTTTGATTGACCCCATAACCCACAAAGACACACTTGATTGCACAAGCGTCAAGTTTCGATCGTTGTGTCTTCGGAATATGCACATATACTGTACACCCAAATATACGAGGGGTGAGGGTAAGGTCAATAGGTACTGACGTATGCTGGGCGAGGATGTCTATTGGTGTCTGGAGATTTAGGATCTTGGTGGGTAGTCGATTAATAAGGTAAGCAGCAGTAGCCACGGCTTCAGGCCAGAAATATTTGGGAACTTTAGATTCAATCATGAGAGCCCGGGTAATTTCTAGTAGGATTCTGTTTTTCCGTTCGGCGACACCGTTTTGTTGTGGGGTGTCAGGGCAAGATGTTTGATGGATTAGGCTTTTTTCGCAAAAAAAACTGTTGCATAGGTTGATTAACATATTCTCGACCATTATCGGTACGTAGGATCTGGATAGAGGTTTGATACTGGGTCTGTACATGTGCATAAAACGAGACAAAGCGATCAAAAACATCAGATTTTTTCTTAAGAAGAAACACCCATGTCATTCTAGTGCAATCATCAACAAAAACAAGAATATATGAGACACCAGTGCGACTAGATTCTGGAGATGGGCCCCAGAGGTCTGAATGGACTAATGCAAAAGGTTTAGTACGTCTTGTATTATTAGATGGAAAAGAGTGTCTGTGGCTTTTCGCCAAAATACAAGTATCACATGATAACTGAGAAGTTTTCTGGAAAATTTTAGGAAATAAAAGTTGCGAATAACTATTAGATGGGTGGCCTAACCGACGATGCCAGAGCCACGCGTGTGTTTCTGCTGAATTTCGGGCAAGGAAGACAGTGCTGGGCTGATCTACCTCATCAACATAGTAAAGCCCGCTTTGTTCAGAGCCACGCCCAATGATCCTCTCCGTCCGAATATCCTGCAATAAGCAAAAAGTAGGATGAATTAGGACAGTACAATTAAGTTCTTTGGTGACATGGCTAATGGACAGTAATTTATGGGACAGTGTCGGCACATATAGGCAATTTCGGAGTTGGATGGTGGGGGATAAGTGGATAGTACCCATACCCTTTACTGGTGATAGTCCCCCATTAGCTGTTTGGATAAAGGGTTTGGTGGATGGATTTATAACGGAGAAATCTGAGAGGTCGGGAGACATTGTGTCAGTGGCCCCGCAATCGAATACCCACTTAGGTGATTTGTGGCGATGTTCCCGGGTTAAGTAGATTTGGGGGGTTTGTTGGTATTTTTGTGGATGCTGAGGGCCAAAGAATAATTTCTGAAAAGTTTGGGGCTGAGATTGCGTTGGGGGCATAAACTGAGGGTTAAATTGAGGGTTTGCAGGAATACAGGGACCGGGGGATAAATTGGGAGGTTTAAAAGGGGAATTAGGGTATGGGATGGGAGAAAGGAGGGTTCCTTTCTCCCTTTTACCTGGCGGCTGAAACTTCCCTCCTTCCCCCTCTGCTGCGAAACCGTCTCCTTCTGCGAAACCTGCAAAAGCTCCGGTGGTTCCTTCTTCTGCAGTGCTTGAGGTGGCGATGGCGGTCTTAGGATTGCCCGCCACCCCGCTGCCAGTCCTTTTTCGTCCCCTCTTTTTGGTGTCCGGCCACCAATCCGGATACCCGATGATTTTGAAGCAGCCGGCGGCAGTATGCCTCGTTCCACCGCAATGAGTGCATTTGAGGTTTGCTTTATCGTCATCCTTGCGGAATGATGAGTTTACCGGAGACGGTGACTCTGACCGCCCACTTTGTCCCTGTTTTCCCTATGCTTTTGCCTTGGAGATCAGGCCACTGCCTAGACCTCCTCCTCCTGAGGGAGTCTCTCCCTGTGATGGCCCCCCTCCACTCTCATTATGGCTCTCCTGGCCGCTTCTCTTCGTATCTCTCCATAAGCTTCCTCCACTGTAGGCAGGGGATCCCTCTTCAGGATATCCCTTTTATCTTGATCATATTCCTCACCAACGGCTTGGAGGAACTGATAGAGTCTAGTGGTTTGCTGTAGTTGATTAAATCTGGTAATGTCCTCCGGACATCTCATCGGATTAGGGCTCCTTCGATCGATTTCCTTCCAAATAGCTTGCAGTTGTCCATACACCTTTTCTATGGGCAGATTGCCCTGCTTGAGGCTGTTGGCTTTGACTGTCAAGTCAAAAATCTGGAGGGAATGATCCTTCCCACTACTGTATGTGGCTTCGATTCCCTTCCATAGATCTCTTGCTGTTGGATAATCTATATACTGATTAACTATTTCTCCATCAATATTCTCTAAGATCCAGGTGAGTACCGTGGAGTCATTTTGGCGCCACTTGGGGTATTCTGGATCATTCTTTGTAGGAGGATTGGCTATGATGTGGCTGAGCTTGCCTCTTCCATCTAACGCCAAGCTCATCTTTCTCGCCCACGGGGCATAGTTCTGGTCTGTTAATTTGTCCGTCAATATAATCGGTTGACTGGACGAGTTTTCAGTTTGGCTTTTGTTTGGTGCCAAGTTTTGGAGCATTTCCAGCACTTGGGCAAGGCTGAAGGTTTGAGAAGGGTTGTCCGGTGCTCCCTCTGTGTGGGTAACACCTGAGGTTGAAGTATCGGACATGGTTAATTTCTTTCGGTTGGCTCACAGGTAGATGATGAATTTGCCAATCATTCTATCCCAAGGACGGAATGAAGGCTCTGATACCATGTTTGATAAACACAATTGAGTAGAAAACTGTTTTTGTTTCATTGATTCATTCCTTCAGCCATTACACAGATTTATAGCTAATACACAAATATAAGAAAGGAAACAAATTACAATGATTGACCATGATTGATTCTAATTGATTGCATTCTAATTACTATGATTTACTTTCCTTCCTCATTTTTAGCACACGTTTCTCACAGTACTTATCAAAAGAACGCACCGCTTTTGAGAACTGGCTTCTTAAACTGTGCTCCAAGACATCATCGCTTCGCCAGCTTTGATTGTCCATCTTTTTGATATAACTAAGTTTTTCTCTCGATAATTCGAGCGAGGAGGCGAGTTTCTTACCTCCAACGTTTTGAAATACCTAGAACAAATGTGGGAGTATGGAGATCACTGAAACAAATCATCATCATCAATCATACTCAGTATATTCCAACGACAACAAAAGGTATCGTTAGGATCTGGAGAGGGTGAATGACATGCAAATAAGACTTCTATCCTAAGGGATAGATAGTTGCTTCCAGTGAGATCCCCGGTTCTATATATACCTGCATAAATGACACAATAATAGGAATATGATGTGCTAATTTGTTAGCGAGGGAATTCAGTAAATACAAATAGGAAACTTTCAATATTAAAATAGTGATACAAGTGTATATGTACATATAATGCAAGACAACAAACAAAAACAAGAAAGTGCAAAGTCCATCTAACACATAGATAGTATCTAAGTCCTTAAATATATTTTAAGATGTCTCTATATCCTGTCTAAACCCCGTTAACCTTAATATGTCCCTCCATGAACTCCTATTCTGGACTATGTCTTCAGAGATGTGCGAATCTAGTAGGTTATGTCTAATCCGCTCATCTCAAGTCAATTTGGGCCTGTCTTTACTCCTCTTCTTTTCTACAATGAGGCTTTCAATTGCTCTAACAGACGCGGTTGTCTATCTCCTCTTGAGGAGAGAAGCCCTACCAGTCTTTCCACATTAGAAAGCGGGTTGAAAATATTCACTCCTGGAAGTGCACATAGGATGTTCTGCCTGAGTGTTTCTATAACTTTGTATTCATTTGACCAGAAGATGAGACACCACATAGGTTGGAAGATCTTGAGGGAGGAACAAGACTGCATTTTTACGGGGTGGGATAAGAGACAGGAAGCTGGTTGAAGGGGAATGTGCATGTAATGCAAGGCGCAGTTTACTTTTTCCTAGTAGAGGAGAAAGCTAGAAGACGAGCTCGCAAGGCATAGCTCAGGTGGTTCTGGAGGGGCAGATTTGCTACAAGGTTAAGGTTCGAGTTCCGTAGACTACAGTGTGAAAGTAACATCTTCAGACTCCAATGGAGAATCTTGAGGGTGGGCTCCTTGTAGGTCTGTGGGCACTGTGTCTCCCTCTTAACGGGCCGCTGAGTACCTGATTTACTTTTCTGAGCTCCCTCGTCGGGGTATGGGGGCCCATGGGGTTGGGCTCAGCCTTTTGCTACAAAGCTAGAAGACGAGCAATAAAATGTAGTTGACAAGTGGCAGAATGTCTAGTAACTTGATCCCACCTGGCAACATAGTCCCAAGCTTTTAGACATCCTAGCGTTTAATAAATGTTGCCGATATGTTTGATAATAATTTGACCTAATTTTGTTATTGGCTCCACGTTTGGTCATTCAGTCCGATTAAGAGTCAGTTGTGCTTGTAATTTAAAAGGGAGACCATACTCTTAGCTAAAGTTAAGTACACTGGAATATATTGTGATGAAATAAAATAATTAGAGCACAATATAATGATCAAAGTTATAAGTACACTTGAATTGTCCGTGTATATTAGTCTATATCTGCGTGCTCTGAGACCGGATCTTCTCATCCCCTTCTCCACTGTCCGACACGTGGCAGCAGGGAGGAGTGGTAAGGCTAGATGAGGGTCACTCGCATCTAGTCTGATCACCCTCTCTACTGCCACGTGTCGAACGGTGGTGAATGAAGTGATGATTCCGACAGTGAGGAGATCTCATCCCGCGTACTGTATATGTGTGGGCCTACACATCTGTGTATGAATGCATGCATAGATAGGTCTGTGCAAACTTATGCGTGTGTATATCTATGTGCAACGAACAATTCATATTTTTTTTAGAACTACCATTTCCCTTCTCTATTCTTCTTATCCACAATTTTCCTTCAAAAGTTGGTGATATGATGACAAAATCTTATAAATAAAAAAAAAAAAGCAAAGATATATAACTACACATCTATGCAGCCCTCCTCTTCAATTTTCCTTACCCCTACTCCTCGCTACAACCCCCACCTCCGGCCTTCTTCTCGGGCACGGCCAGGGACGTATCCATGGCTGGGAGAGGGGCACAGGCGGCACGTGCCCCCTCCTCACGCTTACCCTTCTACAATTTAATACTATTTTTTATAATATTTTAAGTATAGTTCTAAATGTGCCATATTTTAAAATTTTTTATACTTCTAATTTATAGTTATTGTTATGTTTGTACCTATTCTGTTTTATCACAACAGTAGACCTTCCAAACTATGCGCACAGAGATTGTTTTAGACCACAGAGAGCTTTCTTTAGTCTACACACTTCATTACCCTGAAATTCCCTTGAGAATCGGTAGAGCTTTTGTATACACTGCTTCTTTTAATTCTCCATGTAAAAAGACATTCTTAACGTTAAACTGGTAAAATGGCCAGCCTCCGATTGCATCAACTGACAATAATACCCTGACAGTGTGAATTTTTTGTAACTAGAGAGAAAGTCTCTAAATAGTCGATTCCATATGTATGTGTATATCCCCTCGCCACTAGCCTAGCCTTATACCTTTCAATGGTTTCATCTGCTTTATTCTCGGCCGTGAAGACCCAATGACACCCCACTGGTTTCTTTTCTTTTGTTAACAACCATTTCTCCCACATTTCATTTTTTCTTAAGGTCTTCATTTCTACATTCATTGCCTCCCACCATTCCTGTTTTCCACGTGCTTCCTTGACCGTTCGTGGGATGAACTCCGAACATAAAGAAGCGAATAACCCTTTCACGCACTTCGGAATTCTCCCCTGACTAGGTTAACCGGGTACCTGGACTACTAGGACACTCGCTCCGGTGAGTATCGCTCTAATGGTACTCTTCTATTTATTCTTAGGGACAGCACTCGTACCTATTGCTCTTCAAAGGTATCAGTGTTATACATAATGTGTTTAGTGCGAACAATGAGTTCTTCATCATAATGCAAGTCACTTACCTCTTGGTGGACATCCACCAAAGGAGATTTAACGGTGGGTAGTGGCTCGTCAATATTGCCTGCGTTAGGAGAGGCGTGCTTGGTGGTGCCATCTTCTCGCTTTGTTGAGACAGTCTCTGGATACCCGAGGTATGAAGCCAATATAGGGCCTCATTGGTGTGCTCCCTCTGAGCCCTAGGTTGAGGTTCAAAGAAATATTCAAACTCAAAGAAGACACAATCTATCGTGACATGGATTCATCGAGTGATGGGATTAAAGTACCGATATCATTTTTAATGGGTAGCATACTCAATAAAGACACATTTTTCGACACAGAGCGTTCATGTTTTGGTATTTAAAAAAAGACAGAGCATCCGAAAATTCTGGATGGTAGGGTAAGAATCAAGGGAAACATGGCCTAAGTAGCTAGAGTTTGTAACGGTGTTTTGTGGTCAATGATTTTTGTAGAGGCGGGTTAGTAGGTATGTCGTGGAAGCAACATCTTCAGGCCAAAAATATTTTAGGACTTGAGACTCGAGCATCACCACTCTGGTCATTTTGAGTAGAATCTGCTTCTTTCGTTTGGAAATGCCATTTTGTTTAGGCGCATTGAAACAGGAGATCTGATGGAGGAGACCATTTTCGCAGAAGATTGTTTTTAGTTCTCCATACATATTCTCCGCCATTATCAGACCGAATAATTTGAATTTGTGTATTGAACTGGGTCTAAATCATGCGGAAAAGTCAACAAATTTAGTATAGACTTCATATTTGTGTTTTGAGAAATACACCTAGGTCATGCAAAAAGAATTATCAATAAATATGACAAAGTATTAAAACACAAGAGGAATAGTACAGGGTGCAGGACCCCAAGCAATAAAGGGTATTAAGAAAAACATTCGGACCACATTATTATTTGGGCAAAGCGTAGCCTGGTGACTTTTGGCACATACGCACGTTTTACAAGACATGATTTGCTTTAGTGGTAAACAAATCGGGAAATAAGAATTTCAAATAACTAGACGATGGGTGACCTAGACGGCGATGCCATAACTATAGTTGACGATGGACCACCTCGTGAGCGGACATGGACTGACCTTGTTGAGCTACCACATCAACGTAGTACAAACCTCCTCCCTGAATATCACGTCCAATTATCTCTTTCGTATGAATGTACTGCAAAAGTCAAAAATCAGGATACATGAGCAACACATAGTCGAGGATCTCTTTTGGCTTAGGGACAACAATTTAGAGGATAAGGTAGGAACATAGAGGCAATTATTTAATTTTAACTGTAGTGAAAGAGCAATAGATCCTCCCCCTGAACTGGAATCGACATCTACTAGCCATCTTGATATATGACTTTATGGGTTTAGAGAGGTGGGTTAAAATCTTTTGGGTCATTAGTCATAGTGTTTGTCGCTCCTTAGTCAAAAATCGACTCAGTTGACTTGGTTAGGGCTAGAGTAGTCATAGAGTGAGTGTGATGGGATTTGGGTGGTAACGCTATGGTGTGAGATGGGTGTTTTGTAATTTGAGTAAAATATGAGGGCTGATTGGTAATTTTAACAAAATTTTGGGGCTGCTTTGTAATTTTAAGGATACTTTGGGGCTGCTTTGTAATTTTAGGAAACTCTAGGGCTGATTTAAATTTCTGTATTTTCTGGGGAGTTTTTGATAATATCCGAATCCTTTGAGAGACAATGTCAAAGATGGCTAGAATGATCCTGATCCAATCAATTACTTCGACCATCCCATTCTATTATATGCAGACAGTAAAACTCCCTGCAAGTATCCTACGGGACATTGAGAAACTTAACAGAGACTTTTTATGGGGAGACACAAAAGAAAAAAGACAAAACCACCCCATCTCTTGGAAGGTGGTGTGTTCACCCAAAGACGAAGGAGGCCTGGGTCTGAAAAAACTCAGCCTTGTGAATCAAGCCCTCATGGTGAAGCTGGGTTGGAGGATGTTGACAGAGAAAGACTCATTATGGGCCCAGACCCTTTGGGCCAAATACGGGTCCCTGTTGGATGATTCACAACCAAGACAGAATACATCATATATTTGGAGAAGCATGAAGTAGGCAATGGGGCTCCTAAAGGAAGGATTTTGCAGACAACTGCATCAGCCAAACCTAAATATCCAGTTTGAAAACTGGACGGAAGGGGTTGAACCCTTCTACATGCAGACAGTATATGACATGCAAAGAAGCAATACCACTCAGAGAAGTGGAAAGAACAATACCCACTGGAAAAGAATATGGAAGATCAAGGGACCCCAAAGCAAAAATTGATTCTTATGGCAAATCAGACACAACAGAATACCAACGAAAGAGTATCTATACAAAAAGAGGATTGTGGAATCTCTCACCTGTGATGTGTGCCATCGAACCCCCGAAACCACAATGCATGCGTTACGTGACTACGGTAGAGTCCAACGGATGTGGAAGGCTCTTGTTCCACCGGAGGATTGGCATCATTTCGCCCAACCAACGGACCCAACGGCTTGGATCGACAAAAACATATGCCATCCAAGCAAGCAGATGAACAGCAGGCGAAGATGGACATTCACCTTTAGAGAAGGAATTCATGCGGCCTGGAGCTGGCGCATTAATACATTGCACCAGGCCACTAAACCCTGTTATTCTGCCTCAGATATGGCTAAAAAATCCAACAAAAGGTAAGGGAATTGGAAAAAGCAATTGAATTGGAAAGAGAGAAAGAAGGAATTGGATGAAGTAGATGAAAGGAGGGATCTGTGGGATGGGCACTGAGGGGGGATCAGACGGTTGGTTGCATTGATGAGGGAAGTTAGAAATTGATGTTGCTGCTCTCTGGATAACACTGCTGGAATTGCATTAATGGAGGATGGTTTTCAAATTCTTCTAGAGCTTTCCGGTTTTTGGGCCTCACAGATTTGGCCTCATTTTGGTCTGCATTGCTAGAATAGAATGGATTAGATTGACTAGGCTTTTGATTCCTGCACTCATATGGACTTGAATGTAAATGTTTTTGGGTCTGTCCCTCAATATATAATATGATCCGCATTTTGCAAAAAAAAAAAAAAACACACACACACACAGCCTTAATACCTTCCCCCTCATATTTTGTTTCTTCCGCTCATTGGTCAATCCGTCGGCCTCTACTTCGCCTCTGAGACCCATTGTTCTGGCTAATTGGCTGTTGCTCCTTTCTCCGATCTGCTGCTACCATTGTCAGCGTCCTTCGGGATGCCTACGACATCGGCTCCTCTGCCTGATTCCGCCCGGTTGCTAGGTGGTTTTTTGACTCTTCCACTATTATCGGTAGCTGACGATTTGAAAACATGTTTCTCGGTGTGCTTTCTTCTTCCATGGTGTGAACAATGAAGAAGGTACTTCTCCCTCTTCTCCAATCCACGCGATGATGTGTTGTCGAGTGTGGTGTCACACCTGGTTCGCCACTCCTCTTCCTCGGCTGGCTGAGTTTTTAGTGGCCAAGCCGAGGCCTGCCCCCAATGATGTCTCAAATTCGGTTGAGGGGTGTGATTTCAAAATTACCATCCTAGCCTCCTCGGTTTTAATCAATGCATACGCCACCACAAATAGCGGTAGAGGCTCTTTCTCAGTATTTCTCTCTTCTCCATCTCAAATCTGTCGGCAATCGTCATCAGCAGTTGGAACAAATGGTGTTCATAAACTTTCGGTCGTAAATACCAACGTCCTCAGGATTCTTTATATCAATGCTCATCCAGATACTCTGAAGCTTATTCCAGCATTCTTCGATTGTATCGTGTTCCTGCCTAATAGAATTGGCTCGTTTGTTTATGCAAGTCAAACTCCTATAGTGAATCACTCCCAGGTCCATATATGATGGCAAGGCTGGATACCGGGATACATTGTTCACGAGGTTGGATTCGATATTTTGAATCAACCAAGTGACTGCGCATTGGTCGTCTTGTTTCCACTGTGTATAGGCGGGTTCGGTTGGTAGAAGGTGGAGGAATCCGTGAGGTGGGTACTCCTTCGCTTATCTCCAATTGATTTTGTATCAAAATTGCCCAAAGCAAGTAACTCTTGCCGTTTGAGTTTGTTACCTATAGACAGATTTTCAAAATTTGGTTGTGTGCCAAAGCTGATGCAGAATAAATTTGCGAGTTGTATGGATAAGTCATCAGGAAGTTATTGGTATATAAGATTAAGACAAACAGGTATGTGTCCTTATGTTTAAAATAAAGAGCAATATTCTTCGTGTGGTAAGCCACAATTGAACACATGCTAGGTAACATGTAGTTTGGCATATCAATTGTATGAAAAAAATTCTGTACTAATTGAATCACAGGCCAGGCAATATTTCTTTTTTTTTTCCTCGAGAGAAACACAGGAAAAGACGCATCAGTAATAAAGAGCAGGCACCATTAAAACTTGGCCTTGAGAAGATGCATATCTAATTATTTTGGAACAATGTCCTGACGATACATAGCTAGCAAATAATGAATACATAGATAAGAGCGATACAGCAGAATGCACAGCTGCCTCTTAACACACAGAGTCGGGCCACTCGTTTTAGATTCACACACTCGCGCGTACAAACTTCAGGACATTCTAGCTATCCTTGGATTAGACGAATTATCTATCGTTTAACTGCATCACAAGCGCGAAATCTCAAGAAAGAGTTCTCAAGAAGGCCGACTAAGAAAATTCAAAAAAAGGTAACGGCAGAGAGACAAAGGTGAGTGCAAGGGCAGGATATAGACCTTTTACACACTGCTGTAGGGTAGTACACCCATATTCCCCAACAGCTACGCGTAGGGTTAAAAAAGAAGGAAAACTTCGATGGCGATCAATGAATTTGATTGCCTCGTAGCCCGGTTTCACCACTCCTTAGCGGAAGAGAAGAACCCCAGCTGTGGTTTACCTAAACATCAAATCTAGAAACTTCTGTCAGTTCATAATGGGGCTAGGAAATTCTCAGAGGTATTTCCACCTTGTTCAACACCATGACTCATGTCAGAAATTCGCTCCATAGCAGAAGCAACAGATATTAGCATGCGGAAGTGCATATACATCGCCATCTAAGATTGCACCGAGCTTTGATAGCTCAATCAAGACTCTCCATCTGAAAACCCATAATGAACAACCCAAACGTCGAAACAAAAAAGTTAGCAGACACCGAAAAGAAAACAAGAAGATGGGACGGGAGGAAGATGGAGACTTGTATCCTCTATAAGAATTTGGAACAAAAGCATGCATAAGAAATTGTCAAGGGGATACCTTCCACAGGCCATCGTTTAGATAATGCATAGTATCCACGCCAATGCCTTTGTTGATTGCCTTTCTGCAATAACAAAAATTTCTTGAGGTACAATCTCTGTTGATTAGAGATTAACAACAGAGAGAAATATGGACTGTATATATCAAGCATGATGTTTCTAAAAAACCTTTCGGAGAGTACAATCATGAACCAATTAGGCTATATGGTAAAATACTTCAGCTTTGTGGCTGATAGCCCAGTATAAACATACATAGTCACAAGTGTTCTTGGAGAACGGTTCTTGAAACCTTAGGTGTATCACAGTTTCTCGTTTTGATAAAAAGGAAGCTCAGAAATGCATCTTATTCACTTACACAAGCGTATAAAGAACGTCTTAAGTAAATAAATGTACAGTTTATAGCAGAAACACAGAGGTTCATCGGGAAACAACCTCTGTGTGTTTCTAATACATGAGTATGGTTGCGTACATCCGACCCCCTCATACCCCGTCATATGCGGGAGCCTCTAAGGCAATGGGGTAACGTTGTTGTTGTTTATAGCAGAAACGCAATGCAAAATGATGATTTTTTAGTTAAAACAAGTGATGATACTAGCACAGGTGAAATGTCCAGTTCACGAGGTTTAGGTAGGATATAGAAGCACCTTACAGTATATGCGGGGGCTTATACACTCTATACTTTAGGTTGATTTTGCACTTTTATGTGTTTGTCTTTGTCTTTCATTATTTGTGCATATACACGTTTATGGCTACCTTAATATCAGAAGCTTTCTATTTGTATTTACTAAACCCCTTCACTAACACACTAGCACACAATATCCCTATTATTGTGTCATTTATACAGGTACCGGAAGCAAACTCTCTATCCTTTGGGACGAAGATATTGTTTGTCTGACTCTCACCCTTCCCAGATCCTAACAATAGATTTTGCTGTTATTGGAATATACTGGGTATGTGTTGTTGTTGTAATCACACCCGCAATCAAAAAACCAATGTACAATGAAAACACTCCTGTCAAACAAGAAAATTAAAACACAAAAAGATAATAGATCCTATTGATATGACATGGATATCCAAACATTCTCACTAAACCGCACTTATAAACTTAAGCAACTCAAAAAACTCGATATCCAACATGATACAGATCGTACTGATATAACATCAGTATCCAAACATTCTCACTAACCTGCATTTATAAACTTAGCAACTCGATATCCATCCCTCTGATTCATATCTTAGCTTTAAAACCACTTAGCTCAGTTATAGAGTCTCAGTATTCAACCAGATGCAAAACTATCATGAATTAAATGCTCTATTATATCTACTATTGACCGTTCTGACATGATACTTCCAAGGCTACATACAGGTAGATGTTGTCAAGAAACCTGATACTTCCAAGGCTACATACAGGTGGATGTTGTCAAGAAACAGAAACACGACATCAATCCGAGACTTGGTAGGCAGCTTTAACTACCCTAAAGCATGGCATGACATAAATTACTAAGAATCTTTTCACTGCGTAATAAATCTGAGAGCAATTATTTCTATGTTTATATGCACAAGTTAGAGATCTAAAGTGCCACCATGAAAGCAAAGGTGAGGTTTCTGAGAATATTGAAATCCAAATTGCCACCATGAATATAACATCCATTTGTGTTCTAAGATAGTTTGTGCGAATAGAATACTATTCACCATTCACAAAACAATTTAACCATCACGTTTCTACTATTGAATTCTCTCATAATTTCACTACAATCTAAAATCAAATTCATTGCATTATTAACAGGCCTAGATTCAATACAATCATAAAGATCCTTTTTTTTTTAAAAAAAAAAAAAATCAAATATCCAATATGCCAAGTTCTTTTTTTTCACATGAATACAGAATCCGGAACCCAAAATTTCACGGCGGTCGAAGCTGATCAGAGAGTTACACATACAGAAAAAGTGAAAAGCAAAAAAACACAAATATTTGGAACCAAAGAAAGACGGGGAAGTTAAGAAAAAAAGCAGAATAGATAAAATTTGAAATGGTCGCCAAAAGGATGAAATTTAAACTGGAAGAACAATGTAAATTATTTAGAGAACTTGCTTCTTGAACTTTTCAGGGTTTAAGCAACGAGATTGTAGGTTAAAACTTGTAGAAGGAGACAGGAAGAGGATGTAATTTTCGGTGCTATGCTATTGCCGCTCGCTTCTTTCTCTTCGGTGACGGCGCGAAGAGCTTAATTTTACGAGACTGCAAAATCAACGTCAGTTTATCATTAAGAGATGTTAAATTCACATGTCAATCTACAACTTTCTAAAGATTTTTTTTTTGCCCTTTGATATATTGGTCTGGAGAAATACCAGATCGATTCGCGATTTAATATATGCAGTTTTACACTGCACTTTTTTTTTTGTTTAAGAGTCTATTTCCACGACTAAAACCCCTGACCCCAAGATCACAAAATATTGCTTCAAGGTCCGCTCTCAAAAAAAATATTAATAACTCTACATAACAAAGCACGCAGTCGATTTGTATAATTATTCTAGTGGTTACTTATTTAATACACAGGACAAACAACCATCTCCCAAACTATCTATGCTGCTTTGCATGAAGAACATCAGACTCCAAATACAACCGCCACCCAGAATTCCAATTATGAAGAGTTATCGATGATGAGTGATAAACTTTGTTTTTGCAATTACCCAGCCAAAAACTGTAAGACTCATTTGCAGTAAATTCATGACCACAAAGTCCTCTAAACCATTTTGCTTAGAACAATCTTCAGCCAAGTGTCATGGAAGATCAAGTTGAAATCAGAGCTCATTGCGATGCCTAAGTTAAATCAGCTGGACACCGGCTTTCCTAACCGAGTCAATAACTGCTTTCACCTTCCCATGATACCTCTGTTGCCTCTTCAAGAAAACAGAAACAGCAGGGATATCCTTTTGAAGCAGGCGCTCTCCAAGTATCTTGCCGATTTTAGCAGCAGCAGCCACGTCTCGTGTGCTTTCTTTTGCTTTTTGGATGCTCAACCGTAGAGCCTTCTCTTGGGTGCTTGCAAAAGAGGCTACAGTCGCTGTTGGGACGTGAATTACTTGAGCAGTTACGTATTTGTTCGTGAAGTGCATCTTTAGAACATACGGTTTGAGATAATTCGTAACTAAGTTTGCCTTGACTGGTGGAGGGATAACCATATCTGCATACAACAGAAACAAAATTAACCGTGAATACGAATAGGTCAACCAATAACACATTATACAACTCAGGGAAACATTTCAGGGATGAAAGTTATATAACTCAAGACAGAGAAACAGATTTCTTAGAGTTTACAGAGTCCCATAGTAATGTACATAACTCAGACGCATCATCTAATACAACTACAAATTTGCAAAGAAAATGGTAATACAGTCACCAAATGAAGCAGATATCTTTTTTGTGACTTAAATTTTCATATAAAGCACGGAAAGGCAAAATTGAAAAAGGTGATACTTATAAGAGGCATCAAAGAGCTCAGCTCTTACAACGAAAGGAGGCTTACAAAAAACTATCCCACATCTAAAACCATCATTTACAAAAAGTTACCTAGTAAAAACAACACAAGCCAAGCAAGCTCAAATTATAATATTAACTACTATAAAAAAAAAGTCAAAAAAGCGAACAATAAGATTAACTTGTTCAAAATACGTGACTTGTAATGTAACTTTGGTCTAATATCATCCGTATAAACAGTTCCAGCTTGATGACGATAATCTAAGATTGAAAATAAAAACCAAATAAGAACATGAACATAGGAGGTAATGGCAGCCATGCATGAGGCCAGAATCTCCCATCTCCAGCCACGTAGCCCGAAAACAATACAAAATCGGGGGCTGACAAAAGAGCCATAGAGGCTTGGTAGAATAGATGAGAGAAATCCGAGAAGAAACATAAGGGATGGGAATAAGACAGAAATGGAGACAAAGGCACCACATTGAGAGAGATCCATAGAGCCTTCAAATATGATGCCATATGTCTCCACTCCCCATCCTCCAACACAGGCATATACACCAACAACCTCCAAGAGAAGAAGTAGAAAGCAAGGGACCGAAAGTTGGTGTAGAAAGCACCACTTTTCTATTGGAAACAATGAACAGCAGTGAATGATGAGGACCAAGGCATAGATATAGTGCTCTGCCTTAAGCGGAAGACTCCAACAACCAGAATAAACCACCAAGAACTGTGAGTAGAGGGAAAAGCAGAGTGATGAACCAATTACGACGAAGACTGTAGAGAAGTCTGAGTAAGCTAGCATTACCATGCCTTGATAGAACTCTCAAAGATACTCCCAAGCTAATAGCTAAGTCCCAGTAAAACTTGAAACGCTACATCTATCCAGCACAAAGTCAAGTGAAATACTCAAAACAAAGACGTCAAGTACTTTAAAGCATAATCTCAATGCTGCAATTTCAAGATAAATGGCCTGTGCTCCTGGATCAGAAACTTGAAGTATGTACTACCCCAAAACCCCATGCAACATTCATGCCTAATTTTCATTGTCCAAAGTACTTATGTTAACATATCCTCAACTTCTACTTGTTGAAACATGTCACTAGATTGGCGTAGAAACCGAAACAGTATTTATGAGGACGTCAAGTTTCAAAACCCTATGTCCTTGACAAAGAGAAAATGTCAATCCACAATTTGCAGCAAAAGGATCTATACTTTTCTACAAAAATGAGTATAGAAACAGATGAACATCTGCTTCTCTGCCTTGCTTTAAACAACCAAAAAGTAAGGTTCCTGAAATTATCCCCTCGTGATCTCAACAGGGTAACGAATCATAGAGATCTTACGTCAATGCTTGCTCTGTTTAAAATTAATTGGCCAGAATCAATTGAATTCAATTACAGAGATAATCAGTATGATAAAACCAATATAAAGCAATCAACATGAATTTGGCCATAAAGACATGCTTTTGCTTCCAGCAAGTAAATTTTCTCCGTATACCCCTACATTATTTTTTAATAAACCATAAGTCACATATCTAATGTCAAGTAATGCGGCAGAAGTTTTATCCACAGTACGCATCTAATGTTGTGGCCATCATCTGCAAGGTAGAAGACATTGAAAGCGCAATCGCACTTTACAAACCTATGAAAAGAGAACCATCTACTGCAACTAAACATAAACGCATACTGAAATAATGATTTAGGTGCTGCCTCCATCTTCAACTTTAAGCCCTCGCGTAGGAAAAATATTTACTTCATGAATCAGGTCAAGCATATATGTGCTTCTTAATATAGTTCAAAGCTTATACTAATTCATAACAAAATGTTATGGCCCGTCCGCTAAATTGATCCTCTATTTACCAAAATAGAGGTCTGGAATACTCATTTGAACTAAAGTTCTGTAAGTTGAAGAGGATTATTATTAACAAGTCATGACTTGCATATTATGCCTGGGTTTAATATCGTTCAAGAAATCATCCGAAAATAAAACCTTATCCATATCAAGTATGAGAATGAATTTGTAATGGTGATTCATATGCTAATCACAAGCAAGTGTTCAAAGTCTTAAATATCCACTTCCTTGTTCAACTGTTACTCAGACAAACACTATATTTTTGTACTTCAAAGATGTTCTTCTTTCTTCCTATTTTATCCTATTCCACCCCTTTGGTCGGTCCTGACCACCAGCACATTATTATGGTTACCAAAGTTTGGTATTTCAAATCTCCCAACACCGCCAACACATCAAGAAACACAAAGAGGAAAATCCCCAACGAAGAGCCATAGTAGATTAAGCAACTGACCACAATACTAACCACTAAAGGAAAAAAGAAACACGGATAGGGGTCAAAATTTAAACCCTCGCAAAAGAAAATGCCCTCCAACCAATTGTTCGACGAGAAACGGACTCAAATAATACAAAATACAGTTGATTGTAGGTGCAAAAGCAACCAGCATTCAATTTCGTAAGTCTATCACCACCAAATACAATATTGTAAGCACAATTTCGCCGAAGGAAACACACGTCCAAAACTAAAAAA
Source organism: Eustoma russellianum (assembly GCA_036186865.1). Classification (NCBI taxonomy): domain Eukaryota; kingdom Viridiplantae; phylum Streptophyta; class Magnoliopsida; order Gentianales; family Gentianaceae; genus Eustoma; species Eustoma russellianum. The sequence goes on from AP025073.1 coordinate 4,435,470, forward strand.
GTCAGTTTCAAAGCATCAGAAATCTAAGTATTTCAAATTCGTCCAGCTAAAACATCCATACAACGTCACATACGAAATTCTCCGACTAAGTTGTAAGGAAAAGAACAAAAGAAGTACTGTCTCGAGCTATTACCTATAAAAAACGAGTTTACATAACAAGATACACATTAAAGGGCCAATGAAGTAGCCATAACAAAGGCAAAGTGAAGAAATCTTACTGCGGCTGAAAGAAAATAATAGCTAATGGAGTCTGCTGCAACCTTCAATGCCCTAGCGCCTCTCGCTACTAGGTTATGGGCCCTTCCTAGCCAGATATATATATATGTGTATATATATATATGTGTGTGTATATATATATGTATATGTATGTATATGTATATGTATAAATATGTATGTATATGTATCTGTATGTATGTATATGTGTATGTGTTTGTGTCTATATATATATATATATATATATATATATATATATATATATATATATATATATATGTAGCCCAAGACTGAGGGTATCCATTAAGATAAAAGCTCATTTACATTTTCATGTTTACGTGGTTGTGGTTTTCGGCTTGGAAGGACGCTGGCCCTTTTTTTTGGGCCGAAAATGCTTCGTATTCGATTAACTATTGTTGTTTTAACACCGGTTCTCGATGTACTACGTTTACGCTTATACGACCATATTTAAGTAATTATGTCATCGTATTGCACTGTATATCTGATATCAAAAAAATATGTCTATTCATTTATCAACAAGTTGGAATAGCGTAGAAAGAACCTAAAATCCTACACAGTTTCAGAATTTGTTATTGCTCTTTTTGTAGTTGTAACATGGTGGAATGGAAATTTGATAGCCTGGAATTTGCAACATAGACTTGGAAACTGATTTTATACTTGGTATATTTATGTGTGAGAATTGCTGTTGTTGGGATATACTGGTATAATTGTAGCTGTTGTTATATTTATGTGTGGGAAAACAATATTTAGTTTTCTAACTCGTATTAGAATGTTAAAAATCTGGTGGGAATTGGTAATGCTAGGTCAAAGATCAGTACATATAGAACTGAAGAGCTTAATGAAGCTATATATGTAGAAGTAGGGGTTTGAGGTTCATTAAGCTTATTGTACTATCTATGCAAGTACATATAGAGCCAGGGGCCTCACTGAAAGAAAACTCTCTATCTCTTGGTATGGAAGTTACCCTCCCTAGACCCTAGCGATAGCTTTTGATTTCGTTGGGATATACTGATTGTTGTTGTAAAACATGAGCCGGCTAGTCTGGAGGAGTCTATATTAACGTTGCTTACAAAAGGAATTGATTTATATCTTCTCCATCCAGTAGAATTTCAAACAAGGCACCTAAACGGATAAAAGCAAAAGCAGCTAGTAGCAATAATCAAACAGTAAATAGTTTTGCAAATCTGACTGTATATGTACCTACATAGACATATAATTTTTATTGTTCCACAGGATTTCTGCTTAACTATTCTAAAAGGAACCTATTAGGAAGGCCTAAACTACACATAAGCCTTTGAAGAAATTGTACTGCCTGTGCAACAAATTAGACACACAATGACACAAAGAGGATACCAAAAAAATTAGGTGAAGGCGGCAATCAAATTAGACACACAAATTAGCAATTTCTACACAAATTAGCAATCAAATTAGACACACAATGACATAAAGAGGATATCAAAAAAATTAGGTGAAGGCGGCAAAGATTAGCATTCAAATTATATGTTTTATTACATATAACTAAAGTATAAGAAGGGGTTTACTGTGAAATGGAAAAGAAATTGAGATAAGTGTGACTGAGAAAAAATGAAGAGGCCATCAGTATTTTGGAAGAAATTCTACTGCCTGTGCAACATTCTTATCTGACCTATGCGAGGGATCCGTAGATTCGCAATCTCCCATGCCCAGGACAAGATACGATTCAAGTAAAAGTTACATAGGCCTATTTATACATATGATTCACAACTCAATTCGACTTCTACCATCTATAATACAATGGTCTATGATACAGATAACTGGGTAAAGAACCAGATACTACTAAGCATCAATGGACATAGATACAACGGCATTAAAAATAAAAAATACCTGGTTGTGTTCACTTCTCTGCAGCCTTACAGGTGTCTCTGACTCTCTGAGTACCTGGTGGTGTCTCTGACCTCCAGCGAAGGGAAGGAGAAGAAGGGGACTGGGGGAGCGGGCGAGCGGCTGCGGGGCTGTGAAAGAGAATGTTCCAGAAAGAGAGGCAAGATGCAGAGCCAGAGCCGCGGGAGGCCGTGAGGGAGATCAGGAAAAGAGGGGAGATAAATTAGGGTTTGTGTTTATATATCCTTTTAAACGAGCCGAATACGAGTATTCGCCAACTGCCTCAAATTCGTTCATTTAGTTAATGAATATTGAATTAGCTTCGAACTCGACTTGTTTAACGAATAACAACGAACGAACGCGAACCGAGTACGAAGTGAACCCAAACAATTTGTGAACTGTTCGGGTCGTTAGAGAGCCCTATCATAAGTGCATTAAGGACGATTAACACCGGACAAGAAGATATAGATGGGAAATGATTTTTTTTGTTCAATATTCTTTCTTATAATTATACATACAACAACAACAATCATACTCGATATCTCCTAATGACAACAAAAAAATGAGATCTTATAATTATAATTTCTTATAATTATATATGTTGTTAGGAAAATAGACCAAACCTTGAATGAAATGACATTATTTTAGATCCTTCCAAAGGAAAAAAAATGTCAAATTTCAAATATACTTATGATTCATTTGCAAAAAAAAAAAGGAAGAGGAAAAAAAATCTTAAGATTCCTAAGCCATTTTTAATCAACTTGATTGTACATGATTATGTTATTTAATATTTAAGTCATGCATACATTGTTTAACAGTAACACGAGTTATATACCGAACAAAGATCTTATTATACGTTGTATAATGTGTTACAATATATGTTTAATAAATCAGACAATGTATGTTTAAGAAATCAGAGACGACCACTTATTAAAACAAAAATAGGTTAAAAGTTGAACCACGTTTTCTCAAAAGAATACTTTATAAATATTAGAATTCCATAAAAATAAAGAATTATTATAGTATTATACGCTCTTATTTTGACGAATCGATCCATAAAATTCTTGTGTTTTATTTTTTCAATACTTACATCCTCCATACATTTTTTTGTGTTTAATTTTTTTGATATTTACATCCTCTTTATATTTGAATTAAACTAAAAAAATCAACTTTGTAACTAAATTGCCACAGGAGTATATTTCACACGCCTAAATCCCAAACAAATTTTTTTTTCTGGCATAAATTTATTGCCTGCAAAACCTTTTTAAATATCTAAAATACCTTTACACCCAAGGCATATCTACTTTTCATGATTGTTACTTTTCTTTTTTTCCCCACCCACCACCAGACGGTCTCCGGGACATATCGCACTGGTTTCAGTTAAGGGTTTTAAAAGGAACGTCATAGGTTTGAGCCTTGCCGAATGCAAGAATGTTTGAACCCACTCCAGGCTAGCTGCATAATGTAGGAGCACTATTGGTCCATGGAATGACCTGACAAAACTGACATGACAGCCCGTCGGTTGTTCATTCGCTACCAATGAGCTCCTTGTGTTGTTTATGTGCTATGACAAACTTCTACTAGCGGATCCTGAAAACTGATTTACATCCCTACACACCCTGAGAAACCAAAAGTGACAGAGACTCTTACTGGTTGCGATTCTAACCTTCTCAGAGTGAGGGTTCTTGGCCTTAGGGACGGATTTAGGATGGAGGCACTGGGTCATGTGTCTCTATTACTCTTCTATAGTATGTTAATTATAATAATATCTTGAGTAAATGTTTAAAATATATTTATAATTTTTTAATGAGGTGAATTTCTTTTTCTCATGTAGCATCTCATTTCCTAATACACTTAATATGATTATGCTACATATGCCAATTTAAAGAAAATAAAATACACTTAGCATATTCGTATTAAACCAGGTTAGAAGATTAGACAGAGATGTGATTAGAAAATCCCAAAAAAAAAAATAGCTTACAAGTTGCAAGTTATACAACAGAAATATTGAAATTGATGACACATAAGGAATTCTCTAGTTTGAAAAAAGTAATTTAATTTGTCAAAAGCTTGTGTATGTCAAAAGAGATTTCAATGTATGTGTGTGAATGCTTTCAAAATTGCTTTTGATTTTGCATGTTGATGCTGCAATTTCCAGAAATGGTATTTCACCCATAAATATCGTGAAGAATTGAGTGAGGTCATAGACAAAGCGCAATCCGGTTTTCTTAAAGGTAGGTCTATGATGGAAAATATTTTCTTGGTTCAAGAGCTTATAAAGGATTATGGCCGCAAACACACATCCCCAAAATGCATGTTAAAAGTAGATACAAAGAAAGCATTTGATTCCATCAGTTGTGAATTCTTGGAGAATATGCTTCATGGACTTGAATTTCCAGTGAAGTATATTGCATGGATAATGGAATGCATTACTTCAACGTCCTACTCCATTATTATTAATGGAGTTCCTCATGGTTTTTTCAATGGTAAGAGAGGCTTAAGGCAAGTTGATCCCCTTTCACCTTTCTTATTCATTATTGGAATGGAATATCTTTCAAGATTGTTGAGAGAATTGAGCGATTCTTCGGACTTCAATCTACACCCAAAATGCATCGAGCAAAAGTTTACTCACTTGTGCTTTGCGGATGATTTGATTTTATTCTCTCGGGGAGATAAAATTTCGGTGCAAATGCTAATGAATACAATAAATGAATTTGGAGAATGTACGGGGCTAAAAGCGAATCTTGCTAAGTCTCACTTGTTTTATGCGGGACTTGGTCAAGATGGGATTGAGTTTGAGCAACTCACTTCACTTCCGGTTGGTTCCTTACCATTTAAATACCTTGGTATTCCAATTGCACGATCCAAGCTTCAAGCTACTCACTACATGGCTTTCACGCGTAAGCTTATGGATAAAGTCAACTCATGGAACTCTGCATCACTTTCATATGCGGGCCGACTTGAACTCATTAAATCCGTTCTTCAAGGTGTGTCTTGCTTTTGGTTGAATACCTTGCCATTGCCATCAAATGTGAAAATGAGGATTGAACAAATTTGCCTTCATTTCCTTTGGGGAAATAAAGGCTTAAACAATAAGAAAGCCTTGGTTGCATGGAAGAATTGTTGTCTACCAAAAGAGGAAGGAGGACTGGGCATTATACAATTAAAAGCGTGGAATTTTGCCTTACTTTCCAAGTACTTATGGGATATCCGTCACAAAAAAGATTCTCTATGGGTACAATGGATGCACTATCGCTACAAATTGGAGAATCTATGGCACAAGAATAAACACAAAAGGAGACTCACCATTATTAAAAAAGTTTTTG
>AP025073.1:4448853-4723586 GCA_036186865.1 Eustoma russellianum
TGAAGAACTATTTAAGTGCCCCATCAAGGTGTTCCCCACCATTGTCGGATCGAAGTATTTGTATGGTCGAGTGATATTGTGTTTTGATCATGTTATAGAATTCAGTAAATTTTGTGGCAACTTCTGATTTATTTTTGAGAATATAAAGCCATGTCATACGGGAATAATCATCAACAAATAGAACAAAATAACGGAAGCCCAAAGGAGTAGGTTGGGGTGATGGTCCCCACATATCTGAATGTACGAGTGAAAAAAATGACTGACACGAGTATAATTGGAGCGGTAGGTCGCTCGTGGTTGTTTGGCTCGGAGACAAGTATCACATGTCAAAGCAGTTAAAGTAGTAGAACATAAATCAGGAATTTTTTTTTGCAAATAACTAAATGATGGGTGCCCTAACCGACGGTGCCATAACCACAACTAGCGAGTAACCGAACCGGTGGCAAGATTAGACTTGCCCTGTTGCACCACTACATCTACGTAGTAGAGACCATCTCGCTCAGTACCACGTCCAATGATCTCCTGAGTATGAATGCCCTAGAACACGCAAAAGGAGGGATACATAAGAACAACACAATCCAATTCCTTAGTAAGTTGACTGATAGAAAGCAACTTGGTAGAAATGGACGGGACAAAAAGACAATTTTTAAGGGTGACATGAGGTGTGATGGCAATGGAACCACCGCCTGAGACAGGGATGGCTTCACCGCTAGCAGTCTCCACATAGGATTTGGTTGGAGGGGATCGTATAAGAAAATCATTGGGGTCGTAGGTCATAGTATCGGTTGCACCACAGTCGAAAATCCATTGAGGTTGATGAGAAGGTGGATTGGTTATATATGCGTGTGATTGAATGGAGGGAGATTGGTGGGGAGGGGTGAAATGGATAATTATAGGAGGGGAAGGGCGGATTGGGGTGTGTGCATAAGTTTGGGGGTCAATTGGAGTATGGGTAAAAAGGGGGGGGGGGGGTACAGGAGAAATATCCAAAAAGGCAGGTGCTGGGTCGTAATTTCGGGGGTGAGAGGGACCTGATTCAGTTTATCAGAACTATGAGGGACCATATTAATATTAAAACAATAGTGAGGGGGGTATGGGGCAAAACCAAGAGGGACTAAAGGGGAAATTATGGGTATTAAAGATGTTTGGGGGTTAGGTGTTTTTCCTAATCCCCGGTTACCTCCTGCGGCGCCACTTCCTTCGTCTTCTCCATCTCCATCTGCTCCTTTTTTCCTGCTGTTGCCGCTTCCTTCGAAGCTTTTGGTAGCAACTACCTTTCCCCCTGCAAGAACAACTTTCTTACCTTCCCACCAGTCAGGGTAACTGTTGATCTGGAAACAGCTCTCTTTGTTGTGGCCCTTCTTGCCATAATGTTCACAAATGAGTTGGCCCTTGTCCACCTTCGAGGAAGTATTCCCGGAGCGTTGTGATGAGGGCCCTGATTGCATCCCTTTGTCTGTTCCACCACCACGATCTGATTCTGGTCCACGGCCACGGGTCCGATTGTTGGGGGTTTTGGTCGCCAGTCCCTGTCCAATCCCCAGTGATGAAGTTGATTCTGAGGGGCCATGTTTAATAAGACCAGTTCTGGATTCTGCCCTTTTGATTTCAAAAAAGGCAGCTTCCATATTCGGTAGGGGTGTCTGTTTTAACAGTTCCTTCTTTTCTGCTTCATATTTGTCACTGATAGCGGATAAAAATTGGTATAGCCGAAATTCTTGCATTTTTTGGTTGTATAGTCCGATGTCTTCAGGACATTTCATGGGGTTAGTGTCCAGGGTGTCAATCGACACCCACAAATCCCGCAAGCTGTTCCAGCAGGCCTCAAGGGAGTTTTCTCCTTGTCTGATATGGTTTGCTTTTCAGTGCAAGTCAAAGACTTGCAGCGAGTCTCCTCAGGATCCGTAAGTCAGGGCTAACCCGTCCCAAAGGGCTTTTGCTGTGGGGTAGCAGGAAACGTTATTGATCATGCTTGCGTCTACGTTTTGCAATATCCAGGTGAAAACAGAATTATCATCCTGTTCCCACCTTGGATACCAAGGGTCCGTTGGTGTTGGTGGCAGGGGAACCCCCGTCAGAGGTGAACTGCGTCCGCGTCCCAGAATGGCTCTGTAGATAACACGAGACCATAATGAATAATTACTGCCTGTTAACTTCACATCGATATTCAAATTTTCAGGCAGGATGGGCGTTGGTGCTGTAGCATTCAGGCTATCTTTCAGTATTTGTGCCACTTGGATGGCTAGATCTCCTGGATCAGTGGTTGTTTCTGGCTTATATGTTGACGATTCAGGATTTTCTGACATTCTGTTGTGGTGTATGCAGGTAGCGGGAATCAGAAGAAGCTTGCAGTGATGACACAATCTGTGTCTGAGTAAAGAGAAATTACCAGATAGCTGATAATTGCAGATCGGCCGGAAAGGTAGGTTGGCCGGAATATTGGCCGGGAAAAGTAGGTTGGCCGGAATATTGGCCGAAAAAGGTTTATGGCAGTGATGAAGTTTCTTATGAGCGTATGCCCCAAAACTTCACAATTGCAAGAACCGTGCTTGCTTTGATACCATGTTAAGCAAAGCACGATTGCAGTGAAAGTAATTTTTCATTGACTTCAATCGTATTGTACAATCCTATTTAAGGTTTACAAAACTGTCTAAATATAGAATATACAATATGTGCTAATTATGACTAATTATGACACACGGATTTTCCTTTATAGAATCACCCGTATATAGTAAGTAAATATCCTAATACACAATCATATATACAATCAAATCATTCTCATTAACAGTAGAAGTTTCCCATAGGACATAGACAGCATAAGGAGCCCATTGATACCAAAGGAACAACCGACGGGCTGGCATTGCAGCCTATCAAGTCATACCACGGGCCAATAATGCTTTCACACTATGCAGCTAGCCTCAAGAAGATTCAAACATTTTTTCCTTCGGCAAAGTTTGAACCTCCGGTGTTCCTTTCGAACCCTTCTATCTGAAACTATTGGGATATGTCATGGAGACATATAATATTAAATAGAAGCGGTGATGGCGTGAAGAGATCACATGCTTTTGGGGTATCTGAATTCCGGCTGTTGCAGCTTGAAAATGGGGAGGTAGTCCATTACCGGAAGCAAAGGTTTTTTTTTTATGCTATAGATAAAGAATCACATCTGCTTTGGGACTCCTCACTGCCTGCCTTCTTCCATACATATTACCTTTCAACTCCATTATGCCGAAGTGACTACTTCCACCAGACACCCCACGCCTCTTTACCCCCTCTAATATCCCTTGTTACCTTGTATTTTAAAGGTTGAACCCCAACCAGTAAGGGTCTCTGTCATACTCAGTCCCAAAAATAGTGTAGAGATGTAAATCAGGTACCCATCGGTCCGCTAGCAAAAGCTTGGTCATATACACAGTAGTCTGCATTAGGAGCCCCAATACTGCATGCAAGCCTACAGGCCAAGGAAGCTTCCACACAATGCATTTGCTGGAAAGGGATTCTCTTGCCTTTGGCAAGAATTGAACCCCTGACCTTCCTTTCGAGAACTCCTGCCCGGAACTAGTTGGGCTATGTCCTGGAGACATTACCTTGTATTTCAGATTATATTTAAGGTAGCATTTGGTTCGTAGTACTTGGGTATCAGAATCAGAATCAGAATCTGAATGAGTATGATAGTGCATGTGTTTGGTGTATATGCGTTTGTGCGTAAAAGTCATAGTTGTTTGGTATTAAAGTGGGAATATGTATGATTGACATTGATGGTGTTTGGAACGTATCAGAATTAAAATGAGTATCGAAGATGGGCGTCCGAAAATTGGCCAGAAAATTTGACCGACCGGAACGCGGCCGGCGGCGTTGACCGGTTCGAAAGCCATACCCCCATTTCCCCGTATTGATACACAAGGAGGAGCTAATATATCAAAAAAAATATCTATTACCAAATACTCGGATATCAATCCGAAACTCATACCCCTATTTTCCCAAACAAACAATTGAATTCCTTCAAACCTATACTCTTAATGAGAAAACATCTAACCAAACACCCCTAAGTGTCAACAACCTTACAATATACAGTACTAAAATCATGGAATAAACTATAATGTATAAATTATGACCCTCTTGATGTTGAGGTCATGTAAACAAATAACCTCAACGGCTACACTCTCGTTGATATATATTTACACACATATATATGATTGACAATTAACAAAAAAAAGGTGTATAGTTGCTTAATTAACAGGCAAATTCTTGACTTTTTCCGGAGCTGTCATACAATTGATATACGAATTGTGTAAAGACTTTTAACTATATTTTAAAGACAACTCAAAAGGTGTATTTTATTAGATAAATGGCTAAGTTAGATCCTCATCCGCATCTGGATCCAAGATTGTCATCTTTGGTATAACTAGGGCATACATCAGTTGGTATTCGGGTTGTGGTTTGCTCAATGAGGTCAAGAGTTCGATTCCAGGAACACGCACAATGTAGGTATTCCACTACTTTTAGGCCGAACGCTTACTTTGCGGGAGGACACCTTGTGGGTCACTGCGTAAGCCTGCACCCAACATAGAAGACCATTTGACTCATGATTTGTATCCTTCACAATGCTCCTCAAAGCTGGAGGCCTTTAGAGCTAGGAAATAACCTTTGCTCCAACATTGTCATCTCTGGTGCCTCCTTTCAAGACCTACCACGATTTGAACTGTGCATGTGGCGACATGATGTTTGATTGCTACTTCTTAATAAATGAGATATACATAAGAAACCTTTCTAGCAAAAAGGTTGAACCTCAACCTCAAGGCCTCTTTATAACTTGGTCCAACGAGACAGATAGGAGGATGTAAATCAGGTACTCAGTGGTCCGTTAAACAAAAGTCACAGAACATACAGACCCACACTAGGAGCCCACCCTCGAGACCCACATTGAAATCTGATATAAGACACCTACAATGCAGACTGCGGGATTCGAACCTTGCACCTTTCTAGCAATTCTTCTCTTCCGGAACCAACTGAGCTATGCCTTGCGAGCTATGTTATATTAGCAAGATAGATACATATAATATTAGAGGATGCATGATATGTTTATGTAATTGTTATAGTACTTTCACCAATGTAAAAATAGCATACCAATTTATATCGGTATGTATGTATTTATACCTTTCTCTATTTTATTTTTCTGTCATATGAACAAAAACAAAAAGTTTTTCTTAAAATATAAACTTTTACTCATAAAACCGAAAATAAGATAGAAAATTAGATCAGAAAATGCTTATAGATATATGTGTGTGTGGAGGAGCGAAAAACCATTAGGTCTAGCGATTGAGTAGTATTTATTCTATTCATGTGTCTCGAGTTCGATTCCCCTATCTAATTTAAAAAAAATGCATGTGAGGAATAACTCGCGCAGAACACGCAACCCCAACGTGCATAAACATACATAAGTCTGGGAATCTGGGGTTACCTCAGATACATTTTTTCTGTCCCCTATGTCCTAATTTCCTTCTTGCCGATAAACGAGGTGTCTGATTCTCTCACCATCTAATCATGGTCCTTGTTCCCCCATCGATTAACACTCCTCAGTTTTTGCAGCCTGGTCAAATTTCATCATCTCCATTTGATGGCCTCTGTCAATTGCTTGTGTAACATGCTACACAATTTCAAATCTCTCTCATTTACTACCATTCTGGTATCGAATATTAGTTTTCCTTCTTATTTCCATCCTCTACAAAATCTTTTCTTCTATCGTGTTACATGTTTACTATAAGTAAACACATACATATATACAAATGTGAACACACACATATATATATTAAAACCCTTCTAGCTAGTCCGTTATCAACAAATTCACCTCTTCCACATGCATAATCATCTTGCAAATAAAAGCGTCAAACTCATAAATTGATTTGGCGAACACACACACACACACATATATATTAAAACCCTTCTAGCTAGTCCGTTATCAACAAATTCACCTCTTCCACATGCATAATCATCTTGCAAATAAAAGTTCGTCAAACTCATAAATTAATTTGGCGAACACACACACACACACACACACACACACACACACACATATATATATATATATATATATATATATATATATATATATTAAAACCGTTCTGGCTAGCCCGTTATCAACAAATTCACCTCTTCCACATGCATAATCATCTTGCAAATAAAAGTTCGTCAAACTCATAAATTAATTTGGTGAACACTATATACACATACTCAAATATACGTAAAACTGTCCACAGTATATAGCTTGATGGTTCGAATTCTTCCGGAGGCATTTATGGAGAATTCTATTGATTGAGCTCTATAATGTTGTATCTACGTGTATAATCTACCATTTGTCTGAATCTCTTGATTTACATCCCTACACTTCCTGTGGGATCGAGAGTGGCACGGACCCTTAGTGGTTTGGGTACACCCAAATATACGTAAAACGTTTAAAGATCACACAAATAGCTGGACTCCCTCACGAAAATATTATATAGCATTAGAATCAAGTTAAAAACTCCAATGGGAAGATGAAAACCACGATTAATTGCAAAACTTCCTTATAATTTTCTTAAATCATACGGATTAGTCACGTGAATTGGACTTCTCATCTTTTCCCCGCCTTTCTCTCTCTTCTTCAACTTTTCTTTTTTTACTCTTCATCTTCATTTTCTTAATAATAATAATAATAATAATTATTATATTATTATTATGAAGTGAGAATTCACATCCGAAAAATGAATATAATTGAATATGATGAGGTGGACCTCCAAGTCAATCCTGAAGAAAACTTTTACCACTGGATCAATGATGACGAAAAAGAAGTTATGGTAAAAAAATTATGGTGGAGACAGATTTTTCATTGAAAGTTGATGATGACGAAGAAAAGAAAGCCTGAAATTATGCCTCCTACATAAAAACAAGGAAAAGACGAAATCTAAATGTAGGCATGACGTGAATGCCAAGAGAAATTTTATGTACGTCAAATATTCTGACTCTGACTGATCTCAAGTGTTAAAGCTTTAAAAGATTTATATAAATCAAGTTTATCTAGGGGATGTTTGGTTGGGAGTTTCGCATTCAGGGTATGCCTAAATCCATAAATATGTTTGCTTGGGGAAACGAGGTTATGAATTTCAGATTGATATATGAGTATTTGGTAATGAATATCGTTTTTTGATATACTACCTCATCTGTCTATCAATATGGGAAAATGGAGGGTCTGAGTTTCGAGCCGGTCAACGCCGCCCCTTGCTATCCCGTCTGCCACAAGTCCACCGGCCGGTCACTATTCCGACCAATTTTTCGGCCTCTTACATTCGATACTCATTTCAATCCGATACGTTCCAAACACCATTAATGTCAATCATACACATTCACACTTCAATATCAAACAAATATGACTTTTACGCCCAAACACATGTACTCCAAACCCATAGATTGTCATACCCATTCTGATTTTGATTCCGATACTCAAATGCGAACCAAACACCACCTTAATTGTTTTTTATATGAAATGTTCTTACTTGGCCTTCAAGGTATCAAGTCTAAGCCTACTTTAGTATAAGAAGCTAACAACGTGACTCTAACACCTATACTACGGTTGCAAAAAATCAAACTAGTAACCTTTTGCAATGCAATCTACAATCTAAATACTAATTGAGTTACATCTTAGAAGTACGTTTCTCCTTTTGTCTTTTCATAGTTTGAGGCGAGAAATACAACACATATAGAACAATATAGGTGATTTCAAAAAAAAAAAAATTACAGCAATATAATTTTACATATTGTTTCCAACATTGCTTTAAAATATATATCATGTATGATAGTTTTCTTCATCTTACATCGTCTTACATATATTATCGGAGCAAGATATTTTATGTTATCTGATGGTAATTAAAAAATAAATTGTGTCTATAAATAGTGACAAAATATGATAATGTCACATAAACTTTTACATGTCAATACAAAAAGTAGTGATCATCGTCACAAGAGACTCATATCTTCTATATATTTAGTTGGTTGAGAGTAGAGCTATTCAACGAACCGAACAATTCGAGTTCCGTTCATGTATGGTCGGTAAACGAGCCGAATTCGAATAGCTGTTTGAGTTTGTTTACTAAACGAGCCAAACGATTCCGCGAACTGTCGGGACTCGTTTAACCAGTTCAAAGGGTTATCGTAGCGCGAAAGTCGAATCAACTTTGTAAAGTCGGTTTAGCTAAACAAACCTAGTCGAATACAGTTGTGTTAGGCTAAATGAATGCCAATTTCGAAAACCTAGTAATTTTGTTCAGCTCGGTTCGTTAACATCCTAGTTGGTGAAGCGACTTTAAAAATTTACTCTGGAATATAAATTCGGTTAGAACATCTAAGATTATCGTTATTTGAACATATCAAATAACTTCAGTAATGGATAGTAGTTTTAGTAACATAATTACTGAGGGAATTATTGTGGACGCCCCCAATATCTATTTTTAGATTGGACACGTTGTATATTGATCAATGAATAATATTAGACATTTATAGACCAATAAGATAAAAGTGGACATAATCAATGTGAAAAAAAGGTCCGTCCCTAATTATTATAGCTACTATTGTGTTCAAGTAAATAGGATAACCACTATCAAATTTGTCTTACATTGAGAGGGTCGTTTGGCTCAAGTTACTTGAGGAAAAATAAATCTGATTGGATAACATGGTAGAACTTTCTCCTTCCCTTACAAATGTACGACATGTTAGAGATATTATGCCCCCCAGGGGCATAGTCCCAGTGGTAAGTGGCAAGGTGATTGGGGCTAGAACGCCGACGTCTCGAGTTCGAGTCCGTGTGGAGACAATCCTTGTTGAAATATTATAAGGGTTGCCTCTGGCTGGCGAGTCTCGAGTGTCTTCTCCCTTTCGAAGGGCCTGCCGGTGGAGCAACATCTCTCGATTTACATCCCACCTAGCTAGGGGCCTCTGGTACAGGTGGAGGGAGAACACAATCCCTCATCAAAGAGATATTATGGTGATATGATTGTGTATAGATATGATAGTTTCTAGAATATGGTATTTTGCACATTAGTATTTTTATATGTTAAGTAAATACCTTATATAAATCTTCTGGAATGCCGTCTCTTAGGTTGGTGTGACTCATACATTTGTATATATATTTGTTGTTAGTTATCAGTAGAGAGCATGATATTCTCCCAATTCTATATAGTATCAGAGCTACTCTTAAGTTGTTATGACTCGTAGATTTGTATATATATTTGTTATTAGTTATCAGTGGAGAGTATGATATTCTCCCAATTCTATATAGTATCAGAGGTATAAAGATTCCAACTCCCTAATTTGTCTTTCCTATTATCCCTCTTTCCTTCCTCCCTTTTTATTTTTTTCTTTTTCGGTTTTCTTCTCCTCATGGTTGAGGGTCAAGAAGACGAGATGGGATCATCACCACCCCTCCTACTGCCACGTGTTGGGCGGTGGGTAATAGGGTGACGGGAAGAGGAGTGAGAAGATCCCATCCCCAATAAGACTCGTCCCAAAGTCATGTGTCCTTCCGCTTCCTACGGACACCACCCCCTCGTTGATTGTATCAACACCTCCACTATTATTAATGGAAGATAAAGATTATATTTAGATAGAGATTAAATTTAATATATGATTTGATCATAATTAATCAAATCAAATCATATCATGTCTTATCCTTTATTCATTGTAATCAGTTATACTATAGATAAATTGCAAGTGTAGCTATAAATTGAACACATTGTAAAACATTACTGTCAATGAAATATGAATTCTATTCACGTGATACTTGTCTAACAATTACAAAACTCACCTCTTCGAACTATCTCACTTGGAGCTTTCACTCCAAAATCTTCTTGAGGGTTATGTCCTTTTTCATTTTTTGATGGCTCTTACCCATGCCCTCACTCCACCCTCACTGTTGTCAAATATCTCCTAATCTGGAGTTCACTTACTAAGAACGACAAGGACATCTACTCTTCAGTGCTCTTCTAGTCACTATTTTAATTCAACCATTATTAACAACAACACGGGTTGAGATCAGAAGATGCCTCAAGTGAGGTAAAATATAAGACCTCCAATCACGCGATGCCACGTGCACAAAGTGGCCCACTGTTTACTTTTTTTTTGTAAAAAAGGACCACTTTGTGCACGTGGCGTCACGTGATTGGAGGCCTCATATTTTGCTTCACTTGAGGTCTCCTCTGATCTGAACCCAATAACACAACACCCTTTCACCTCTCATGAAGCATGGAAAACTCCTACCAACACGTAGACGCACGTCCATGGTCGCATGAAACAAATCAAGAATCAGCTGAAGTACCACCCATAAGACCCACAAACAATCTCAAAATACTTGCACTTAATTAAAGATCTCGCTGACAAATTGGCCCTTCTGGGCAAACATGTAGATGATAAGGATCTGGTTGACATAATCTTGGATGATCTTAGTAACGAATATAAAGGAATTAGTGATGTTGTTCATGTCAAAGGTGATGAATCAAACCGGCATGGAAAGCAGCGACAAAAAGCAGACTTGCAGCTAGGAAGCAACTGTATGATCAAATTGGTATCACTTGAAGCTGATTGTTGATGAAAGGTTTGTGATCAAGAGTCGAGATCAGTGATCGCATGTGGCAAGAGGTGTGATTGAAGAAAGGTGAAGAATGGAATTAAACGGGTGAAAGGAAGAAGAAATAAAGAAGTGCATCGTTAGCGGAAATGTTTAAAGTATGTGAAAAGACATTTTTGCCCTTTTGTAAATAGATAGGAGAATAATAAATAGAGGGGCTTTCTTGTACACTTACTCGGTTCTTCTTCCTCCGGTTGTTGATTTGAGCTGCATATATGTAAAGCAGCGGTTACCAACTTGTAACTTTAGTTTCTTGGATAGTTTGAGACTCTCCATTTTTCTTGCTGAGTGAAATTGTCTTTCTTCTTGCTTAATTGTTCAAATTTCGGTTACTAGTTGTGATTGATTATTTGCTCAATTGTGTTGTCAATTATTGATTGATTGATTCTTATGAATTTTGATATGGTATCAGAGCATTATTGCAATCAGTAAATAAGCATTCTGTTTCTAGTCTTGTTTCTTGATAAAGTTTTTGCAATCATGAATTCTCTTCCGCTTCTACTAGTAGAAATAACAATACTGAGAACTTAGCATCGAATCTGTTGTATCTGCATCCGGATGATAATCTGGGGCTAACCTAGTTCAACCTCCACTTAATGGTCATAATTTCCATTCATGGAGCAGAACTTTGCGTATGGCGTTAACAATCAAGAATAAGATGTGTTTTATCGATGGATCTATGGAGAAACCTGCAGAATATGACATTACATATCTTACGTGGAACAGTGCAACACAATGGTGCAATCTTGGATCCAGAATTGTGTGACTCCAGCAATTGCGCAGAATATTATGTGGTTTGAGACTACCTATGATGTTTGGAAGGATTTGACAATGAGATATGCTGGAGGAGATCTTTTCGTTTATCAGATCTGTTGGAGCAATTTTATGCCATTAAACAGGAAGGTACGTCTATCAATGACTACTTTACAAAATTAATGTGATTATGGGAAGAAATGTTGATTGTGAGGCCTATACCTAGATGTTCTTATAGCAGGTGTATATGTAATATTTCTGGTAAGGTTACTAAATTTGTAGAAGGAGATTTTGTAATCAAATTCATAAAAGGCCTAAGTGCATAATTTGATCATGTGAGATCACAAATATTTGTCATTACACCTTTGACCAACATCTCCATTGCTTTCTCTATAGCGTTGCAATATGAGAGGAATGTTATATCTGGTAGTGTGCAGCAACAGTTCTTAAATAATAATACTGCCTTGGTTACTGATGCTGTTAACAAACTTGAGCCTGCAAGTTCTGCAGTTGGAAATTTTAATCCTAGATCACAGGGTACAAATTTTAGCGGTGCAACAAGGGGAACCAGCAGAGGCTATCATAATTTTTCTCAGAGGCCTGCTTTTACGCACTGTGGTATGAGTGGACACACCGTAGAAAGATGCTACAAGAAGTATGGATATCCTCCGGGGTTCAAGACCATGCCACAAGTTAGCATGGCTGATTGATGTGTTAGGACACGATTGTGCCATGAAATTATGAAAGAAGTCAGTCTCAGCCCAACATTGCATCCACATCTTAGCAGCAAATGCCCATGCCCATGCTCACAGTGGATCAATATAATAAGTTGATGAATATGTTGATGGTTCCAGTGAGTCAAAAGATGCTTTTGACCCTGACTCAATTATGTTTCATCCTTCTTTAATGAGTGCTCAAGCTATGATTCACACTGACAAAGTAACATGTTAGTTTTCATATGATATTTCTAGTATATGGATCCTAGACTCAGGAGAAATGAATCATATTTCTTGTTTCTTGTCCTTTTTCACTGAATCTAATCATGTTGATAATGTCTCAGTCAAGATGCCTAACAACCTATCAGCCATTGCTACTCATGTTGGCACAATTACTCTTAATTCCTTTATTACATTGACATATGTTCTTTATGTTTCGTCTTTCTCTTTTAACTTGCTTTCATTAAGCAAGTTGTCTTTGGCTTCTTATATTTGTGTTTACTTCCATGGGTATGACAGTATTCTTCAGGACCAATACTCCAAGAGGAAGATTGGCTCAACTAGACTGATAAATGACCTTTATTATGTTGCTGGTATGCCCAAGCTACCAGCTACAAGAGCAAAGAACTCAGTGAGCACAAGTTCTTTGATTGAGAAGCCTTTGTCCACTTGTTTTTCTTCATGTTCACATTGTTGTTCATCATCCATGTTGTGGCATCTTAGGCTTGGCCATGCTTCAATACCAAGACTAAGAGAAATAAACAACATGGTGCCTTCAGTTGTTGCAACAAACGTAAAGGCATACTGCAAAATATGTCCAATGGCCAAACAGAAGAAAATTTCATTTCCTGTGTCACTATCTACTTCTACCCATTATTTTGATTTAATACATATTGATATATGGGGTCTATATAGAGTACATACACTATATGGATAAACCTATTTTCTTACAGTTGTTGATGATAAAAGCATATTCACATGGACATATCTGACTAAGGCTAAATCAGAAGCAAAACAAGTTATCCAAAAATTCTACCAATATGTTGAAACATAGTTTTCCAAACGTATAAAAGTCATTAGAACTGACAATGCTCCTGAACTAGCCTTGAACCAATTCTTTTCTCAAAAAGGCATTTTCTATCAGAAAAGCTGCCCATATGCACCACAGCAGAATGAGTTGGTAGAAAGAAAACAGCAGGATTTGCTCAATGTTGCTAGAGCACTGAGATTTCAAGCCAATCTCCCACTTGAATTCTGGAGGTTTTGTATATACCATGTTACTTATATCATTAATCTGTTATCTACATCAATCCTGGATAACAAAACACCCTTTTTCATTCTTTATGGCTGCAATCCCTCTTACAGTGACTTGAAAGTCTTTGGTTGCCAGGCATTTGCATATAATACAACACTACAGAATTGAAAATTTGATACTAAAGCCATATCCTGTGTATACCTGGGTGTTCTTCTCTATTCCAAAGACCATATACTTCAAGATCTGGATAAAAAGTCCATATTTTTATCAAGGCATGTAATTTTTCAAGAACATGTATTCCCTTTCATCACATCTACAACAACCTCCTCTCATGTTCCTGAAATGCCTACATCTATTTCTCCAATATCAAATATCACACCAGTACCTACTGCTTACGTACCAACACCCATGCCAACCATTACAAATGCATCACCTGCTTCACCTCACTCACCTCATTCAACAGTCCCTGCCAATTTACAAATCCAGCCAGGTCCATCTCATACCACATCTCAGGAAAGAGAGTCTCATATTCCCTTACCTCCAGCACATGTTCTCAACATCAGCATTGATCTTCCACCTCTTGAACCAGTGAAACCAGTCAGACACAGGCGAAAAACTTCATACCTGCAAGATTACTATTGCTATGTGCTTGCAAATACTATACCTCTCTCTGACTCCACCTATCATCCTATCCAACATTTTATGTCTTTTGATTCACTGTCTCCTGAGTATAGGACATTTTCTATCAATATTAGTGTTAATCCTGATCCTATTACTTATCAGGAAGCATAAAAGTAGACTGCTGGTTACAGGCTATGAAACAGGAACTTGATGCTCTCAATGCTAACAATACTTGGTCTTTAGTGCCTCTACTTGCAGGTAAAGTGCTCATTGGCTGCAAACGGGTTTACAAAACTAAGTACCTTGCTGATGGATCAGTGGAGCGTTACAAAGCAAGTTTGGTTGCCAAGGGATTCACTCAGCAATTAGGAATCGATTACACAGATACATTCTCCCCAGTGGCCAAGCTCACAACAGTCAAATTGGTATTGGCCTTGGCTGCCAGTAAGGGCTGGTTTATACATCAACTGGATGTTAACAACGCTTTCCTACATAGAGATCTCTCTGAAGAGATAGATATGAAGCCCCCTCTAGGACTCACTACCTACGCCTCCAATATTATGTGCAGACTTCAGAAATCACTATATGAGCTTAAACAATCCAGAAGGCAGTGGAATGAGAAACTCACTCAGGCACTCATCCATAAGGGTTTCAATTAGTCTCAGCATGATCACACATTGTTCATTAAGGCCACCACAGAAGCTTTTCTAGTTGTTCTGGTATATGTAGATGATCTTATTGTGAATAGCTCTTCACTGCTAGCTATTCAGCAGTTGAAGAACTATCTTTATGATACATTTCAGATCAAGGATCTAGGAGAGTTACATTATTTCTTGGGCATTGAGGTTTTTAGATCAAGGGGGCATTAAACTGTGTCAGAGAAAGTATGCTATGGAATTGCTGAACAACACAGGCTTTCTTGGCTCCAAGCCTGCCAAGACATCAGTGGATAAAAGTGTCAAGTTACAGCATGGAGACTCAACTGCAATTGAGGATGTTTCTAGATACAGAAGTCTTATTGGCAAACTGCTGTACCTAACCATCACAAAGTCTGATATCACCTTTATTGTACAATAGTTATACCAATTTCTAGACACACCAAATGAAGCAGATCTGAAGGCAGCTCATAAGTTACTTGAGATACATTAAAGGACTGCAGGACAAGGTCTGCATTTCTCTAAGAATGCAGATCTTAAATTGAAAGCATTTGCGCATGCAGATTGGGCAGGTTGTCAAGAAACGAGAAGATCAGTTACATGTTTCTGTATGTTCTAAGGAGAGTCACTAGTGTCGTGGAAAGCTAAAAAGCAAGTCATTGTGTCCAAATCATCGCCAGAGGCTGAATATAGGGCGTTGGCAGCAGCTACGTGCGAAGTGCAATGGTTGTTGTACCTGCTGAGAGATTTGAGAGTGCAATAAGATGGTACAGTTGAGCTCTTTTGTGACAGTAGGAGTGCTCTATACATAGTTGAGAACCCTGTTTTTTCATGAAAGGACCAGACATATTGAAATAGATTGTCACATTGTAAGGAAGAAATATCTTGAAGGTGTAATTAAGCCCATGCCTGTAAGGACCAATCACCAACTTGCAGACATATTGACCAAGACATTGGATGTTCAAAGGATGCACAATCTGACTGAAGCACTTGGGCTATATAACATATATGTGCAGTCATATTTGAGGGGAGGTGTCAAAGGTGATGAATCAAACAGGCAGGGAGAGCAACGACGAAAGGGCAGACCTGCAGCTAGGAAGCAATTGTATGATCAAATTGAGATCGCTTGAAGCTGATTGTTGATGAAAGACTTGTGATCAAGAGTGGAGATCAATGATCGTAGGTGGCAAGAGGTGTGATTGAAGAAAGGTGAAGAATGGAATCAAACGGGTGAAAGGAAGAAGAAGTAAAGAAGTGTAGCGTTGACGGGGAATGTGTAAAATATGTGCAAAGACATTTTTGCCCTTTTGTAAATAGATAGAAGAAGAATAAATAGAGGAGCTTTCTTGTACAGTTACTTGGTTCTTCTTCCTCCCGCTGTTGATTTGAGATGCGTATATGTAAAGCAGCGGTTAACAACTTGTAACTTGAGTTTCTTGGATAGTTTAAGACTCCATTTTTTTTGCTGAGTGAAATTGTCTTTCTTATTGCTTAATCATTCAAATTTCAGTTACTAGTTGTGATTGATTGTTTGATCAATTGTGTTGTCAATTGTTGATTGATTGATTCTAATGAATTTTGATAGTTCAAGCTGGAAAATCCCCCATCTCTTTTGATGAAATTCACGAAAAACTTATTAACAAAGAAGCCTCCAAACCACCACCCCTTCCATCTTTTGCAAATACCCTCACCTAATATAAACAACCATCGGGCTCCCATACGATCGCCCTACACTCCTCACCCCAATAGTAACCGCCCAAACGCTCCTGCCCCTATATGGTGCTTTGCCAAGTGAGGAGTACAAGGCCACACTGCCAAATAATACTCTAGTTTTGGCTCACCCAACTGCAAACCTTTACCCTATACTTTATCATATACTCTAAACAAAGCTATTTCCGCGTCTCATCTGTGACTTTAAGGTCACAATATCGGCACACTAACCTAGCTACTTGATAGCAAAGCATCTCATCCTGTCAACAATGACCTCAATAAACAATGAAACAAAATCTTATTTTGATTAGCCAAATCTGTAATACTAACCATGTTTTTACTGAATTTTTTTCCACCTATTTTCAAGTCAATGATCGGCGCACATGGACAATCATCTTCGCATGTAATGACAAAAACAACATCTACGAATGGCCCACCAATTCCCCTATGACTCCCCATTAGTCTCCTTCTATACCTCTAGTATCTATGGAATGACATGCTTGCCTAGGCCATTCCTTCTCGTCTATTTCCACCATATGCAATCAACCTTCTCTGTTAGAATACGTTCAGTTTTGATGATTTGCACAATTGACACTTAGAACGTCTAGATAAGGCACCTTATGTGAAGTGTTGTGAAACAAAACACTTCGTTGAAGACTTACATAAGGAGCTTCATGTGAAATGTCTGTAAAATAGAACACTTCGAACGCCTACATAATGCGTTTCATGTGAAGTGTTTGTAAAACAGATCACTTCGAATGCCTAGATAAGGCGCCTCATGTATCGTGTAACACTTCTGTGAAACAGAATACTTAGTCTCCTTCTATACCTCTAGTATCTATGGAATGACATGCTTGCCTAGGCCATTCCTTCTCGTCTATTTCCACCATATGCAATCAACCTTCTCTGTTAGAATACGTTCAGTTTTGATGATTTGCACAATTGACACTTAGAACGTCTAGATAAGGCACCTTATGTGAAGTGTTGTGAAACAAAACACTTCGTTAAAGACTTACATAAGGAGCTTCATGTAAAATGTCTGTAAAATAGAACACTTCGAACGCCTACATAATGCGTTTCATGTGAAGTGTTTGTAAAACAGATCACTTCGAATGCCTAGATAAGGCGCCTCATGTATCGTGTAACACTTCTGTGAAACAGAATACTTTGAACGCCTTGACAGGCGCTTCATGTGTGTGACAAAAGTCAAAAGTTATTATTTCCCTCCCAAATTGGGCATGAATATCAAATTAGATTTGACTAACTTCTGAATGAAAAAATATCACTTTGGACGAGAGTGAAGGCTCAGAAAAAGCGCTTCATCTCACTTCGAACGAGATAACTGCCCACTTTAGGCGCTTCATATCACATTGAACATGTGTTCGTTATTCACAGTAGGTGCTCCATGTCACATTGAAAGATAGTTCTCCAATCACAATGGCGTTTCAAGTGACTGAACGCCTCAAATATTTTATGTTGCTCTTTCTTATGATATCTTGACATTTGCATCTTCTTTTTAAGTAAAAAATCACAAGCAATATTCTTCTTTGGAGAATGCTCTCTTTCCTCTTTGAGCTTACAAGAAGAAGCTTATTCAAGAAGCTTGACTCCATCCTAGAGAAGATCTCCATGGAAGGGGGATATGTCATCAATAGAGACAAAACTTACCTTTCTCTCATGCAGCAGAAAACGGCTATTGGCCAATAAAACAAGCATCCTCACAATTTTTGAAAGAAAACTTTCTAACCTACAAGCTCTCAAGTTCTCTCAAGACTTTTGCTCTCAAAATACTTGTATATTTGTTGTATATACATTATTTGTGAGAGTTTGTGATTTGTAAAAGAAGAAGAGTCTTTTTCTTGAGTGAGCACTGTGTGGACCAAGGTGTAGATTGTTGGTCAAGAAGGAGGAGTGCTTCTTCTTTGAAGAAATCCAAGCCATCAAGTGTTAGTTGATGGTGTGGAGGTGCACCATACTCCCGACAAGAATTCTTTGAGAAGCAAAAAAGTTCTTTGGAGGCTAAACTTCAAGGTAGTTGGGTTTTCTTGTTTCAAAGTCTAGGTGTGTTACCTAGTTCACCTACTTGTATCTTTATCCTTGATTGTTGTTCCCTCAAGTGAAATAACAATCCCATTGTTCAAAAATCCTTCTTGTGAAGAGCAAGGTAGAGGAGTAGAGTCATTGACTTGAACCTATATATATTTGGTGTTGTTTACGTTCTTGCAAGTCTATGTATTTTAAAAAACACATCCAAGATTGGTTTGACATCATCATTGAAAAAGATCTGACAAATTTCTATACTTGGTGAACTCACTATTCAACCCCTCTTCTAATGTGTTTTAAGGGACCTAACAATTGGTATCAGAGCAAAATCTTGAATGTTTGAGTTCAAATAGCAAGATTTGATCATTTTAAAGTATGGATCCCTTTATCTTAAGAGTCACCAAATTCCTTCTATATCAAATGTACACATCAAAGTGTCTATGTTTGGCCCTCTAAATTATCCTTTATGGAAATCCAACATGGAAACGTTTCTCCGTTCATGTGGATATCGTATTTGGAGAGAGGTTTTTAAAAGTTCCATTATACCACTTGATGTTGATGACCCTAGCCCAGAAGAGGAATTGCAATTCGCCATAAATGTAAAGCTCTTGCTATTTTGAATAGCTCTTTATCCCCAAATGAAAGAGCTCAAATGCAAGGTGTTCAATTTGCTCATGAAGCAAGGACAAAATTAGAAATGATTCATTAGGGAACATCTCAAGTAAGGAAGGCAAAGAGGAGACAATTGATCAAACAATTCTACAACTTCAATATCCTCAAAGGTGAAAAGATTGAAGAGTTTATCCAAACGTTCACCAAATTTGTCAACCTACTTACGTCAGTTGGGAAAAAGATCGAACAAGAAGATCTCAACCGTTGCTTCTTAAATAGCCTAGGAAGAGAGTGGAATGCAAAGGCGATGGCCATTGAGGAGTCAAAGGATCTCGAGACTATCACGCTAGATGAACTTTATGGGTATCTTATCACATATGAGATTCACCTAGAAGCTCAAGAAAAGAATGATCCTATTAGAAGCTCATCAAAGCCTTGGCGTGCGAATCGGAGAAATCTGACGATGAAGTTGTACTTCTCGTTCGGAGGTTCAAAAGATTCGCAAGGAAGAATGAAGATGAAGCCAAGAGATTCATCAAGGAAAAATTCTCTAAGGATAAAGACAAAGTGAAGGACCGAGATAATAAATGCTATAAATATGGAAGATATGATCACTTCAGGATGGATTATCGAGTGAAGGATTCGCACCCAAAAGACAAGAAAGCAATCTACCAAAAGAAGAAGGCATTACAAACGGAAATAGCTCATTGGGAGAGTCTTTTATCCGGTTCCGAGAGCGACAATGATGACAATGAGAATCTAGCTCTCACGGGAGTCTTCAACGATGATCTTGATAAGGAGTTCTTTTCTCTCATGGCTATTGAAGACGACATGGAGGTATGCACTAATCCTCTCATTACAAATTACAAGATGAAATGGATGACTTAGTGCAAGAAAATGATTTATTAGAAATTAAATATAAGCGTGACAAAAAGGATTTTAAAGCATGCATAAACGAATATAATGACACACTTGTAAATCACATTGCATTGCAACTTGAGCATGATATATTCTTACACCACATTGAAGGGGACCAAACCAAGTTAATCACCAACATGAATCTTTTCAATATTTCAAGCTGGCTAGAATTCGGTTTAATTCTTTTTTTCTTTATCTCTTTTGAGGAAGCTTATTTGGTTGTAAGAAGTACGTGTTCAATGTTAATGGTGTACAAATTAAGCAATAGTTTATGGACGAAAGTGCTAAAGTTATGAATGTAAAAGATGAATAAGACTTTGAAACAAATGTATGCACTATATTGGCATTTTGTTCTTTATGTAACATGGTCACGTTTAGGTGCAAAATTTTTTCAAAATCTAATTTGAGTGTATCAATCCAAATACCAACTAATGTATATTTTGAAAGAAAAAACTTTCAAAATCGCTCTCTTATGAATACAAGATATAGGGAAAGTTGTCCCAAGTTATTGCTCAGTTGCTATTCAGGTTGAATTTGCTCTAAGAAGTACATGGTTCGATTCCATAGACATATACAGTGTGCGTGTTTCGCTGCTGTCTGGACCGAAGGCCCAGTTTGGAATGGACACCTTGTGTGTACTCTTTGTGTAATACCTCACCAACCTAAAAGACCGCTAAACTCCTGATTTACATTTTTCACAATGTTCTTAAAGCTAGGTCGATAAAACCCCAAGATTAGAGATTTGGTCTTTTGCTTTAATAGAAAGCTTACCATGTCTCTCTTCTTGTTCACTGTAAACTCGACAACAGAATTGTAGGACCTCAGGCGCTACCATCTCTCCCACTAGTGACTGAGCCTTTTCATTTTCACCCAAGCATCGTCCTTCATTTCTGCTTCGTTTTTTTTAATGCTAAAGGAACTCCAAGGATTACTTATGTTTCTAATATGACAGGAGGAGCCACCGACGGTGTTTTTCCATCTTGTACTTACTGTTGTATTATATGATAAAACCAATTCCCAAGAATGCTCACAAACATCAATCTCTTCTTATCTACCGTTACGAGTGGATCACTACACTGTATTAATTTTCTTTCATTACATGCCCTGATCCAGAAAACGGTTTACACATGAGAATAAATTCCATTATCACATTAAAATGAACAGTTACCATGTACGCAATTAACTTTCTGAAATAGTGTTGCAGAATTCAATGTAAGGATGCAACTTTCCAATCAACAGTAATATAACCAAAGGTCATGTATGAACCTTCAACCTCCCAAAAGTGATATTTTCCACCATTTTCACCCGGACCAAGACATTCATATAATCTGCTGGTTATTATGTCTTCCAATAGAAACTCCAACAAACACAATTTCATTAAATCCACAAAGCATTGCAAAGGCTTCTACTGGGTTCTGGCAAGAAGTTAAATATGAGAACCCTCTCTCTTATTATTCGTGCTGTTTTCATATTGGCCATAAGGCCCAAAATTATTTACATAAGAACACTTCTGAAGTGAATTATCAAGGAAGAAGTTGTTCCTGTTTCTCAAGGAAATTTCATGCAAAACGCAAGTAAATCTGCTCCCACTACTGGGCAAAATGCATTTGGTGACTATTGGGGTAAAATGCGTTGAAGTGGTTGAGCCTGTTATTAGAAGCGCAATCCCAGGAGCAAAAAAGGTGACAAATGTGGTAATTGATGTTGACATGCATGCAGATCCTACTATGAATGAGCATAAGTTGAAGATCTGTGGGTATGCGATGAACGAAAGTTATTGTGTTGCAGATGCAAATTGTATTACCGTGAACAACCAAATTATGAAAAACATAAATTTCTAAATTGCTCTGATACCAGTTGTAGGACCTCAGGCGCTACCATCTCTCCCACTAGTGACTGAGCCTTTTCATTTTCACCCAAGCATCGTCCTTCATTTCTGCTTCGTTTTTTTTAATGCTAAAGGAACTCCAAGGATTACTTATGTTTCTAATATGACAGGAGGAGCCACCGACGGTGTTTTTCCATCTTGTACTTACTGTTGTATTATATGATAAAACCAATTCCCAAGAATGCTCACAAACATCAATCTCTTCTTATCTACCGTTACGAGTGGATCACTACACTGTATTAATTTTCTTTCATTACATGCCCTGATCCAGAAAACGGTTTACACATGAGAATAAATTCCATTATCACATTAAAATGAACAGTTACCATGTACGCAATTAACTTTCTGAAATAGTGTTGCAGAATTCAATGTAAGGATGCAACTTTCCAATCAACAGTAATATAACCAAAGGTCATGTATGAACCTTCAACCTCCCAAAAGTGATATTTTCCGCTAAACGTCCTTTTGTAGTTGTGAATTGTTTGTGTATGTAAAAGCATAGATTTCTAGATCCTGAAGACTTAATTGCTTACATGTGGTATCAGAGCGGTTTAGAAATTTATGTTTTCCATGATGATACTTTTGTTGTGCACAATAACATATATTGCAAAAAGCCCGTGACTTGGAAAGTGTTAGCTTTGCACTTGTGTGCACCCTGTATTCTGGTCAGCACTATTGATAGTTGCCCTCATGTTTCATACTGATTCTTTCGCAATCCATGTAGTTGGTACAGAACAAAGTCTTCTGTGAAGCATTCTGTCATTGCTGCTTCCACCATAAAGGCTGAGTTTGTGGCATGTTTTGAAGCCACTGTTCAAGGTTAATGGTTGCGGAACTTTATTTCGGGGCTTATGATTGTCGACGGTATATGTAAGCCGCTGAAAATTTATTGTGACAGTTCCGAATCAGTCTTCTTTTCTAAAAATGACAAGTACTCTAAGGGTGCTAGGCAGTAGATAAAGTACTTTGGCGTTAAAGAAGTAGTTCAGAAACAAAAAGTGTCAATTGTGCATATTAGCACCGGTCTTATGGTAGCAGATCCATTAACGAAAGGATTGCCACCAAAGACATTTCATGAGCATGTTGAACGTATGGGTATTGTTAGACGTCATGAATGACATGCATTAATGTTTTGACACTCTGAGCTCAATGAAAGTTATTTGTTTCTGATATTTCCTGTTTCTGATTATTGTGTATACATAAGTGTGTCAGAATTATGTTACAGGAATGAATGTTTATTAAAGTTGTAAGTTACTCTTCATTAAAGGTTGTAGTAAGGACAAGTTTATTGATGTAGTACATGGAAGGGAGTTTATCAAAATGGATGATTTACAACCGCCATGACTCACATTAGACTTTACTTACTCACAACATTATAAGAGACCAATATTATAGTTAAAGGATTTAATACTAAAGTGCACATTATGGTTTTATAGATCATATAAAATGTCACAAGGAACAAGTGGGAGATTGTAAGATTGTGTCCCTTGTGAATTTTAGTTATATGATTTATAATTAAATTCTAATTGGTTATTTACGAAGAGTTATCTAGTAGGGTTATGTCTTTTAAGTTAAAAGACGTAATTCTTCATTAAAGGGACATATCCATTTATTAAAGGGGTGTTATGTCAAAGGTTATGATGGAAGTACCTTTTGGTTACCTATAAATATGGATGAAGGTCCTCTCTTCACCCTGGCCATTGTCTTTACTTATCCATCAAAGTAATCATTATAGTAAGGGTTAGTGGAGAGAAACCTCCGTTCAAGTTCGTGTTCGTCTGCATCAAAGTTGAAGGTTCCTCTCGTCAAAAACACTTCCGCTCAACATACAATGGAGAAAGGTACGCTTCCGCTAAACGTCCTTTTGTAGTTGTGAATTGTTTGTGTATGTAAAAGCATAGATTTCTAGATCCTGAAGACTTAATTGCTTACAAGAATTTCTGCAATTTTTATATCATTTTCGTCAATCGTTGCTAAAAGAAAAAACTGAAAAGAAAAGAGAAAGGTAAATCTATAGCATGAAATATTTGCTTCGACGTATCAATTTTTGGCACTCTATATATATTTTTCGTGTTTATTTAAATTAAGTATTTTTTTTAACTTTATTGTCCACTTCTATTCATAATAACAAAATCGCCACTCTTTTTATAATTACAAATAAAATCATTCTCCTCACATTAAACCGAAAATGTTGTTATATATTTTTCTCTTTTATGTCTTAGTATGAGATTTATGTTTCACTTAGCTTTCATTCATGTGGAATAGACTTTGGTGCACATGATAGCGATTTTATTATGGCCCCTTCTGTTAGGACCCGGCCCCTGGGGTCAATAAAAAGGAAAATAAAAGAAAACAATATAATAGAAAAGGGAAATAAATGTAGATATAGATAAAAGTTATCTTAAACTTATTGAATGGAATAGGGAATATGTGATAGTGTTGGAAATTAGGAGAAGGTTTAAGAAAACCATATATATATATATATATATATATATATATATATATACACACACACACACACACACTTACCTAGACGGGGTCAATGGACGATCATGAAGGTCCATAGCCTGGGCTATTGACCTCCATTGCACTCTGAAGGGGCAGCTGCCTAAGGTCTGTCTAAGTGTCAGAGCCTATGTTATAATTTGTGATAGAAGTGAATATACATATACATATATATACACACACACACACACACACATAAAGTGCAACGAGATGGCGGTGGCGACTCTGACAGCGGCGAACAATGGATCGATTGCAACAATTCTTCACTGAAATTGATATCGACTTTCATTTCGGCGGCGGCGTGACGATTTGGAACCTTCCACGGGTAACTTTCAATTGTTTCAATTCTTTCATCTTGGTTTCGTTTTCAACAATTGTCGACATCTACGGGCTGTTTATGGCGGCCCCAAAAATTACCAAAGATTTCACCTTTTTAATTGTAATGCTACATCATCATTTACTACTGGTCTTGAATTCATATTTGGTCTGAGATGGAACTGCCGCCACTCTCCAAATCATTTGCGGCTATGGTATCGTCTGCAGTAGCAGGTAGATTCCCATCGCGTGAGACGGGACGCTATAAAGGATACCCTGCTGTTTCATTTACGCAAGATGAAATTGCCATTGTTGCAAATCGCTTCAAGTATGCCCTGGTTGGAACCTTTTGACGTGGCCAACCATCTATAGCTGGCTTACGCGCTTCGATTGACAGAATTGGGTTCAAAGGTTCAGTTAATATTGGTCTCCTTGATGAGGGACATGTGCTGCTAAACTTTGTTAACGAAGATGATTATACGCAATTCTTTTATCGTCGTCACTGGCGTTTCCAGGGTTACGATATGAAGGTTACGAAATGGACTCCATCTTTTCATCCAAGTCTGGATACCCCAATTGTCCCGGTGTGGGTTGCACTTGAGGGTCTTCGAATTCATCTCCACGATTATCGTACGTTATATGAGATTGCAAAGTTGATTGGTACACCATTAAAGATGGACTCGGCTATCTTAAGTTTTCATCGTCCCTCTGTGGCTCGGTTTTATGTTGAAGTGGATGTCACCATGGATTTACCATCTAAGATATTCATAGATTATGGAGAGCATTCTTTCTTTCAAGTAGCTGTGTATGAAGATCTCCCTAGGTACTGCAGCAAATGCCGCCAGTTTGGCCATTCAGTGGTTTCATGTGGAGAAGGGAAGGTTCACGCCCCAGCGCATCCGATGAAGAATGTAGGAAAGAGTGATGTTTAGATTCCTAAAGGAAATATTCAGCAAGATGCTGGAGAACAACCGGTTGGAGATTCTATTCCTACTCCGCATCTGGTCTAGACTGGAGACTTACATGCAGACTCTGAGGAGACTCTACAGCAGTAATTGGTTGATCTTGGGGCAGGGGACGGTGATGACAGGGAAAAACTACAGCAGGCAACAGCACAACCCATTCTTGCCAAGGAATCACAGGACCTTGCGACTACTGCAGAAACGTCTACATTGCAGATTTTCTCTCGGTTGACTGCAGATTTATGTCCCGTACTATTAGTGCCGCCAACATTGGATGTTCAAGAGCAGCAGGATGAGCAGCAGATAGATACATCCTTCTCTGCTACACTATCTATCCATACCGATGAATCTAACAAAGGAGAGGGAGCACTATACATATCTCCTCCGCCCTTGGAGATTTCAGAAGCGAATGTACAGCATGTTCAAGAGGTGAACCGAACTTCTGAAGTGGCTCCGGAAGTCCAAATTCAATCCGTTCAAATTGAATTGCCATTGCCACTGGCGATACTGCCAGCCAGTGACCATCCTTCCTTCACCGATTATGATCCTTTAATTGAACAATTTTATCAAGACCACTTTCGGAAGGAGGAAAATGATGTTGATCTTGCAGTAGGTTCGGACAATGAAGCATCCCGCTCATCCAATCGACGTAAAGGGAATGACTATGATGATATACAGGAGAGTTTGCTCATTGCGGCGGATGATATGGATTGACATCGACTGGTAGCGGGACTCTTCTTGGCGGACTATCTAGGAAAAAGCGCAGAGCTAGGAAGAATCTACCACCACCTCCACCGTCCTCAATGGTTACTAGACGGGAAGTCATCGTTCTTTTGAACTATAGTGTGATTAGCATGCCTCATGTTCCACGAATGATCATTTGAATTCGTTTTTTCTGTTTTTAGTTTGTAGTAAGGCTACCCTCGACCATTTAACATGGGATATTTATTGAATAAATAAAGACCGGAAGGTATCCTTCTGTTTATATATATATATATATATATATATATATATATATATACTTATGTACCTCCCTAACCAAAAAATAAACAAAACCCTACACATCTAAGATATTTATAGATTGTGGAGAGCATTATTTTTTTTCAAGTAGTTGTGTGTGAAGATCTCTCTATGTATTGCAGTAAATGCCATCGGTTTGGCCATTCAGTGGGTTCATGTGGAGAAGAGAAAGTTCATGCCCCAGCGCATCCGATGAAGAATGCAGGAAAGAGTGAGATTTGGATTCCTAAAGGAAATATTCAGAAAGAGGCTGTAGAACAACCTGTTAGAGACCCTAATCAGCATCTGGTCCAGACTGGAGACTTACATGCAGATTCTGAGGAGACTCTACAGCAAGAATTGGTTGATGTTGGGGCAGGGGACGGTGATGACAGGGAAGAACTACAGGAAGCAACAGCTCAACCCATTCTTGCCAAGGAATCACAGGACCTTGCGACTGCTGCGGAAACGTCTACATTGCAGATTTTTTCTCGGTTGACTGCAGATTTATGTCCCGTACTATTAGTGCCGCCAACATTGGATGTTCAAGAGAAGCAGGATGAGCAGCAGACGGATACATCCTGTTCTGCTAAACTATCTATCTATACCGATGAATCTAACAAAGGAGAGGGAACACTATACATATCTCCTCCGCCTTTTGAGATTTCAGACACGAATGTACAGCATGTTCAAGAGGTGAACCCAACTTCTGAAGTGGCTCCGGAAGTCCAAATTCAATCCGTTCAAATTGAATTGCTAGTGCCACTGGTGATACTGCCAGCCAGTGACCATCCTTCCTTCCCCGATTATGATCCTTTAATTAAACAATTTTATCAAGACCACTTTCGGAAGGAGGAAAATGATGTTGATCTTGCAGTAGGTTCGGACAATGAAGCATCCTGCTCATCTAATCGACGTAAAGGGAATGACTATGATGATATATGGGAGAGTTTGCTCATTGCGGCAGATGATATGGATTGTCGCATGACATCGACTGGTGGCGGGACTCTTCTTGGCGGACTATCTCAGAAAAATCGCAGAGCTCAGAAGAATCTTCCACCATCTCCACCGTCCTTAATGGTTACTAGACCGGGAAGTCATCGTTCTTTTGAACTATAGTGTGATTAGCATGCCTCATGTTCCGCGAATTGTCATGATCATTTGATTTCGTTTTTTTCTTTTTTAGTTTGTAGTAAAGGCTATCCTCGGCCATTTAACGCGGGATATTTATTGAATAAATAAAGACCGGAAGGTTTCCTTCCGTTTATTAAAAAAAATATATACCTCCCTAACCAAAAAATAAACAAAACCCTACACATTATACTCTACCTATTGGCTAGCCTATTCCCAGCAACACCATGAAATTTTCGGCCAGTCCAATTAAGAAGAAGAAGAAGAAGCAATTTCTTCCAATCAAAACCCTAACCATATGTGTTTCCTACACCCTTAAGGAGATGTATTCATATATATAAACAAATACGCACAAGAAATCCATCCTACACCCCTAAAGGAATTCGGCAGCCACCCTCCCCAATCAATCAAGCAACCGGCCAGCCTAAACATAGGAAAGAAAGACAGAAATTTTGTTAAACGAAGCCCTAGTACGATAATTCGGCATAGTATATACGGATCCAAGTCAGTACCCTCACTGCGTTCGTTATGAATTTGTGAAATATGCAACTATATTTTGATATCAAATCAAGGATCATATACGTGTATATGTGTTTGCATAGATAAATGAATATATGTATACATATGAAGACCGTGTATGTATATGTATAGATATATTGTTGAACTTTTGATAAAATAGTTACGGCCGATTTATATGTTATAAAAAAAGCCTTATATTCGGCCAAAAATATATATATTGATACTTGATTGGTGTATATATTTGACATGTATATGATATATAGTATATGTTGTGTGTGTGGTATATAAATACACACATATATATGTGTGTACATATATATATACATACATGCATACATGCATACATACATACATATATATGTAAATATGAAAGTGTAAATTGTGTGAAATATGTATGTGAGGTTGAATTGATAGATTTGGTGGAGGTCTAACAATCGATCAGAGGGTCTTTTTGGCACGGATGAGGTGTAATCTTGATAAGTATATGTGTATATGGACTATAGTTATGATTTATGTAAGATTAAATTGATGATCTGTTATTGAGTTTTGAGGAATTTGATAGTGGTGTAAGACAATATTTTGCATGACTTGATAATAGGAATAGGTTGGAAATTGAAAAAGGTGATTTCTGGTGATTGGCGTCAGCGGCCAGAGGTGGCGCGTGGGCCACACGCACCGGCGATTGGGCAGCGTGGATTTTTGGCTCAATGTGTTAGGCATGAATTATATTTGATGTCTGAGGTATTAGATGTGAGAAAATATGAGTCATGAAGATTTTGGAGGGAGGCCAAGGGGTGGGAAGTGAGGGGAACTGAAATAGGTTTTGGAGAGAAGGGGGAGGATGCTGGATGAGGGAGTGGGAGCTGGCGACAGGTGCTGGTGGGGCTGTGCAGTGTGGGACGAGGGTGTTGAGGTGAGGGATGAGGTGAGTTGGGTAGTGCGTTGAGGGAAAAGTTGACTGAGGGAGGAGCGTGTATGTGTATATGTGTATATGCACATGTATTGGCGTGGGCATATATATGTATGTATACACACACACACATATACATATATATAGACACACACACATATATATATACATGCACGTGAGTGTTAGTCATTTGGTAAATCAATATTTGGATATTGGTATTTGATATTTGATATTTGAAATATGTATGATTCGTTATTGGAATGATCGAAGATTTGATATTTGGGTTTTGAAGTTCTGGAAACAATTTGGAAATTTGGTATTTTGGAAATCGGAGAAGTTTGGAAATATTTTAGAAAATTTATATTTCATATTTCGAAATTCGCCCTAACGATAACTTTGCTGTCGTTGGGATATAATGAGTCTAGATGATGATGATGATTTCGAAATTCACCGTTACAAGGGAAATATATCGTTAAGACGGATTGATCCCAAACAAACAGAGCGTCCGAGCATATTGGTTATTTTGATATAGAGCGCTCGGACATATTGACATATTGGCTATTTTGATAGAGCGCCTGAGCATATTGACTATTGGGAATCAATTCGCAAATCTTGCGGTATAAGTCACTTGTAAGGAAAGTGCTATAGCCATTGCATTGAAATTGGTTTTGAAAATTTGGATTTGGTACCGAGTTGGACTCGGATTTGGATATTGGATATTTGGTTAATGGATTTGATACCAAGTTGGACTCGGATTTGGACATTTGGTTTTGGACCGGTTTGGACCAGATTTGGAATTGGAATTTGGAAACTTTGGTTTTGAAATATAAATTGGATTTTTGGAAATTTGGATCACATCAATTTTGAAAATTGCATCATCGGTCTTGGCTTGGACTAATATTTGATTGGCTATTGATTGGTTTGATTTGATGATTGGATTTGTTGACTTTGATGGTTGGTTGATATAAGGGAAAAATTGTAATGTTATTTGCGAATGGGAAACTTGCTATTTTATATATATTGTTATTTGTTTAATAACACTTGTTTCTCCGCTTATGATCCCATAATGGGTACAAGAATGCTACTTACTGAGCGGTGTTTTGTCACTCATACTATACCCCAATGTTGTTTTGTAGATAATCAGGTTTAGGATATGTTGTTCGTAGAAGACGACTCTGAGTGGGCTTATCATTGATTCGAGAATATTCTAAGGAGATTCGTTGAGGATTTTAGTTAAGATAGTTGTTTATTGAGGTTTATGTATTTTTGGAGACTTAGCATTTCCTATCTACAATATGACATTTGTATCGATTTGGATTTGTCTAGACATTTATATTAATGATAATGATTATTTTGAGGATTTTAATTTTATGACTCCGCTGACATCAGTTTATGCCACTTTGTTGACATGTAAATTGATTTGTATCGACGTCTTGTATTTCTTAGCAGAATACGACGGATGAATTGTTTCGAGTACTAAGGCTCAAGACAGATCGGTACACCTTCTACCTTATATTTTCGTGTTCTTTTGACATGCGTGGAAGGTTTATTATACATCTGAGAGGTATTTCCCTCTTCGCGAAAAAGGAAAATGTAAAAAAAACTTCTTTCTATATACAAACTCTAAAAGACTGTTTACTGTGATATAATTTTCGATTTATATCTTTCATAAATTATATATTTTTTGATTTGTATCTTTCAAAACAAACTTTATGAACTAAATATGGCAGACCAAATAAGTATGTAAATTAAGGATTAAAATGGGCATAACGTGAATAGTCATTGCACTTCTTGATATTAAAATTTTAAAAAAAAATTAAGTAAATAAAAATTTCGCAACATAAAATTTTTTTCCGTTTGGGGTGTTCTCTGCAGTTATTTAATTCTCATCCATAAGTTGCTAAACCATACACATTTATACCTAAATTTTGTAAAAATAAATTTTAATGACCAATCTATATATTCTTCTTGTATTCCAAGGCTATGTGACTTTGTGGATTTGGGGAGTGACGACCCTTCTCTACATCTAGCTCTAGTTTTCAATGTTTCCAAAGGAACGCGGGAGTTTCAGATAAGGGGTTTCGAAAGGATCGCCGAGTATTCGAACTTTGTGGAATGCAAGAATTTTAGAACCCTGTCCATGTTAGCTGCATAGTGTGGGAGCAATATTGACCCGTGGAATGACCTGATAGGCTGCAATGTCAGTCCGTTGGTTGTTCCTTCGGTGCTAATAGGCTCCTTGTGCTGTCTCTGTACTATGACAAACTTCTACTAATGTGTCCTAGAAACCTGATTTACATCCCTACACTTCCCTATAAGACGGGAGATAGCAGAGGTCTTTACTGGTTGGGATACAACCTTTAGCTTTAGTTTTGAATGTAAGTATTGATCTCTTGCCATCAAATCTAGCTATCAATCATGTAGCATAATGGACTTACTTCTAAGCAACTCGAAAGGATTGCATGAAAAAAGTCACGCCAACACCTCTTTTTCCCCCTCCCTACCATTATGCACTTTTGATTTCTTGCTGCATGGCCTCTTTAATGAATGCCCACTCCAAGACTCCATATCTTAAATTCTTACCCTAGTACCCCCACCCCCCGCCCCCAACCCACCTCACCAAAAATCTCCCACTATATATAGAGTCCCAAGTCAGTTGATTTTAAAAATCCCATGGTGAAAAAGAGCTAGTTAGAACAATTGAAATTTTTGAAGAAACTTCTTATTGTTAGAAGGGGCGAGTGGGTAGTTCTTGATGGAGAAGCAGGGCACGTGCAAGTTTAAATTCTTGAGGTAAAAATGGTTTCTTCCCATGCATGGAAGGAAGCCTTTGAATTTTGCACGTGCTCCCCTTCTCCAACATGTGTTGCTCACTCTATTTTCTCCATATAATTCACAAACACAAGGATATTCGAAGGTAATTGAAGAACAATCTCCAAAATCATCTGCCCATATTTTTAGCAGTTTTTCATGTTAATTTGTTTTCAAATTATCTTAATGTTCACCCAAGCAGTGTATGTAAGCATCGTGTATTTGCTATGTTTTTGTATGATGAAGTTGCTGAAGGTAAATCAGTGTATGTTGGCTTTGCGAAGATCAATTTATTTGAATATTACACGCCCATTGGATAAATGACGGGTAAAACTGGCCTTCGCCACTACATAAATTACTTTTTACAACTGAAAACTGTGTTTATATGTATATATGATATATACACGTGAGTGGGTTATACATGTATACACATATTTGTTTAGGTATTTGCTTTTATATTTATATATACATATGCATATATGTGTTTTTTTTATGTGTATGAATATGAACCACCACTGCAGTAGCTATGTAGGTCAGGGAGCCTGTGGAATAGCTTCGAAGTGGAGTGGAATAGTGGCATTGTGTTGCTTTCCCTGTTTAATGTGAGAGAAAGAATTAAAGTGAATCACATACTATTTTTCTTTTCTTTTCTTTTCTTTTTCTTTTCATGGATCAAAATGTCATTCCTTGGTTACGAAGGACTTCACTGTCCCAACCTCAATAAGTATTGTAGAGGATGCAAATCAAGAGTCCACCACCCTCTTAAGTTGAGTTTAAGTTGGGTGAGAACTTACGCATTGACTCACACAAGGTGTCCTATGCAAAACAGACCGAATTAATGAAACACTCGTACTGTTTATATCCCTGGAATTAAACTCTTAGAGCAAATCTTAACCCGAATATCAATTGTGTATGTACTGTAGTCTCTTTTCTTTTTCCCTTTTGGTGGGGGGTGGGGGTGGGGTGGTTGGGAGTGGGTGTGGGGATGGCGGGGGCAGAGTGGGGAAGCGGTCTGGTTTCTATGCGTATGATTTACAATCTTTTGTATTCCTATACAGGGGTACTACTGTCAATTGAAAAGAAAAATTATTTTTGTGTAATCTTAGGTTAATCTTAAGTCAATGGACAAGTCCCTAAGTTTTTGACATATATAAGATGAACATTATCCTACCTTCACACATACATTTTGGTATAACTTGAAAGTAATAAAAACAATGTGTTTCAAGATCAGAGACTCATGATAGAATTTACAGTGTATTTTGATTGTATACAAAGGTGTGTGTATGTTTGTATGTATGCACTTAAGTGTATGTATATCCACATACGTGTTTGTATCGCCATAACAGTAGTTATGCAGGTTGGGAAGTGTGTTCAATAGCTTTGAAGTGGAAGTGGAATAGTGTCATTCTGTTGGTTTTCCTTGTTTGGTGTGAGATAAAGAAGTACAGAATTTCCAATTTTTTAATTTTTATTTTTGGTTTTTTTTTTAAAAAAAAAAATCATTATTGCGTATGATTTACCATTTTGAATCCCTTTCAAGGAACAACACAGTTAAATAGAAGGGAAAAATATATTAAAAGGGAAAAACTTTGGACACATTCAATTTCAACGTCTAAAACTTTTCTTTTATTTTAGAGCAATGTCATAATCTGAGTATCAACTAAGCTATGTTTTGAGACAAAACTTTCCTTTTCTTACTGGGCAGAAAAGACTAAAGGCGAAACCTAGTTATTTCATAAATAAAGAAGATTTGGTCCAAGAAAGTCAAAGCAGTGTGGTCCAGTACTTGTAAGAGAGAATGAACAATAGACAACAGTATATTAAGCTGTACTTTCAACATATAGAAAAAAAAAATCTACCTTAGATTTCGTTTATTAATGTAGTCTGTGATTTGTGGGTTTTTTTATCCCTAAAAAGAAAGGAAAAATGTTTTCGCGGATTTCTTTTTTTTCTTCTCTCTTTTCCCTGATGGATTCTTTGAAAAGGCTTTTTACCTAGAATACAAACCAGGTAAATGCAAGAGTGGAGACATGAGGAAAACCATTGTCTATAGTTGAAAATATTTTACATACATGCACCACTTTTAGAAAAACAGCAAGTTAAAGAGAAGTAAAACAGACCTCTCGGCGTACTAGTCTTGTGTTTGTGCAGAATTAAGAGAGGGGTCGAATCTCTCCACGATCTGATATACGTAGTTTTATGCTACTTTTTGTGTAAGAGACTGTTTTCACGGTTCGAACACGTGATCTCAAGGTCACAAAGCCGGATATCAAAACTTATACATATAAATAATTTAAATGACTAGAATTTCATAATTGCTTGATCATTTGGCGTTTGTAGGTTGATATTTCATATGGGAGCGGGTCTTTGGAGCAACTAGTAAGGTTGACACTTATGACTTTGATGTCACACGTTCGAGCCGTATAAACAATCACTTGCACAAAGTATATGATAAGACTGCTTACATCAGATCGTGAAACGATCCGTCCCTCTTCATACTTTACACAAACGCAAGAGCATAGTGTACCGGAAACATATTTTTAGGTTGATAGTTCAGATGGCATTGTATATAGATTCTTGAAACAAAGTATTTTGCACGTTTCACTTCTTGTCTGTTGGATATTATGTTACAGTGAAACACAGTTATTAATAATATCCTAACCTCTAGTCTTACATAAGACTAAAAATATATTCACTTAACATGTCAGCTATGTCACGCTTGATACACATTTATAATATATCTTCTTGGAAAAGTACGTTAAAGTACCTTTCTGTGTGCTCCAAACTTATATAGAATGTATATGAGGTTGTTTGGGAGATTGATGTGATGGGTTGCAATGTTAGGAACCTTCAGTCGGACGTGGAACTCTCACGTGAATCGATCAACGTACGTCGATCGATCGACGTGAGAGTTCCATGTTGATCAGAAGACGTCGATCTCTCATTGAGAGATCGACGTGAGGGTTCTATGTTGAACTGAGGACGTCGATCTCTCATTGAGAGATTGACGTGAGGGTTCTACGTTGACCTTAGGACGTCGATCTCTCAATGAGGGTTCGACGTGAGAGATCGACGTACGTCGATCGATCGACGTGAGGGTTCGACGTGGATCTGAGGACGTCGTACGTCGATCTCTCAATGAGGGTTCGACGTGAGAGATCGACGTACGTCGATCGATCGACGTGAGGGTTCGACGTGGATCTGAGGACGTCGATCTCTCAATGAGGGTTCGACGTGAGAGATCGACGTACGTCGATCGATCGACGTGAGGGTTCGACGTGCCAGCGACAGAACCTTTCATTTTGGGTTGCAACTTTTGATCCAAGGATCATCTCCTTCACCTATGAACGGTAAACAACTGCCATAACTGATAGAAAAACTGCTGAAATGACTTTCAAACATGGTTTTTAACACAATCCAAGATCTATATATACGAGATCTTGCTATCTTCAACATATACAACATTCTTGCAAAAATCTATAGAAATTTCAGCAATCTATCTATCATTCTCTTCATTATCTTTCTCTTCTACATCAAGTTCATTCTTCTTCTCCTAGAGCAAAGGAAAAGAAGACAACCGTTATATCTTGGGAAGCATTAGTCTTGTTGTCTACCTTGCTCGTTGGTAGAGACTAAATTGCTTTAAGGACAGAGTCATCTTGAGACTCGTCTCGGCTTTGATCACTTTCTTGCTTGTTTGCTACAATTTCCCAACAATCTTAAAGCAATTTACAATGGCATCTAAGCAAGATTTGCCAGATATGTCCAAAATGGAGCCGTTCGACGGCAAATTCTACAAAAGATGGGTAGCAAAAGTGTTGTTCTTCTTAGAAATGCTCTCAGTTTCATATGTACTCAAGATGGATAAGCCCAGTGATGAAACTGAAGCAAAGAAATACGATGCAGACAACACCACTTGCAGAGGCCACATTTTACATTTCCTGGTCAATTCTCTATTTGACATTTATGTCAAATTCACGTCTGCAAAAAAGATTTGGTCAGCACTGGAGAACAAATATGGTGCTGAAGATGTGGGCAAACGCAAGTACGTGGTGAGTGAA
Organism: Eustoma russellianum; assembly: GCA_036186865.1. Lineage (NCBI taxonomy): Eukaryota > Viridiplantae > Streptophyta > Magnoliopsida > Gentianales > Gentianaceae > Eustoma > Eustoma russellianum. The sequence goes on from AP025073.1 coordinate 4,484,890, forward strand.
TTCTTGAAGTTCCAGATGGTTGATCATTCTCCGATCAATGATCAAATCCATCAATTCCAGCAGCTGGTGGATAATCTGGAACATAAAGGAATAAAGATCGATGAAACGTTCCAGGCGGCAGCGCTGTTGGAGAAACTTCCTCCTTCTTGGAGCAAATACAAGAAGAGGAGAAAGCATGACGATGCCAAGGTGTCTCTAGATGCCGTAATTAAACACATACGCATCGAAGAGAACAACAGGCTGGAGGACGAATCTCATCATGAGAATGGAGTCAAGGCCAACGTTGTGGAACATGCTGCGAAGAAGCCCAAGTTCCACAACAACTATGGCGGCAGCGGCTACAACAGTGGAGGAAAAGGTAAGAAAGTTGTTGTGTAGGGCCAGAACAAGATGAAAGGAGTATGCTGGGTGTGCGGGAAACCAGGACACCGAGCAGTCAACTGCAGGAAACGGAAGGGCCAACCTAGTAACCAGGAAAACCTTGTGGAGGCCAAAGGAGCAGCAGACGACATCATCGCAGCAGTCGTCTTAACAGAGGTAAACCTTGTTGGTGGCACTACGGAATGGGTGGTAGACACGGGTGCTACCAGGCATATTGCTACCAGTAAAGACCTATTTTCTGAATATAAGGAAATATGCAGTGATGAGCAAGTCTTCTTGGGAGATGCACACAGTACCCAAGTCCTCGAAAAGGGTAAGGTGCTTCTCAAGTTGACATCTGGGAAGAAACTGGAATTAAGCAATGTGTTGCACGTTCCTGCCATGCTTAGGAACTTGATCTCTGGAGTGCTGCTAAACAAGGCTAACATTAAGCTTGTGTTGGAGTCTGATAAGCTTGTTTTGTCTAGGAATGGAGAGTTTATTGGTAAGGGATTTTGTAACGGGGGGCTGCTTGTTCTTGATGCTACTTGCTGCGATAATACAAATGCATCTAGTTCTGTTTATTTTGTTGAGTCTCTTGATATGTGGCATGCTAGACTAGGACATGCAAATATAGGAGCATTAAAGAAACTTAAGAACATGAATGTGATTTCTTATGATGATGATAACTTCAACAAATGTGAACATTGTGTTGAAGCGAAACATCATAAGAAACCTTTTAAGAAAGTTGATAGAGTCTCACAAAAACTTGGTCTAATCCATAATGACTTAGGTGATTTCAAGAATCACATGAGTAAAGGTGGTAAAAGGTATTATGTTACTTTTATCGACGATTACTCTAGATACACAAAAGTGTATTTGTTGAGTCATAAGGATGATGCCGAGTCTAAGTTCATAAGTTATAAGAACGAGATTGAGAATCAACTAGACTTAAAAATCAAGAGGCTTACAACAGACAGAGGTGGTGAATATAGCACAGACTCTTTACAAAAGTTTTGTGAAGAGAATGTCATTATTCATGAAGTCACTCCTCCATACACACCTCAGTCTAATGGAGTCGCTGAAAGGAAGAATACAACGTTGAAAAATATGATGAATGCCATGTTGATTAGTTCATGATTGCCGGACAATTTATGGGGGGAGGCAATCTTGACTGCTTGTCATATTTTAAACAGATTACCTCATAAGAAGTTAGATAAAACTCCTTATGAATTGTGGAAAGGCTATGCTCCCAACTTAAATTACTTGAAAGTGTGGGGGTGTCTAGCCAAGGTTGGAATTCCAGATTTTAAGAAAAGTAAAATCGGATCCAAGACAAGAGATTGTGTATTCATTGGGTATGCCTAAAATAGTGCAGCATGCAAATTCATGACTTTAGACAATAGTTCTATATTGGAGTCTAAAGATGCTGAATTTTTTGAGCATATATGTCCTATGAATAGAAAATCCGAGCATGTTTCTAAAACTGAAATAGGTGAGTCTAGTAAGTCCCTAGTTGGTCAAGAAATTGATGAACCTAGGAGGAGTAAGAGACAAAGAACTGAGAAGTCATTTGGAAGTGACTTCATAACAGCCTTCATTTTAGAAGATGATCCCAAAACTTACGGAGAAGCAATTAAGTCGGTTGATTCTAAGTTTTGGAAGGAAGCCATAGATAGTGAACTTGAGTCTATATTAAGTAACAATACTTGGGAGTTAGTGGACTTGCCTAGAGGGTGTAAACCTATCAGTTGTAAGTGGGTCTTTAGGAAGAAACTATAGGCGGATGGAACAATTGATAAGTTTAAGGCTAGGCTTGTCGCAAAAGGGTTCACACAACAAGAAGGAATTGACTTCTTTGACACTTACTCACCGGTTGTTAGAATCACTACGATTAGAGTCTCAGTAGCACTTGCCTCCATTCACAAGCTTGTTATTCACCAAATGATGTGAAAACAGCATTTTTAAATGGAGACTTAGAAGAGGAGATTTATATGAAACAACCGGAGGGTATGATTGTTAAAGGTGAAGAACACAAAGTGTGTAGGCTTAAGAAGTCTTTGTATGGTCTTAAGCAAGTACCTAAACAATGGCACGAGAAGTTTGATAACGCATTAGTGTCTAATGGTTATATAGTAAATGAAAGTGACCGTTGTGTGTATAGTAAGTTTAATGATTATGACGGTGTCATTATTTGCCTTTATGTTGATGATATGTTGATATTTGGAACCAACATAAATGTTGTTAATGATACAAAATCATTGTTATCTACTTTGTTTGATATGAAAGACATGGGGAAGGCGGACTTAATTCTTGGTCTTAAGTTAATAGAGAAATGTGGGGGTTATTTACTTTCTCAAGAACATTATGTAGAGGAAATGTTGAGAAACTTTAATCACTACGATGTAAAGCCAGTAAGTATGCCTTATGACTCGCAAGTTACTTTGACTAAAAATAAATTTGATAGTGTGTCACAATGTGAATATGCTAGGATAATTGGTAGTGTAATGTATTTGATGAATTGCACTAGACCTGACATTGCATATTCTGTGAATAGGCTTGCACGATACACTCATAACCCAAATGAGAGTCATTGGTGTGCATTAAGACGTTTATTAAAGTATCTTAGAGGAACAATGAATTTAGGACTCATGTTTACAGAGTCACCTGCTGTTATAGAAGGCTATTGTGATGCTAATTGGGTGACCGATAATGATGAAATAAACTCCACTAGTGGATATGTTTTCACATTGGGTGGTGGAGCTATTTGTTGGAAATCGCGTAAACAAACTTGTAGTGCTAAATCTACAATGGATTCTGAATTTATTGCCTTAGAACTTGCTAGTACAGAAGCCGAGTGGTTAAGGAATTTACTTGTTGACATTCCTTTATGGTTTAAACCTATGCCTTCTGTATCTATTCATTGTGATTCTCAGGCTGCGATTGCACATGCAAGGAACAAGATATACAATGGGAAGAGCCGACACATCCGTTTAAGGCACAACATTGTGCGTGATTTGATTAGTTCTGGGGTGGTTAACTTGGAGTTTGTAAGAACCAAGTTTAACCTTGCAGACCCCTTAATTAAAGGACTAAACAAGAAGTTAGTCTACGAAACATCGACGGGGACGGGACTTATTCCTTCTGTAGAGAATTCTTCATGATGGGAACCCAACCCACTATTAGTAGAGATCCTATGAACGTGGTTCAATGTGGTAAGAACAAGTTATGAAAGAATTCTATGTTGCGCTATCTAAGTGTCTCTCTCTATGGTGTTGTTGTTGATAGTGCTCACTGTAATAACTTGAGGGTGAGATTTTAAGAATCTCTTAATGAAAAATTCATAGCCATAATGTTTGGTGGTGTGAACAGTGCACACTTGATGAATTTCACCTATGTAAGCTTGGAAGTGGTGTCGCTTCCTATGAGAGCCTGGAAAACTCTCTAGAGAGCTTATGAATCCTGAGATAGGTGCACGGCCGATATCGCACCAAAACCGCAAACTTGGAGAAGTAGATAATGATATGTCTTCTTGTTGTTCATATAAACAATAGTGGAGTAAGATTCAAGACGAAGTTCATCTAACTTCCGTTTATATAACTCAAGTTGTACTACCGGCGATTCAAGACCACAAGTCATCGTATCTGTTATGTGTCATTATCTTCGATTGATAATGGAGAGGTTAGTTGTTTAACGTTCGGAAGTTGTCTTTATATAAGTTTGGATCATGTGGGGGATTGTTGGAAAAAGTACGTTAAAGTACCTTGCCGTATGTTCCAAACTTATATAGAATGTATATGAGATTGTTTTGGAGATTGATGTGATGGGTTGCAATGTTAAGTACCTTCAGTCGGACGTGGAACTCTCACGTGGATCGATCAACGTACGTCGATCGATCGACGTGAGAGTTCCATGTTGATCAGAGGACGTCGATCTCTCATTGAGAGATCGATGTGAGGGTTCTATGTTGATCTGAGGACGTCGATCTCTCATTGAGAGATCGACGTGAGAGATCTACGTTGATCTGAGGACGTCGATCTCTCAATGAGGGTTCGACGTGAGAGATCGACGTACGTTGACCGATCGACGTTCGCTCGACGTGAGGGTTCGACGTGGATCTGAGGACGTCGATCTCTCAATGAGAGTTCGACGTGAGAGATCGACGTACGTCGATCGATCGACGTGAGGGTTCGACGTGTCAGCGGACAGAACCTTTCATTTTGAGTTGCAACTTTTGATCCAAGGATCATCTCCCTTCACCTATGAACGGTAAACAACTGCCATAACTGATAGAAAAACTGCTGAAATGACTTTCAAACATGGTTTTTAACACAATCCAAGATCTATATATACGAGATCTTGCTATCTTCAACATATACAACATTCTTGCAAAAATCTATAGAAATTTCAGCAATCTATCTATCATTCTCTTCATTATCTTTCTCTTCTACATCAAGTTCATTCTTCTTCTCCTAGAGCAAAGAAAAAGAAGACAGCCGTTATATATTGGGAAGCATTAGTCTTGTTGTCTACCTTGCTCGTTGGTAGAGACTAAATTGCTTTAAAGACAGAGTCATCTTGAGACTCGTCTCGGCTTTGATCACTTTCTTGCTTGTTTGCTACAATTTCCCAACATATCTTACTTATAACTTTATACCTAAGGCACAGCAAATAAAAACATATCTTCCTATTTTCAGTGATATACTTAAGTTATAGATTCATGAACACGGAGTGGAAGAAGGATAATTATGAATGGTAACCCAACATATCTAGAAAATTTATAAGATAAGGTTTAGAATCTTGACAAAATTCATGGAAAGTTAAAACTAGAAAATTACTTGTAAACATAAACGACTTTCGTTTGTTTTCCAAGTGGAGACATGATGTGCTGGAGAAATACCAGACAGGATTCTCTGACTCCTTCCCCTCTCACCTCTTTTGTGACCTCCTGCCACGTGGCATACAGGAGGGTGGTGAGGTTGGGTGCGAGTGACTTGCACCCAACCTCACCACCTCTGTATGCCACGTGTCGCGTGGTCATTTAATACCTCCTAAAGGGAAGTCGGGTGATCTCATCTGGAGAAATACTATGATAATAAGAAATAACTATATTTTATCCACTCAAAGATAGCTGCTGGGTCAAGTTGCTTTTAGTTAATTCACATTTATTTTGGTGCCTTGAAACCTTTGATGAAAATATCCTATTGTTTCTCTTTTATAGAAAATGTGTGAAGTATATAAATCAAAAATTCAACGGCTTTTTAGAATGGTAAAGTGTTATTGAACAACTCGTATACAGAGCCTACTACAAACCGAACCGGTAACCTAGCATTCAATTCAATCGGATTCAGGCCTTTAACGTTTAAACCTGAATAACAGTATTATATAGATACTCTACGTGTCATGTTCCGAACATAGTATCACTGGTGATAACGATACTAACAATCTCAAGTAGAGTAATTAACAGATAAAGGAGAGGGGAAAAAAAATGAAAATCCATATTAAAACCTGTGCTAGAGTAACTTTTCTTATTTAATACAATACTACTATTATTACTATGATTACTTGTTTGAGAAAAACTGTAGTTTTATTGTTTCTGTATGGAGACTTTCAGACTATTCAATTCTACAGTTCTAAAATCTGAAGGGTGGTACGGCAATTTTATTATGCGTGATGCATTTACCATGATTTTGACAAGTAATACAGGTTTTAAGAGAATCGAATAGTTTGAAAACAGTTCGAGTTTGATTTGTATTTGATTTGAGTTTGTTTTTAATTTTACTTAAGCGAGTCGAGTTTAAACAACTAAATAGATTAGTTTATTAAAACGAGTTAGATTGCTCGTGAACCGTTCGGCTCGTTTAAAGAGTTATAGTGTTTCGAGTCGAATTCGAACGCATTTTGAACCTCGTTATAGCAAACAAGCTGAACCAAATAATTCGTTTAACTAAATAAATATGAATTAAAAACATAATATTCGGATCGGCTCGGTTCGTTATCACCGTAAGGTAGCAATATTTTTTCTATTCTCTCTCTTGTGAAGTGATAACATGATCAAAGTTTAACCTTAGTTACAATTTATCTCCAAAAAGCCATCACTTTTACTATCTACTTTTACGCACAAAAGTTGTACGTAAAACAACAACACCATTACCCTATTGCCTTAGAGGCTTCTGTTTATGGTGGGATATGGGAGGGTCGGATGTACACAATCATACTCATATGTTAGAAACACACAGAGGTTGTTTCCCGATGACCTATAATGAAAATTGCATGTCGATCAACTGCTACTTCATAATATAAGAAGTGCAGCCAATTTAGTGAGTCATTTTGCTTTATTCCATCATATTTCAAAATCAAGAAAGAGTGCTATGGCCATCTCTCTCTAGCAAAAAAGGTTAAACCCCAATCCCAAGGGCCCCTCACATCCCAGCCTGACAAGGCAGCTGGAGGATGTAAATCAGGTACTCAGTAGCCAGCTATCAGAGAGGCACAAAACACGCAGACTACACTAGGAGCCCACCCTCAAAACCTATATTGGAGTCTGAAGATAAGACATCCACAATGAACATCTCATTTATATAGTAATCTATATATCCTATTTACTTTAATGTATTTTTAACTTATTAGTTTTCTTATGGAGATGGCGGGGATGGTTGGAAAAAGTTAATGGATTATCTAGGAAGGATATATGCCATGCTACTTTGCAATTTCTAAGTCATTATAGCGCAAAGAAGATCAATTGTAACAAATCTAGAAAACATATAAGGTGAATAACTAAAGTAAATATGAATAGAAAATTATAAGGAATATCCATGAAAAACTTACTTGGTTTAGTCAATCAGAAAAAACCTGTAAACTCAAAAAATAAATTAGAAAAAAACTATAAAGCAAAGGAAAATAAACTTTATGATAGGTAGAGAAAAATATAAAATACTCCAAAAACACATTAAACAAAAGTATAATAAACTATTTCAGAATTAAGCTAAATACTCTTTGGAATATCAGGGGTGGCAATTTCAGACACGACACGAAACACGACCCGAACCTGACACGAATTTTCGCGGGTATGGGTATGACCTTGGAGGGTTTCGTGTACAAATCGGGTAAGACCTGAAAGATACCCGCCAATGGCGGGTCGTGTCCGGATATACCCACGGATATCCGTTTATATCCGTTTATACACGAAATTAAAAAAATGTTTTTTAAATAAAATTTATAATTAATAAAATAAAAAATAAATTTTTCCAAAAAAAAGACTACCGTGCTACTAAGTAACCATGTTCGATTCCCCCTTCCTCCATTCCCAAATCCCATTTCTTTAATTTATTATTGTAGAGTCAAGTGATTTGAGTTTAGAAGACCTCACTCATTTTAATATTTAACATTTGGTTGTGTACTTATTGTTGTTTCATACATTATATCATTAGTCCTTTAAGTACATGAAACCTGAAAAAATACACGAAACCTGAAAATACCTGAAAAGTATATGAAATGACATGTACATGACTTGAAATATTTGTACTTGTCAAGTTCGTGGGTATACCCGATACACGACACGAAACCTGACATGTACGGGTTTGGGTATCTACATTCATACACGCGAAGCAAACAGGTAAGGTATGGGCATGACACTTTGATACACGAAACCCGAAAAACACGAAACACGAAACACGATACACGACCTGTTTGACACCCCTATGGAATATAACACACGCTGGATTGGACAATCTAACTCCAACATCAATTTTATATTCTTCCTTGGTTCTAAAAATATTATTGCATCTAGTTAAACATAAAGTTAGTCAAACAAAATTTTAATTTAGATTGTCAAACTATTTTACACATTATTTAAATAATAATCTATTGAAGGGTTTTAGCGGTTTAAGTCAAATAATAATCTATTGAAGGGTTTTAGCGGTTTAAGTCAAATTACTTATTGTGATAAGTTAATATTAACGGCAAAAAAAGGCAACTAATAACACGCTTCCAAGAAACTAAACATGCAAAAAGGATATATGATTTGATGATGATTTATCGTGTGTGGTTACGACATTTCTGATTATCACAACTAATAATACACTTCCAAAACACCTAAATTTAAAAACGGTATATGATTTGATGATGATTTATGGTGTGTGGTTAAAACATGTCTGATTGTCACTAGATTTGATCTGTGTGTGCCTACCAGATTTGCGTGTATATGTGTTTTATACAAACCATATTGGTGGGTCGTAAAAAATGAATTTTTTTTTAAAGTCTTACTAGTTTTGATTCCAATCTAGATTATCATGGGAGTTCATCATGTTTTGTAAGAGAAGAAACAGGTTTATGACCCGGGATGCCATGATGTAGTCTACCAATTATGAACAAGGTATTTAAAAATAATATTATTCTTATAAAATCGATGTTCGAATTTCGTGTATTTATTTGAGATGTAATTCTTATCGTTTGGCTGTTTCTTTATCTACTGAAACATATTTCGATTTTTTACCTTCTGTCCGTAATATTAAGTCTATATAAAGATATGCTGATTTTCTTAAGATATAAGCTACATATATATTTTTTTTATCAAAGAAAAAAGGAAAGGTTTTTGTCGGTGATTATACATGTACATAAATGCATTTTAACAAGAGAACTGTAGTAATAGTTCGATTTCAAAACTACTGACAAACTCCTCAAAAGGAGTAAACTCTTGATTTATACCCCAATAAAAACATATAATTAGGCCATTCGGCGACATTATTTTAATATGCATATACATTAAAAAAATCATATATTCTCTGCAAAGTACAGTAAAGTGTCGTTATAATGCGGGTGAGATCAGAGGAGGTTGGAAAGGAGGCAAAATATGAGGCCTCCAATCACGTCCCGCCACGTGTAAAAAAATTGTCTTTTTTTTAAAAAAAAATTTGAATGTGGTGGGACCACTGACAATGTTTTTTACACGTGGCGGGACGTGATTGGAGGCCTCATATTTTGCCTCCTTTCCAACCTCCTCAGATCTCACCCCGTTATAATGACACTCTCCCCTTGATTTGGCAGTCGCATATGTAAGCAAGTTGAACAAGTAAAGGGTACATGGGTTTCACCAAAATATCCGAGTCAATACTGGCTTAAGTCATAATCGTTAGTTTAATTAAGCTAAATGATTGTTAGTCTAGTTTTCAGTGTACATTTTATATAGGTTGTTTAATAAAAAATCTTACTAATCTAATAGACCGATGTATTTCTGATTTACATCATACACGAAATTGTTTGAAGTTGGGTAAGAAATAAAGGGTACATGGAGTTTGCCTAAGAAAGTGGGGGAAATTAAAAGGGTAGCAGAGCTATTACAGAGGTCTTTTTAGAGTCATAAGCTGGCAATCTTTTTTGCATTGGAAACTGAAACATGAAAGCTCCATTCGTTGCTCTCTTCCTACAACTTTCATTATGAAGGATACCTTATTTTGCAAGCAATCGGATAAATACTTTGATGCCCAATTGGGAGACAAGAATAGTTAAGATGATTGCATTGTCTCATAGGGATTCTTTCATTTCCATAGAACTCGCACGTATCTCTATTATCAAGAGTGAAAAAGCCAATACCTCTATGTGACTTATATAGTCTCGGCCTCAAAGGACTTTGTAGATGATACAAATAAGAAGTTTAACGGCCTTTTAGATTGATAAGTCTTTACCAGATACTCAGTGCAAAGTGTCTACTACAAAACGGGTCATCAACCCTCTAACCCAAATAGACCGAATATAATGGTTTCATCATTATTGGCCTAGACAGCAGTATTGCACTCACACTGTACGTGTTTTGGTTCGAGCCTACGTCTTCTTGGAACAATGTCTCCATTCAAATACCAATTGAGATATGCACTGGAAACATGCATCTCTATTATATCATTATTGATGCCAGGGTTTTGTATCCATGCACAACTAGTGATTTTAGAAAAATCCGTGTAGGACACTATTATAATCCTGATTTTAAGCACTTTCATTAGCTCGATTTTAAACTGTATAAAAATTATACGGCTCAATAAAAGCTGACAATGGAATTATAAAACCGATAACTAGTGATGATTGTGATGATGCTTAATGTTTTGGGAAAGTTAAGAGTATGTTTCCATATGATTATAATCATGATTAATACGGTTTAAACCAATGTTTATATTCTAAATAAGCTGGCCTAATATTTGATATAGTAAATTATTAAAATAGTAGATTATTTTATTTAGTTTAGTCCTTGTAATTCTCTATCGAACCTGGCATAATTGGACCCTGCAGACACCTTTTGTTAGTTACGCATCCATATACTTATTTGTTTACATAATTATTGGCACCATCAGTTGTCGATTGATGTAGTGCTAGTGTTTTAGCTTAGCCACCATTATTTTAGATTTACTGTACATGCTAAAGAGGCTCTTACTTTAACAAGGAATTAGACCCCTTTATTGGAAGGGATAGGATCCCCTCACTGCAAGGGGGGTGCGGTAACGCGTGACCGCACGACACGTGGCGCCAAGATGGGTGGTGAGACTAGATGCAGGTGACCCTCATCTAGCCTTATCACCCCTTCTTACTGCCACGTATCGCGTGGTTACAAAAGGGGTGAGGAAAGTGGGGGTGAGGAAATCTCAACCCTAATTGGAAGTTCCCGTAAAACGTGGAATATATAAAATTTAATAGAAAACTGAAGTGCATCAAGCTTTGCAAGACCAAATGGCTCAAGTTAACTAATATAAAATTATTGATGGAATCAAATTATAGATGCACGAAAGAAGTAAAGTAGGGTCTTACATGCATGCAAGTCATAGCTCAGTTGATATTTAGATTATATTTATCATCAAGAAGTTCAAAGTTTGATTACAGGGACACGCACAGCTTAGGTATTTCACTGCTGCTAGGACGAAGGCATAGCTTGCAGGAAGACACATTGTGTGAGTCATTGCATAAAGTTCTCACCAACCTAGAAAGTCGCTGAGTTCTTAATTTACATCATTCATAATGCTTCTTAGGGCTGGAACGGTGAAGACCCTCAGGACCACGGTATGACATTTTGCCATCTTACTTAACATATTGGTAGAAATAGAAAATGTTTGATGTAATTTTTAGTTCATAACTTTGTCCAAAATTTATCTACCTTTTTTTCCTCCCTTATAGGTTTTTATAATATGAAAGAAATCATTTAAGAATAATGGCAATATTTGTACATACTAATTATTATGAATTAAAAAATCACATTATATAATTCTAATGAATATTGATGAGTCCGAAAATGCTCACCGGGTGGATCAGATATCCTTGTAGTATGTCGTTATCTCTCCATCTAAATCCGTCAATGGAACCTGAGAAGGAAGAGAAACATTGGAGGCCAAGGGAACTGCCCTGAAAAAACCCACCGATACTCAAGTCAGTTATGAGTGTTTTTGTATGCATTTTATGCTGGAATATAGATTTAGAATGGACCTGTCAGAAGTTCTTAACAAGAATCAATCTGTTTGGGTCTCGGCTGAGATGCCGTTTTTCTGGAGATCTTAATGAGAGTTGAAGAATATCGGAGCCTTTCCTTGGAGGAGAATACTTTGAGAGTTTTAAGTGTAGAAATAAGAGGGTTTGAGTGATTTCAAAATAAGAAACGTTGAATATATATATATATATATATATACAACGTGTATGAGTGTGTACATGTATGCATGATCACTTGTCATTACTTGCCTTATTTAGTTTATATATTATGTTGCCGTACTAACGAGCCATGAAGCATTAAAGCTTACATCATATGGCGAACATTTGTTGAGTTTATACTATTTTCTGGTGCCACCATTAATGAACTAAATTAGTTCATTAAGTGAAGTACTTAGTTTGATAAACTAAGTAGTTCATTAAAGGAAGATTCATGTGGAAAAGGCATAAAGGCAACAAGGCTAAGGAAGGAAAGTTTTCTCCTCCTCCCCACATTCAATGTCCCACGCCTTTTATACATATATATACTATATTTTCAGATTTTTTTTTATAAAAGGCACATACACATGTATTCCAACGTACTACCGACACGTTATATATCTTACGTACGTACGTTAACGTCACACCACTATTCTTAACTCATATTTATGAGTATATTCAGGTCTTATATTATATGATATAAGATATGGTGATGACAAATTAAATACGACACGATAAAAGGTTCTAAACCGAAATTTGTCGTATTGGGCGAATACCAAAACTTCGCCAACGTGTCACGTACTTGCCATAAATAAATGGCCAGCCCATATACATCAAAAAATGATGTAAATTTCGTGCACATCACTGAAAATTCAGGCAAAAATACTTTCCATGTTGGCACACACAAATCACCCCACATTTAGGCCAAAATGTGAAGATTCCAATTTTAATTTTGTCACATGTTTATGGTACCACTTTAAATCAGCCAAGTGCTGAGATTTAAAGTATATATTATATATATTATGTATAACATAATATATATCATGTGCAAAAGTTGGAATTTAAATTAGAGAAAAATCGGGTAATCGATAAACATCGAAAATTCGGTTTTCTACGCACATAACATGGAACGTTTTTCTTGAACATCATGTGACACGTATCTAGACACTTTTTACATATAATATACATCTTAAAGTGTTCTAGAAAATTAAATTAAGGGCTGATTGGAATATTACATGTGTATATTATTAAATGTGCACTATTTTACAAAGTTAGCAAAAATAAATTTCAGCACATGTACATACACATTCCAACGTTACTACAGCTGAGATGGAGCATATGTGGAGCCTTGTTGGCATGTTGATTGGTCAAGGATCAATCATACAATGTTGATGAATCAAAGAGAGAAGCTACAAAAGGTAAGTATTCAACATATACCTCTCTTATGTCACATGCTGAAAATTTCAGCATACTACTCTTACTTTGGCCGATTTTTATGCCATTAAGGCAACATATTTTGTCAATTTTTTATTAAAGGATTAATTGAAGATGTTATGTAAATGATTTGAATATTATGTAAAGTAATTAAGTGTGATATTTTACATATCACACATGCTGAAATTTTTCAGCATATGTGAAGGGTGTGCTGGCCGAATTTATCCCCTTGTTGTGTCCAAGTTCATTCTTCATTTGTTAGCAACACTTACCATATATAATTGATTTATTTGTATGACAAAAAATTCAAAGAAAAATGGCAAATAATCTGAATTTATTCCATGATGTAAATGCTGAAAATTTCAGCATGGAAAATATGTGTTGGCCGATTTTTTTGAGCTTGGAAAGGAGATATTCTTTTGTCTTGCAATTTATGATAAGATTTGTGAATTATGGTATGACTTAATGGTTGATTTTTGGCAAATATTAAGTGATTATTTCAGATTTTCCATGTCATCAAATGATGACAACATTGAGCCAATAAAGAGGTGCCAAGTAAGCAAAGACTAAATGATGGTCCAATGGAATGATGCCAAGTAAGCAAAGCATTGTCACCATGATGTCTTACACTCTCTCAAGCACTTAAAAGGAAATTTTCAAGAGGGTGAGATGCATATGGGGGGACGGCTGGATGCTATAAGGAGAGAAGAGAAGAACAAACAAATACAACACCAAGATTTGCATTCTAAAGTGATCAAAGTGCTAAGCCTCTCTTCTCCTACATTTTCTTTCTCTCTTTTCTTGTAAAAAGCCTATTGTATTTTACTTCTTTCAATCTTGAATAGGCTTCATATAAACCACCATTCATTCATCTTTGTAAAAGATTGATCAAGGTGTGATCAATCTTCATTCTAGCAAGGTGATGGTGTTCGTGCTAATTGTACTAGCAATACAAGGTTTGTAAAGGGTAGGAGTTAAGGTGTAACTCTATCAACCCTGTGGTAAGGTGTGTTGTGTGTGTGTGAATAGTGTGAACCAAGGAAGGTGTTCCTTGAAGACTGGAGTAGGTTGTTTATAACCGAACCAGTATAAAAATCTCGGTGCAATTTACTTTCAGCATTTACTTTTCAATTTATGCACTGTTTACTCATCTTGTTCACGTTCAGAAAAATAGTAAACGATTTCCAAAAATTATAAAAATTTCCAGAAACATACATAAACGTTCTAGGGTTAATTTGGCACAAGTTTCAACCCTTTTGGACAAGTATAAGTCAGTCAAACATCAAAAGTTCTGAGACTAGTGCAGTCTGATTTTCAGACTTGCAAAGGTTGAGACTTTGGTTGTATTTGACCTACTTCCCAAACGAATTTTCAAAAACTGTTTCAACCCATTTAAATATAGTGTGTGAAGAGTTATTGGTCAAATTTTCAGATCATTTGGACATTCACACAAATAGGAATTAATTTTTCAAAACCATCTACCGTTTCTGGCAGATTTGCACAATCTGAGTGCCAACGGTTTTTGAAGGGGTTAAAGGTTGGATTTTGATTTGAAATTTTTAGGGAACCCTCATAACATCTGAGGCTAAGTTCTCTCAAAATTTCATAATTTTTGGAGACCTCTAACCTAGTTTCAAAAACGTTTTAAAACTGGTCCTGAAAACAGAATCTGTTTTCAGAACTTGAATTGGTTAGGTTTAAAGAAATTTTAAAAACCATATTTTCCGCACCATCTATTCAACCCCCTATCTAATGGTGCCTTGCAGATCCTACATTAAGTTGGCTTAAGTTGGATCCCCCTTCTTTCGTTCGGAAAGAGGTACTTTATAGACAAAGTTGATGAGGTCTGTCCCTCTGCCTGATGATGGGATGCTTGCGTGTCTGAGATGGCTATCTTGTCTGCTACAGGAGCGCAGTCTGATGGGACAAGTGCCTGTGATTGCAGCTGCTTCAGTGGATGACTCTATAACATGTAGGTTGGCCAGCAATGATGACTCTGTACTTAGCCAAGTGATGCTTGACATCTGGAAAGCATTTTGCAGAATTGTCTTGGTAGGTCTCAGACGGAAGTTGATAATATCTTATCTGATCTTATCCGAGATACTCTGAGCAACAGCCTTTATGAGAGCAAGGTCGAGGCAAGAGCTCGAAGCAATTAAGAAGTTGAGGCCGAGGTTGTGCCGAGGCCGAGCAGAATATGCTTCATTTAAGAATTTATATGCTGTTGATCAGGTATTTGTATATTAGCTTGCTGAGGTTAACCAGGAGCGGTTGCCTTGACTAATGCAGTGCTGAGCCGAGGTGCAATATGTCAAGCTGATCTCAGAAGACTGGTTACAGTTAACCATTATTGGTCATATTGAATAAGTGCCGACCTGACTCAGACATGCGGCCGAGCTGACCAAGAGTTATGATTGTTTGATGAATTTGCCTTAGCCATTGATGATAGTGGCCGAGGCTGAGGCCTTCTGGCCGAGACTATCCAGTCAAGTAGCTGAACCTGAACTACGTTGAATGTTTGACTGATAGATGATTTTTGTCTTATCTGAATGGATTAATTTTGGCTCATTAAATATCATATTAAATATCTTATATTATTCATTATTCATAAGTTACCATGTCGTGTCACGGCACCCCAGCCCAAGTTTCAATAGACTGTTGTCCGGTCAAGAAGTTTCCTTAAGTCGGCTATTGGATCTTGACTTTTTAACCTTCATATCAATCCTTTACAAACATTTCGATTCTAATTGCATTTTGAAGAGTAACAACATTACCCTATTATCTTAAATTTTTTTTGCATATGCCGGAATATAAAAAGGTCGGATGTATGCAACCATATCAATATATTAAAACACACAGAAGTTATTTTCTGATGACTGATAATGAAAATTACGTATGTCGATCAACTGTTACTTTACGATATAAGAAACGCAACCAATTTAGTGTTCCAAAGTCAAAGAAAGATGTGTCTTAAACTCCATTGGGAATGAAATATCGATTCTACTTGCACTTCATTCTCAAATACCAACAAATCAAGTATATGACTACCATACAAACATTTATAACATCACATATTACAACAAAAAGTTACATGAAGTTTAACTATCAACTACAATTATGTCATGTTACACGCAAGACTGGCAAGTATTGGATAAGACCCAGTGGATCGAATGTTACTTAGGACTAGCAAGTGATTACAAATGTGGTAAATGGTCGATGCCTTTTTTTTTTTAAGAGATAAAATATTCTTCTCCGTTTTATGCTCTAATCTTCATTTCTAATGTATTTTTATGTAGTGTTAATATACAGTACGTGTGGAATATATTTTGCGAACCATGTATAACACATGGTAAAATTATATCAAAATACATCAAAAAATAAAAAAAAATAAAAACACAAAAGTGAAGATAGCATATCGTCCCAATAGGTCGGCTAAAACACAAGGTTACTGTAAGATTAACCACTTTTTCACGAGGTGATTCTAAGATCGGCCACGTCCACGCCTAATTATCGAGAGATATAAAACAAAAAGAAAGAGGAAAAAAAACAGCAAAAATATTTCTTTTTACATTTTTTGTCGAATAAGTAGTGATGTGCAAAGATCAAGTTTCTAAACTATGTATAAAGGCGTTAGACTTTTTTTTCAAAAAAATTTGTAAAGTTTCTTTATCATTTTATAATAATTATTAAACAACGTAACCCTCTTTTAAAATGTTAAAATTCAGATACCCTTAACTAAAATTTTCCCATATTACTTTTTATATAAGTGTAACAATTATATTACGAGGAAGGAGATATATATTATTTTATTTTTTATATCTCCGGATGGTTATGCAAACAAAGGTTCTCCACTGATTTGAAAACTCCACAAGTCTCTCTATAGACTTAAGCAGGTTAGCCAGTAGTGGAATCACAAGCTTACCACTGCACTACTGACTGCACATTCTCACAGTCTAAAAGTGATTACCGTCTCTGACTAAGTGTACTACTATATACACTATTATCATATTGGTTTATTTAGATGATATGATATTGGCAAGCAGTATCCAAACAGCTATTTCAGGAAGTTAAACATCATCTAAGCACTCTCTTTAAGATTAAATATCTTGGAGACCTAAAGCACTTCCTTGGAATTAAAGTAGCTAGGTACCAGGAGGCTAATATCTTACAAAGGAAGTATACACTTGAATTTATTGAACAGATGGACATGTTCGTCTGTAGACCAGTAAAGACTCCCATAGGAAGTGGTTTAAAACTAGCTCATCAATAGAGTCGATTCTTAGATGTTCCTACTCAGAACCACATGAAAGCAGGACATGTATTGATTATATTTTTGAAGGAAACACATGGTCAAGGTTTGTTTTATCCAAGTAAGAATGAGTTGCAGCTCAAATCATTTGTGGGCTAAGACTGGGCTGGTTGTGTGGAAATCGGAAGATCAACTACAGATTATTGTGTCTTCTTGACATTAACTTTGGTGTTTTGGAAACTAAGAAACAAACCACTATTTCCAGGTTCTTATCAAATGCTGAATATAGTGCATTAGCGACAATAACTCATGATGTTCAATAGATTCTATACTTGCTGAATGAGTTGAAGATAAAGGTGCAATGACATGTGCCCCTGTACAATGACAACAGAAGTGCCATATACATAGTTGAGGATCCAGTTTTTCATTAAAGAACCAAACACAGAGATAGTTTGCCGTTTGGTGAAGAAAAAGTATCAGGAAGGAGTAATGAAGCCAATGCTATCAGAATTGATCTTCAACTACTGATTTCCTAACAAAGGTATTGTATGCACCTCTATTGTAAAGGTTGTTGGGTGCATTTGGACTAAATAATCTATATGGCAAACATAGTTTGAGGGATGGGGTGGGGGTTGTTGAAGATAGCAGCAATCAAGTACTAAGCCTAGGTGATGAGTTGAAAGGACACAAAAACGCGTTGAATTTTGAAGATGTCAGCAGTGATGTCCCAAACAAGACGACGAGATGAAAGAACACAGAACACGCTTTAGACAAGGAAAGTGGTGAAGAGCCGAGGTGCCAAGTTGAGCGAACATAACTGAGTACTCTCACAAAAACACAATGTTGAACTCAGCGGGAATTGCGTTCGAAGGAGACACTTTAAGACAGGTACGACAAAGGATGTAGCGGACCGAAGATGTGATAAAAATAGTCAAATACCATAGTTAAAGATGGTTAAGTCAAAGGATACTTAATCCAAGAAGTTGGGAGCAGCTTGCAACTGTGTGCTGGAGAAGGAAACGGTTACACTAGATATTTTAGTCCACATGCTAATTAGCTCGCGTGTTAATTAGACTTTGTGTTAGCTTGTTTATCAAGTGGTGGTGGCTCAAACTTCCAACCACTGTCAATTCTATCTAGCTTGGTACCACCACTGTTGCCTGCTATCTTTTCCGACAAATAAATGAAGAACACGAGTAATTATTGTTGGTTCGTTTAGCCACTTTCTCAATCGAAGACGGCATAATTTTAAAACCCCATTTGAGAATTAACATGGCTGGTAAGGAGTGACGAAGTCGAATTTATCACGTCGGTATTTTGATTGTAAATTTTAGGGGTGTATATGGTCCGGTCTGGCCGGTTTTTGCATATCTCGTCAACCAAACCGTTTGTAACAGTTTAGAAATTAAGGAACCGGAACTGGACCAGAACCGGTCAACAAACTGTTTGACCGGTCTGGTTTGGTTTGGTTTGGTTCCGGTTTTTTTCGGTTTGAAATATGCTTTTGGAATACAAAGACAATATATTTCCTTGAAAGATTCATTAACACATACATGATTGATATCAGATAGCAACACATGCACAGCAACACATGCATTTTTACCAAAGGTCTAAATTGCAACAAATACAATATACAGCGACTTGACCATTTCAGTTTTCACTTTTCAGATACTAATTCAAGCACCAAATCTTAAAGTAAAACGTCAAGCAGTAAACAAATGCAATTACAAATTTATTCAAGTCTGATTCTCAATTCCTCAGTAATCCATCCGTGAAACCTCCGACAAGGCAACAAATTCAAACTCTTTGATGCTCTTCCAATCAACCGCCTCAAATAATGGTCGACATACACCAATACCAGAATCGCAACTACGAAGAAGACAAGAAGGATCACCCAACCAATTGCAAAGACTCAATCTTCACCAAAGGTACACAACACAGCCCACTTCTTCCGTGTTTCATCTTTAAATCCACAAATGACAAAACACTAAATGTAACCATTCAAACTCGTCCAGCAGCATTCAGTCCTGATGTGGCAGTATATCAACTCAGAAACATAATTATACTATGATAAACTTGATTTGAAGAGAGATTGTCATGCTACACTAGTATTAAATAATTCCGAATATCAAAGCATACAAAAGCTGAAACAGAAAATATATGTTTGGATATCTCACCATCTGTATACCACGATGATATCTTAGTCAGAGTTCACTTCAATTCCTTCCTTTGCAATGCATGAGCTTGAACTTTCTACAACAAATTAAAACAATAAAAGAAATCCCAAGTCATCTAGAAGATATAGTAATAACTTTGAATGAAAAAAACTGTGAAAGTAAAAAAGATTGGATAATACAAAAATTACCTTGAGCAATGCTTTCATACTTCTCAGTTTTATCTAAAGCTTCTAATATATCCAAATGTACAGCAGTTCCACGTATCCAATTTTGGTTACACATTAATGCTTCCATGGTTGTTGGATTTAGAGAACTCCTACATGGATCAATAACACGGCCACTAATGCTAAAAGCTGGTTCAGATGCAACAGTTGAGACCGGAATGGCAAATATATCTTTTGCAATGCTTGATAGTATTGGGTATCTATGAACATTGGACTTCCACCATCCTAAGACATTTAAGCTATCACCCTTTTCAATTCCATCACTTAAGTACATGCTCAACTCATTTTTTTATCACCGTTGTCTTCTTCTCCTATTTCTCTTGCAGCAATTGCAAAGACCTCTTCACTTTCAAATTCTGTTAATCCTCCACATGGACTCATACTAGTATCACCCTCCTTATCAATGACAGATAACTCCCTTGAATAATGCATAAATAGTTCATTCAAATGATCTTCAACATCCAACTTCTTTCGGTCAGCTTCAAGGCCAAACATTTTTCTCAACCAAATTTCCAACCTCTTATTTTTAACCGCGGATCAAAGACAATGGCCACAAATAATAAATGATTGATATTGGACCAGTTTGACCAATATTTATTGCACTTTGCACTCATGCTCATAGCCATATGAAACATACTTGAACTTGATTGCGTACTCATCTTTGCTTTTATACTCTGCTTCACTTTACACAACTCAGGTATACAAATGTTTGCAGTCACATCCAATGTAGTTGAAAGATTTAAAGTAACATTGTAAAACAATTTTAAAAATGTCACAAAGTTTCTAGCTACTATCCAATCGTCTTTTTTAGGAGGACCAATGACTTTCCCCTTGCTCCTAACAACAACATAGTCATCATCATCCGGGGCATAATCATAGCAATCAAAGAAGTCTTGAAAGAATTTATCATACTTATAAAGTTTATCAAATGCTTTCTCATACTTTTCAGCTCGATCTAACATCATGTAGGTTGAATTCCATCTAGTATCAACATCAAGTATGACTAAATGAGCCAAGTCAATCTTTTCCTTTTCAGCATATTTTCTGAATGCTTTCAACCTAGCAGGAGAAGATCTAAGATATTTGCATGAATTTCTCACTCTTACAATTGAAGTAAAGTGTTCTTTCAAACCATCTTTGACAACTAAGCTCAATATATATGCATGACATCGGACATGAAAGAACCTATAACCTAGCAAGACATCTTTGAACTTAAAATCTTTCAAGAGCTCCTGAATACACAATTCATTTGAGGAAGCATAATCAACTGTTACATTCAATATCTTATCAATGCCCCAAGCATGCAAACAATCCTCCAACTTACAAGAAATCATAGACCCTTTATGACTCTCTATTGTACAAAAATTCAAGATCTTTTTCTGCAAGACCCAGTCATCATTAACATAATGAGCAGTCAAAACCATATAATTCAAATTCTATAAGGAAGTCCAAGTATCTGTAGTCAAACACACTCTATGCCCCTTCAAGGCCCTTTTAAGTTTCTTTTTCTCTTCAGTATATAACTTCATACAGTCTCTAGCAACTGTAATCCGAGAAGGGACTTTAAACTTTGGTTCTAACGCATTTGAATATTGTTTAAATCATTCTCCCTCCACTATGCTAAAAGGCAGCTAGTCCATTATGACCATTCTTGCCAACTTATTTCTTATATCAACCGAATCCAAATTTTTTGACTTGTTGTTCCTAAAGGTGTCACTTAGTAATGTAAAATCCATCAACTTGCTTTGTCCTTTCTCTTTTTTCCAAGGAACTTTGGCACATTGGTTGTTTAGATGATTGAACAGATTGCTTGTCCCATTCTTACTAGGGTTAGCTGCATAGCTCTTTCCACAATAATTGCAAGTTGCCCTAATAGGATCCGAACCTTTAACAATGATGAAATGCTTCCAAGCTTCACTCCTAAACTGGTTGTTGGCTTCTCTCTCTACTACTACCTCCACCATTTGGGTTTTAACTCTCTTTTGGGGCGGACCAACTTCATCTATAAGTTTCGAAGTGACACTAGGTATGGAAACAGACTGGACTATTGTAGGGTCAGTGGACACATTACTTGGAATCTGATTGATGAATGGATTTGTAGCAGGTGAGCCGTCTTCAACTATTACATCCTAAAATCAAACACACAATAATTTCACACTACGTTATCAACTACGCTCACATATTCAGACAAAAGACACTAACTTAGCATTTTACCTTGTTCTTGTATGCTCTGGTGTCTCCATTTTGAAGAGACCAAATAGCAAACTAAAAACCTGAAGGCTCAAAGGAAGCGACCACCACTGATCAAGACAAAAAGAAAACAGTCAAAAGTAAAAACAACAAAATGAGAACAAGGTTGGCAATCTGGGCATCTTACGGTAATAAGAAAACAGTAAATAACAAGTTCAAACAAACAAACAAAGCTGTTAATATCAGTTGCAAATTAACAAACATGTTCATATCATGGAAACTGGAAAGTGGAAACATGCGAATAGCCAAATATGTTGTACTCGGTTTTCTGAGGGAACTTGATAACATAATTGATTTAGCTTTAATTTTAACCTAGTCCTCGTCCTGAATTTCCCCTCAAACAAGAAAAAACCTTAATTTAATATTCAGGAGCATATTAGAAAGGAAATGAAAACAGCCAAACAGTGCACATTTTTGTCTTTCTATTTCCATATAAATATACTTCACTAGTAAATATACTTCATAGTTCATTCAGCGACTAAAGCATTTATTAAATATAAATATGTAAATAAAGCAGTTATGAAAGTATTTACTTGTAAATATACTTCACCAATCACCAGTTCACCTTACCTTCATAGAATTAAAAAGATATGAGCGCTTGTTTTCCCTCTGTTTGCAGTCTGAAGAGGCAAAGCAATCACTTAATCAGTAGTCGTCTGGAATTCGACTTTCAGTTCCAAGTAATGTGTTTTACAACTTGCCATCAAAAAACCAAAATATTGAACAAATAAACGCAACATAAACACCAAAAACAAATCTAGATAGATCAAACATGCATGCAAAAAAAATGCAAAGCAAGACAGATCTGAGTAACAAAGTTACCAGATTTCAGAGGAAATTGAAGAAAAAGCTGGAAAAGGAGATTGAGCAAAATAAAAAAGCGTTTGTGCAGGTGTGCCTTTGACCCTTTGTTGCGTTTGTGTGTTTGTGCGAGAGTAACAAAGTTACCATTTACCAGACAGAAGAACTACAGAACAACAGAAGGAATGAAGGATAGAACTCAGAACTCAGAAGCACTGAAGTAGAACTGTAGAAGGCTGCGGAAGATTTCGACTTTTGAATCGAAGGGAAGGAAGCTTAGGTTAGGAACTAGGAAGGGTCGAAGTTGAAAGGAAGGAGAAGGAAGAATTGGGAAAGCCAAAGGGGGGGAATTCAGAATTAGGAAAACGGAAAAAGGGAATGGGAAATTGGGAAAAGGAGAACTAGGGCGACTAGAATGTTCTAGGCCAGAGGGGGACCGACGCAAGGGGGCTGGGGCTGGGTGGGACGTGGGAGGGTAATTAATAATTAATAAAATTATTTATAATATATTAATATTTAATATATATTATATTAAATGGGTCCAGTCCGGTTTTCCAGTTTATTTATTTCCAAAACCGGAACCAAACTGAAAAAACAGTCCGGTTTATCCTTTACATGTAAACCGGTTGTTAAACTGTGGTTCGGTTTGAAACGGTTTGGTTTGGCTTGGTTTTGTTTTTCGGTTCAGTTTTCAAAAATTTTGTTCACTCTAGTAAATTTGGTTGAAATTACTTTAAATTCGTCTTCAAAACCTAGTATATCACTAAGGATAGAGTTTTCAAAGTTTGTTTCTTGAGAAAATCCTCCGACGATCAAGTTAGTTATTATTTCCTATATTTAGTTGTATATAAGGAGAACATGTCTCTTTGTAAGCGTTTGTGTAGCACTAAGTATGAAGAATATTTAGGAGCCTTGAAGAGCATTGAAGAACATCGCTTAAAGAGACTCCTTCTCGTTTCTGTAGATGGAATATTTTTATACACGCCGTCTTGGTTTTTGCATGTCAAAATTGTCAAGTATTATCTGATAATATGTTCACTTTATTGCATGTAGTCCAAGTTTGTTTGGGTGAACGTTGAATGTCATGATGTTAAAATTGAAATATCTACTACTGAAAATAATTTTAGATGGATTTCCTTTAAAAAGTTTCGCAGAGCTGTTTGTTAATGTATAATAACAAACTCATGTCGAACTAGAATAAATTATAATAATTCTCATATTTGAATTCAAATAGCCGACCTCTTATATTAATTGTAACTGACTCCGTCTCATCTCAGCATATCAAAACGACTTGTTTTCTCATAAAATTGATTAATCCGATTTCTAACCAAGTCGATCTCTTATGTATTGCCCCATCTAAGACTATGGTCTCGACACGGTGTACCTGTCGTACTTTGTTATGAGAAGTACAAGGCGTCCATGACATTCATGTGCATGTCGACATAAAATGTATCGAAATCACGGAAACAATATAAAATGTACAAAGCATAATCGACATGCATAAAATAAAATAACTAAATCCGAATACATCTGTAATGACGCCAGTACAAAATTATGATACAAATCCTGGAATAACATAAACAAAACTACATACAATAGGTCCATATGTCATCACTGTTGTCCCGTCGTTGACTCATCCTTAATTGTGCCTGAACTAGTTCCTGTCCCTGCGATGGTAAATAATGGGGTGAGCATAACAAATCACTCAGCAAATATACTCGCCTAGGTTCGTCGTGTGGATCATGCATAGTGAACATCACATAAAAACAGGAACAATGACGTTACAAGTAACAACACATAATGTCGAGTACAATAGACTTATAGGAACAGACAAATTTCAGATAGTAAATTACAGAATAATTCATTTACATAACTTTCATATTTCTTTTCTTCTTATGTATTGGTTAAGTCTTGCGCTTATGTTTCGCAGTCCACTTTCCTTTCCATGTCTGTGCCTACGCCCTGCTTTGTACAATCATTCCTTGTCTACTAAGAGTTTAGGCTTACATCTGATAGGGTGACATCGGTAAACATGCGTATGTTTCAAAAAAAAAAACTGTCGAATCATGATCATGTCAGAAATCATTGTATCAAAAATGTCAAAGCTGTGTTAACATGTCTTAACTTTCACGAACAGTATACAAGACCCACCGACTGAACTCCCCGAGTAGTCAAGTACCGTCTATGAATCTCGATGGTCCAACCACGGTATTACATCATACGTACATAAACTAATGGTGATGCGTTATGGCAGAAATCTTGTGTCTCAAACGCGGTGTTACAACCATAATGTATTTCGCCCCTGACATCCTCCCCCTGGACCAGATGCCAAGCAGCTCTCAATAAAATATCATCATAGATGTAACATAAAGCTAGAGATCCCTTGCCCGGAAAAGGTGTTACACTCGGCCAACATAAACATACATAAGTCGTATGGAGTCAGTCGACGCACGGTAAAGTTTGTTAAAAATCATTTTAAAACTTTTCATGTGATAAAAATATCTCTGAAAACATGTAGTGAAAAACTCATTTGAAAATGTTTCGCGTGATAACTATTTCCGTAAATATGTTTAACATGACCAAACGTGTTTATAGAACTTCTTTGTCGTATGCATGAAAGTATGCTCTATAGGCTGATTTCATGCTTCTAATAATTCCGTAACTTAAGACTAATGGTTGGCTCTTGTATCATATCATTTTCGCAGGTAAAATTACTATTTTGCCCCTTGGTGTGGCCCATGGTCTAAACCATAAAATTTGCCCTCTTTTTAATTACTATAATCTTGTCTCACATAGTTCTTTTTATAACCTATTTTAAAGTTCTTATGAAAACAGCCCACTTTTGTGTCTTTGATAAATTGTGGAAATTATTGTCTTGTCCTCTAATTACTTTAGTTTAAATGGCCAAAACAGCCCGCTTCTCAATTCCGTTGCCCGCTTAACTTATTAGTTTGTGTATTCAAAACTTTACCGTACCTAGCTGGTGTAATATCTAGGCTTTTGCATAGAGTCATACAAATCACACCAATAATCAATCAAATTATCACTCAAAGTCACAAAAATGGCCCTTGGCCGAAAGATATGCACACCCACACACGATATTTACAATATTCCATGTGTAGTACATATAGGTAGATATAATGATTCTTAAGACCTTTCCATGACGCCTATCATGGCCACTAGGCCGACTCTACACTTCCACACACCCACATGATTCTTGTTATTTGTTTACTACCCATTTCATGCAAAATAACTCCACTGTTCACAACTCACTAAACAAGTCATTTCATATTCTTTGATTATGGTCACTTGGCCGAATTTACTTGAGTACCCATACATATACAAATACACATTACACTTTATTACCTACATGACCTCAACAAGTTGCATAAATTTAAATACATATATACATACATATATATATATACATACATACATATATATATCCATAAATGAGACATAATGATATCCTTATGAGTTATTAGTGTGCATATATATATATATATATATATATATATATATATATATATATATATATATATATATATATATATATGAGGCGATGCCATTTGAAGATTACATAGGACAATATTTATTGGTGCGTCCTACACAATGCCCTTTTTGCAAATCGCATTCAGCCACAGTGGATCATATATTCATATCATGTTCACGCATTCGGCACTTTTGGAGTTTTTTTGCTGCTGAAATTCATGGCGTACCACCGACATCTCTGCCTCTGCGCCAATATTTACTCTCTTGGTGGTATCGGCCCAACTCTACATCACTGGCGGGGGTTTTGAAGATTGTCATCCCTGGGATAGTTTTATCCAATATTTGGCATCAATATGCGCAACTTATCTTTGGGGACATGCCCAACTTTTCGACGACGGCGTTACGTAACTCTATTCACTTTGATATACACGTTGGGCGATGAGTATCCAGGGCACCAAGCTCGCAGCGGGCCCTTGCCATCTCTCTCTTGGTTCCCCTCGGCTTCGTGCTCCGGGACTTCGAGTTATCCGATGGGAAACACCCCCCCTCCAGACGTCTCAAGTTAAATGTGGATGCAGCTGTTGGACGACATTATGCAGCAGGAGGAGTTATATTAAGAAATCATGAAGGGCGTTGTATCAGTGCCCTTTCTTTCGTCTCCCTCTTAGTACACACCACTGCAGGCAGAAATTCAAGCTACTCTTTTTGGCCTACTTTATTTTCTACCTTTATATCGTTCGCTAATGGTGGAATCAGATTGTGCTCAAATGCTAACCTTATTAGGTAAGACCCGCCAGCCAGTGGGCAATTATCATCTTAAGCAGCTTCACAGTATGGTTAGCCAGCATAGGCTGGGAACTACTTCATATATATCGTGAAAATAATATGCCAGCTCATTATCTTGCTCAACATGCAATGATGCATCCCACGACGGGATTGTACAACCGTCATACTCTTTCCTCCCATGGTTAAGGCATCTGTCGCACTGGATCTCACATCTGCTCAGTTTACGCTCAATTTAATGGATTGCGGTTATATACATTTTTCTGCCCGTGTCCCAACAGTCACGGGCAGACCCGGTACGCATATTTCTTATTTTACACACGGTTGCTGTATAATTTATTTGTTGATACTTTCTAATGTTGTTACCTGGATCAATTGCTGCGGTGACTGCTATGAGTTATATTTCGCGTGTGCTGGCTATACTATAAACCATGCTGACTTCCATACGGATTGGCACTTTTACATCTCCTCTGCCTGCCCCAACTTTGGTGTAGGCAGGCATGGTTCGTTTTCTTTCCTTTGGCGTTTCAGATCACGATTTCCATTTTTTCATTCACTGCTGAGTATAACTTACTTCATTTGTGCATCTTGGTTGCTCATATGTTCACACACTGTGCTTGATGATGGGAGATATCTGGGGGACAGTTATGTAAATGGCATTGACGCACATCTATGCACGACGACGATGTGGACGCTTTCTCGAGTACAAAACATTGCCTGGATATTTCATGTGGATCGGCTCTCATTCCATAACCCTGCCTGCCCATCTATTGGTGCAGGCAGGTTGGGTATGTGTTCTTTCCCTTTCCTGATTTTTCCTTATGTAACCTCAATAAGGATTACATATGGTTTTATTTCGCTATTGCATGGCTCATCATTGCGATTTGGATAACATGGCTGATCAACACAATTTGGCGGCTTTTACGAGTGGATGGTTTTTGGACGGAGCATCACCCTGGAGCGTCACAGTGGAATTCTCAAATATAGTCCAACTCAACTTGGGCATTTCTATTCAACAACTGCGGCATACAAAGACGCCGAATGTCAACATACATAGGCTTTTTATTTACTGTATTGGACAGATTCGGTATCAATGAGAGTCGTATAAATATGCACGCTTTTTCCTTCGCCAAGGTTTTATCCACAAGGGTGGTTTTTCTTGGCAAGGTTTTAATGCGACATATCGTATACGACTGGAGATATCTCATTATTAGCTTTTTGATCTTTTTATTTACGTATTCTGACGATTGTAAAAGGGTTTTCCTCCGCCACAAGTGAGGCTTTGATATAATAAAATCGCTGTTTCACAAAAAAAAAATAACTCATAAGGATATCATTTTGTCTCATTTATGGACACTTGACTGAAACTTAATGCACTTACACGTTTGTACACCTTGCAACTTTATAATCATATTATTAGATGTAAGATGCATATATATACATACCTGACTAGTTTATGAAAACATCATCTTGGCACCATTTTAGTCACTTTGGCTGAATTACATACACCCACACACTTCAATTTGCTTAATATTTCATACACATAACCTTGTTTACATGCATCTTCCTAGACTCATCAAAATACTTCATCAACATGTAAATATACACACCTAGCCGTGGTGTGGAGAATACCTCCCTCATTTAACACCTCATCTCAACATGTTCACATCCTTTATGAGAATGGCTAAATAAATATTATGATGATGTGCATGTTATTTCTTTGGGCAGAAATTATAAGATATATACATACATAAAAACGCCTATACACCTTTTAAAGTTGACATTCAAGACACTTTCTTTATAATCTTAACTAAGCCATTATTCAAAGTTTATGCATGCATGATCCATCCTTAGTTTTTAGCCTAAAAGACTCTATTTTTATCATGCATGAAGAAACTATGAAGAGATACTTGCCTTTTCTTTGAGTTCTAGTCTAATATGAAAAACATTCCTTCTTTTCCCTTCTTGAATGGAGTTCTCGGCCTATAGGCCAAGTGAGTAGAAAAGATAGGTTATTTTTGGAAGAAAGTGTGCAAGAAGCCCTAAAATGGGTTCTGGACTAAACTTACTCTTGGACTTTCTTGTGGTTCTTCCTTTGAACTTGAAGAGTTTTCCTTCTTCTTGCTAGAAAAGGGTCATGGGTGGAAAACCTAAGGGAAGAAAAATGAAGTCTTTGAGAAAAGAGTATGAAGAACAAAGTGCTCTAAATGATGGTGTAATCCTTACTCTTTGGATTCCTTTGCATGCAAGTTGCTCCCTCAAGTGAAGATGGTGAATGTTCCTCTTCTTGTCTTGGTTAAAGTCGCGGTTTTTGCCTTGATGGGATGAAGGATTTTTTTTGAAAGTTATAACAAGGCTTGGAGTGGAGAGAGTGTGGTAATATAATTGCAATAAGAAAAAGTATGATTTATATTGAAGAATTCTTCTCCTTTTTTCCAAAAGGAGGCCAAGGGTGGGAGGAAAGAATTTGGGGTGTTGGAAGAGAAAAGAATGTCTTGGAATCTTGAAAAAAGATTGAAGAGGAAGAAAATGTTGTGGTGTATTTGAAATGAGGAAAAGAATGGAAGGATTAAATATAAGTTGATTAAGTTGGAATATTCTTCCTTTTTCTCTTGGGTTTGGCCGTGTTAGGAAATCGACAAGATCACTGCCAAAAACGTACAAGGAAAAAACAAAATTTGACCTCCGATTTCCTACCAAGGATCCATGTTTTTCGTTTAATTTGATGAAAAATTCAAACAAACTTTACCTCTGTAGATTCGAAATCCGTAGACGAAGGAGGTGCGATGACACAAACACCCTCTACTGGTATCTACACGAATGCTTCCGTCTACAGTGCTAGCTCTTGAAACGGCGCGGCTGAGAAATTCGTTTTTCTCGAAAACAAAATAGGGCTTATCTGTTTTTTTATTTTGTTCTTCTATGTAAGACAGAGCTATGTGTATTCATATATATAGACTTAAATTCGATTCAAAATCGGATTGGTTGAGGCTAATCAAAATCCATATCAGATATGGATTCTGTTAAGATTGTCCAATAACATATATATATATATATATATATATATAAAATGATAATAATAATAATAATTAATATCCAATATTAATATTATTAATATTACTAATATTAATCTCAGTCATATGTATTCTTATGTGTGACCCGATGAGCCCATATTAATTGGCAGTTGGTTAAATATCTATTGAACCAACAAGTCGTAATTAGTCTCTAGCAAGATATTACGACTATCCAATTAATACGAGTACAGCCCAACTAGCATAACAATAGCACATGCATTAATCCTTTTCTCACACGATATCTAGCTTGAACATAAGTCATGGTCAGCGTTGCACTTATATTGTTCAAACATATGATTACTCGATCTCTAAATAGACCGATAAAACAAATGATATTGATCACACTATCAATTCATATGAGCACTACCATGCATTTCATAGTCTCACTTATCGAGGGGCCCAAAAGATATCTCTCTCAAAAGAGAGGGACGAATTCTATCTTGATTGTTCAATATCCTCTACATAGTTTCCATCATACTCAATCATGACCTTTATTATTATTCAGTTATGAATAACGTTTGATCATGTCAAAATATAATAGTCCTTATGTTGGAAACTATGATAACCTCAAGTCTAAGAATTAAAACATGACTATCATGAGATTTACTTATGACGCTAATCTATGTAGTAATCTCATGATGGGTCTATCCAATACATTGTTCTCTAACAAGTATCTATGGGATTGATTTGTATCACCATACACATAATCATCTCATGATTATCAAATCAATACTCATACTGGTTATAAATTATTTATCTCTATAACAATAATGAACCAGGCACATATATCATAATTGTGTAACATATAACCAACAATAATGATAATAAAACCTCTTTATTGATAATAAATGTATAACATAAACATCCAAATCGTAGCTTAGGGCACATACACTAACAGGCCGAGATGGTGAAGAAGGAAAGGAAGTGGAATCCTTCATGCTTTGTGAGGAAAAGAGAGTGTCATGTGAAGGATAGAGTGTAACGAACAATTTCACTCGCTTCCTTTGGGTGCTAACCGCGAGAGCAAGAGGGGAATATGGGGTCTTCATCCTTTTGTCTTAGTTGGAGAAAAGGACAAAGAATATGCACGAAGAACCATTGGTGGGGAAAAAGGGTGTGTAAGGTTGAAGTGATGGATGAGGGAAGAAGTGTTTGGCTTGTAGTGGGGGTGGGCGGCCAAGACTTAAGTAGGGTGGGGAGTTTTACCATTTTGCCCCTCTCTATTTTTCTTATATGTCTTTTCCTTTTAAGTTTAATCTTAATAAAAGTTGTACCATCCTTTATGTGTCTATGATTAGTCTTATACATAAGATAATTTAATATTTCTTAAATTTACATATTATACCTGATGCGGTACGATGATCGCACTCTAATTCTGGCGTAATTTTTGTTACTCTCTTTGTCCACTAGTTCGGAGGTGAGGATCATAACATCTTACCCTATAATAATCTCCAATCATAATTGATTGTCGGGTGTGTATATTGATTTTCACCACATGAAGAGATTGGAGTCGTCGGACCTAGAGACTTTTTTTAACCAACTGCCCATTTGAATCTTTTTCTATCAACTGAAAAGAACTCAAAAAGAAAAATTACACCAAACAGATCCTCCTACTTCACCTTTCGCAGTTCATAGATGCTTATTTGTTTTGCAAAAATTTTCCCTTCTCTTATGATTTTTCCTGTTCCAAACCCAAATATCAAGATAGATTAACTATTCCTATCCTCTAACACGGCAGCAACCAGGGGTGTTAATCGGACCGAACAGTTCACAAACTGTTCGAGATTCGTATTTGATTCGAGTTTGTTCATTAATTTTACTTAAAAAACCTAATTCGAACATTAAAACGATCCAAACTTTTCATGAACAGTTTGGCTTGTTTAAACAGTGTTATCGAGTCGAACTCGAACCAATTTTAAAACTCGTTACAGTAAACGGATCGAACCAAACAATTTTTTAGCTAAACGAATCCGAATTTGAAAACTTAATATTCGGCTCGGATTGATTCATTAATGTGAGAAAAACGAGTAGGATATGGTACCAAAGACAGAATTATCAAGAAGAATAGAAAGACGAGACACAACAAAAGTTGCTATCCTTAAAGATAAAATGCCTCCACCACGAGCGAGGTGAACTATGCGGCACAAGCCTCCCAGGATATAACGGCTTCTTCATTTCATTCGCTCTACGAGAGGTAGATGAACTTGTACAAGAGAAGTGTTTGATTGTAGAGGAAATGAGAAGAGTAAATTGCTGAAAACTTCACTAACTTTGCAAAAGATCTTCTGTATCATTTAAAATAGCCAAGCCTTTTATTTATAGGCCTAGGGTAAGATGAAAACATACTTTGAAAGCCTATTTCAGCAGCTTAGTAAACCTCCAAGTCAGTTGAATAACATTCACAAATGAAGGAGATGATTCTTGGATCAAAAGATGCAATTCAAAGTGAAGAGTTCTGTCCTTTGGCACATCAACCGATCGATGTGATCGATTGATGTCACTTCGATTGATCGATGTTAGACAGAAACTTCCAACTTTGCTTCCTGACCACAGAACACTCAACTCCATTTCAACTTCCACTTGGTTCGATCAAACTCATACGTGGACCGATCCAAGTGACTTCTTTTAAGTTTAAAGTGTTCAAATCATCTTTCAATCTCCCAAACAACATCTTATATGTTTATATATAAGTTTAGAGCATATTTTAAAGTACTTTTAACGTACTTTCTAATAATCTCCCACATGATCCAAATTTATATACAAACATTTCCGAACTTTATCAAACAGGCCTCTCCACTATCAAACAAACAATGACATATAATAGACAATGATTCGCATCTTGAATTGCCTTTTAACACAAGAAGAAGTATATAACGGAAAGAAAATGACATTAACGTCTTGAATCTTATCTCTCTATTGTTTATATAAACTTACAACCGACATATCAATGACTAGTTTCAGGCAAATTCGCGGTGTGGCGCAATATCAGTCATCCACCCAGTCCCAGGTTTTCATAAGCGCTCAAATGAGTTGCTCTAAACTCTCATAGGAAGCGGCACCACTTCCACGCCTATATAGGTAGAATTCATCAAGTGTGTACTGCTCACACCACCATACAACATGGCTATGAATTCCACTAAGAGATTCTAAAAAATCTGACCATCAATTACTTGCAGCGAGCACTATCTTCAACAATACCATAGGGAGGGACATATTGATAGTGCTAAGTTGGTTTCTTCTATGACTTGTTATTACCACATTGAACCTCGTTCGCAGGATCTCTGCTAATAGTAGGTTGGGTTGCCGTCACACATAATCCACTTCAAATGGAGCAAGTTCCATCTCCCTCGATGTTTCGCGGACCAATTTTTTGCAAAGTCCTTTCGTCAAAGGGTCAGCCAGGTTAAACTCGGATCTTACAAACTTTAAGTTAACCACCCCTGAACTCATCAAATCTCGCACAATATTGTGTCTCAAACGAATATGCCGGCTCTTTCTATTATAAACGTTGGTCTTTGCTCGAGCAATCGCAGCCTGCAAATCACAATATAGAGACAGAAGGCATAGGCTTAGACAACAGAATGTCTACAAGTAAATTCTCAGCCATTCGGCTTCTGTACATGCAAGTTCTAAGGCAACAAATTCAGATTCCATTGTTGACTTTGCTTTACATGCTTGCTTTGATGATTTCCATGAAATGGCACTCCCATCCAAAATAAACACATAACCATTAGTTGATTAACTTCATCATTATCTGCTACACAATTAGCATCACAAAATCCTTCTAACACACAAGAATTTCCACTAAAGAACAAACCAAGATTCATGGTTCCTCTAAGATATCTTAAAAGTCTTCTTAAAGCAAACCAATGTGCATTACTTAGATTGTGTGTGTATCTAGCAAGTCTGTTTACAGCATATGCAATATCCGGTCTAGTTACATTACCAATGATTCTTGCATATTCACATTGAGAAACACTATCACCTTTATTCTTTTCTAATCTTTCGCTAGGATCAAATGGTGTACTTACAGCTTTGCAATCAAAGTGATTAAATTTCTTTAACACTTTTTCAACATAATGACTTTGACAAAGCATATAACCCCCACATTTCTCAACTAACTTAAGATCAAGAATAAAATCACCATTTCCCATATCTTTCATATCAAAAACTGATGACAAAAACAATTTGGTTTTATTAACAATATCCAAATTCGTACCAAATATCAACATGTCATCAATATATAAGCAAATAATCACACCGTCGAGATTTTCAAATTTGCTATAAACACATCTATCACTTTCATTTACTACATAGCCATTTGCTATCAAAGCATTATCAAGTTTCTCATGTCATTGCTTATGGGCCTGTTTCAAACCATACAAAGATTTCTTTAATCTACATACTTTGTGTTCTTGCCCTTTCACAATCATACCCTCAGGTTGTTTCATATAGATTTCTTCATCTAAGTCTCCATTCAAAAACGCATTTTTTACATCCATTTGATGTATTACAAATTTGTAGATAGAAGCTAACGCAACTAGCACCCTAATAGTTGTTATTCTAGCAACCAGTGCATATGTGTCAAAGAAATCTTCTCCGTCTTGTTGAGTAAATCCTTTAGCCACTAATCTATCTTTGAACTTATCTATGGTGCCATCCACGTTCAATTTCTTTCTAAACACCCACTTACAACCTATAGGCTTACAACCTCTAGGTAAGTCTACCACTTCTCAAGTGTGGTTACTAAATTGAATCTAACTCACTGTTTATAGCTTTTTTCCAAAATATTGCATCTACGGATCTCATAGCATCTTGGTAAGTTTTTGGATCTTTTTCTAAGATAAATATCTTAGTAAAATCATTGCCAAAGGTTTTCTCAATTCTTTTTCTTTTGCTTCTTCTAAGTGAATCTGGTTCTGTGTTAGCTACAGTTTTTACTAGATTCACTGGTTGTATAAGCGGAATGACCCAAAACCTTTGATTGTTTCATAGGAAAAATAGTCTCAAAGAATTCAGCATCTTTAGACTCTATAATTGCGAAATTCTCAATTATCATAAACCTATATGCCGTGCTGTTTTGGGCATATCCTTTAAACACACAATCCTTGGTTTTCGGTCCTATTTTGTTCTTTTGAAATTCGAGAATACCAACTTTTGCTAAACACCCTCACACTTTCAAGTATCCTAAATTTGGAGGATAACCTTTTCATAGTTCGTAAGGGGGGTTTGTTCGTCTTTTTATTTGGTATTCTATTCAAGATATGACAAGCACAAAGAAAAGCCTCTCACCACAAATTATCTGGCAAGCCGGAACTGATGGGATCATTCATCATGTTCTTAAGGGTTCTATTATTCTTCTCAGTTACACCATTAGATTGAGGAGTATAAGGAGGTGTCACTTAATGAATTATGCCATGTTCCTCACAAAACTTTTGTAGTGAAATAGTCATATCTCACATCCTCTATCGGACCATAACCATTTGATTTTTTTTCTAATTGATTCTCTACTTCATTCTTAAATTTCTTGAACATTTCCTCAGCCTCATCTTTATGACTTAGTAAATATACTCTAGTGAACCTTGAATAGTCATCAATGAAGGTAATATTATCTTTTACGTCCTTTACTAACATGGTTCTTAAAGTCACCTAAGTCATTACGAATCAGGTCTAGTTTATCTAAGATTCTTTCAACACTCTTAAATGGTTTCTTATGATGCTTAGCTTCCATATAATATTCACATCTTTCAAATTTATGTTCGTTTGCTATAGATATGACATTCATGCTTTTCAATCTTTTTAATTCGTCAAGATTAACATGACCTAGTCTAGCATGCCAAATGTCATGTCATAAGAATCCAATAGTATACAGAAGAAGAAGAAGAAAAGAAGAAGTATTATTATGGTTATGCAAGTACCATCAAGTACAAATAACCCAACATTACAAAATCTCTTCCTGATGAACTCTCCATTTCTAACTAACTTATCAGAATCAAAAACAAGTTTAAGATTGGTCTTGTTTAGAAGTGCTCCAGAAATCAAATTCCTACGTATAGTAGGAGCATAGAGCACATTACTCAGTTTCACTTTTTTTCCCGAAGTTAACTTGAGGAGCACTTTCCCCTTTCCGAGAACACGGGTTCTTCGTGCATCCTCAAGAAAACCTGGTCTCCACTGTTTATTTCTTGAAAATCAAGGAATAGATCTCTACTGGTAGCAATGTGTATAATGACTCTGGTATCAACCACCCATTCTGTAGCACCTCCAACAAGGTCTACCTCATCCACGACCACTGCAGCGATGATCTCCTCATCTTTGGTTCTGTTTTGTCCATCGTGCTCCGCCAGATTTGCATGGCCACTTGCTTGTCCTTTTCTTTTGTTGCAGAAGAATGCTTTATGTCCCGCCTTTCTGCAAAACTAGCACACTCCTTTGGGTTTCTTTTGTCCCTGCACAAAACGTTTACTTTTATTGTGTTGTGCTTTGGCATTCTGAAGTTTTGGCCTCTTTGACTTTGGATTGTGCTCCAGAATGTTGGCCTAAGACTCATTCTCAGCACCCTCTGTATCCTCCAGCCGGTTGTTTTCTTCAATACGTATGTGTTTGATGACACCGTCCATGGTAAGCTTGGCGTCATCATGTTTACCTCTCTTCTTGTATTTGTTCCAAGAAGAAGGTAACTTTTCCAACAAGAAGGCAGCCTGGAATGTCTCATCTATCTTGATGCCTTCTTGTTTAAGATTGTCCACCAATTATTGAAACTGATGGATTTGATCGTTTATAGGTATGTGGTCAACCATTTGAAATTCGAGGAATTCACTGACAACATACTTCCTTTTTCCAACATCTTCAGAACCATAATTGTTTTGAAGTGCTTTCCAAATCTCCATTGCATGTGAAAATTTGACATAAATTTCAAATAGGGAGTTTGACAGAAAATGCAGGATATGACCCCTGCAGGTAGTGTTGTCGGCTTCATATTTGAACGCTTCTCCTTCATTAGATGGTATCTCCTTGGTGAGTACGAAGGAGACAGACATCATCTCAAGGAAGAACAAAACGTTAGCAGACCACCTTTTGAAGAATTTACCATCAAAAGGTTCCACCTTCTACATATTGGGAATAGCATGGTGTTTGGTAGCCAAATCGAAGATATTTTAGCTTTAAGATTGTTAGAGAAACTATTAGGATATGGTACCAAAGACAGAATTATCGAGAAGAATAGAAATCCAAGACACAACAAAAGTTTCCGTCCTTAAAGCTAAAATGCCTCCACCACGAGCGAGGTGAACTACACGGCACAAGCCTCCCAGGATATAGCGGCTTCTTCTTTTCGTTCGCTCTACGAGAAGAAGATGAACTTGCACAAGAGAAGCGTTTGATTGTAGAGGAAAAGAGGAGAGTAAATTGCTGAAAACTTCACTAACTTTGCAAAAGATCTTCTGTATCATTTAAAATGGCCAAGCCTTTTATTTATAGGCCTAGAGTAAGATTAAAACACACTTTGGCGACCTATTCCAGCAGTTTAGTAAAACTTTAAATCAGTTCAATTATGTTCTCAAGTGAAGGGAGATGATTCTTGGATCAAAAGATGCAATTTAAAGTGAAGAGTTCTGTCCTTTGACACATCGATTGATTGATGTCACTTCGATCGATCGATGTTGGACATAAACTTCCAACTTTGCTTCCTGACCACATCGATCGATCGATGTGATCGATACATGTCACATCAATCGATCGATGTCTCGATCTATGTTGGACAGAAAGTTTCACCTTTGCATTATATCACATCTATCGATCGATGTCATCGATCTATGTCCAATATAACACTCAACTTCATTTCAGCTTTCACTTGGTTTGGTCCAACTCATACATTGATCGATCCAAGTGATTTCTTTTAAGTTTAAAGTGTTCAAATCATCTTTCAATCTCCCAAACAACCTCTTAAATGTTTATGTTGTAACCGACAGAAAAGAAAAAAAATACATTAAATAAAATAATTAATATCTTAACCTAATTAATTAACCTAATTATACCCCAAAATTTCTCCTCCACTTTCCCCACTTAACCTATACCACCCCCCAATCAACTTACAATTTCGGCTCCCCTTTAATTAAAATCTGTGCAATTACTCCACAACCCCCACATAACGTAAACACCAATAGAAAAAAGGGAGAGCGTTTGGAGGCTCAGAGAGGGACGGCTAAGAGCAGGGAAGGGGCGCCAGGGAGAAAGAAAGAAAGGAGAAATAGAAAGAAAGAGAGGGAGAAAGAGAGAAGGAGGATTGGCCACCCACATCAAATTCAACCCCATTTTGATAAGTGACTTTTATTCAAGAGATAGACTACCCTCCCCTCTGTCGGATTGCTTTGGATTCTCCGCATTCTGTATTGGGATAATTTGATTATCACTGTATGTTTATTTTTGATTTGCTTATTCCAAATTCTTTATATTTTCGTATGGAAATTGCATGTTTGGCCTTAGATATAAATCACATAGTACGAAAATAGGTTAGAATGGGTTCAGTACGTCAAAAAACATACCTGAGGAAGGCACGTGTATCAAACGCGCGGCTGTAGAGGGCAGCGTGTGTGGCCCACACGCGCCCCTGAGCAGTGCGTGTATGTCACGCGCCGACATGTCAGTATCAAAATTTTGGAGGCGTTAAAAGGAGTTCAATGGAATTGGTTTGGGGTTAATCGGAGTTAAAACGAATAAGTTATGAATTTGTGAAGAAATTAGGAATTAAATAAATAAAGGAAATAATAAAGAAATTTCCAAAAAAAATTAGAAAAGGGCCGGCTGGCCTGTTCTCGGCCAGCAGACCAAACATGGCAGGCCGACCCTCAATTGCAGCAGGCCAGGGAAATTTCGGCCCAGAACCGAAAGAAATAAAAAGGCTAAAAGTAAAACGGGACAGCAGGCTAGTGGACCAGCCTGCTAGCCTCAGCAGGCCAGCGGGCCAGTCTCAGCAGCCGGCCCAAATAAGACAGAATTTAAAAAAAGGTGGGAAGCAGCTGGCAGGCCAGCAGACGGCTACTAGCCATAGCAGGCCAGGGGTCTCCGGCCCAAACCTGCAGAGTATAAAAAAAGAGTAGCGGGCCAACCATTTAGGGCCAGTAGGAAGGAAAAAAAATACAATAACCATGTCTGTTTGGTTAATAATAATAATAATAATAATAATAATAATAATAAGACAAAATGATAAATAAATTAAATAGTATAATTTAATTTCAGTTAATTAAATAAAGAGAGAGAGAGAAACCAAATTACTGGAGCCAAGGTTAAAGGGAAAAATATAATAATAAAATAAAATACACAAATATAAATTCGAAATTAATTAAACTAATAATATTTTCAAAATAAGAAAATCTAGAACCCATTAAATAAATTAAGATAAAAGAAATAAAAAATAGTAGAGGAAGATAAAAATATTTAAATAAAATTTAAGTGCTTGAAAGCCTAGAAAACCTAAAATAAAGTGTAAAAACATAAAATAAAGTCTAGAAAGATAAAATAATGGTAGAAGATAAAATACAGTAATAAACCCCACGCAACATAGGGTAACTACGCAATATAGGTAATACGCAACATAGAACGGAACATACAACGTAGGAGCAACGGAAGTGTGAAAGTGTGAAACATTCATGGCATGAGCATTGCATTTGGCCTATGAGTCATGTGGTCCTACGGAACGTGTGGCCTGATGAGGCGTATGATGGGTGTTGGTAATAATGGTTACCTTCACCTAATAAGACCCGGGACATGCATAGCATAACATGGAAAAGAAAGAGCATAGCGTATGATATTAAATGGATGTGTGTGACAGGGAGATAGAAGCGCATGCATCATTAAGTTGCACATTGCATTTGTTATTATTGTGATTATCGATGACCTAGTTATTAAGTTATTTTAGTGCTACGTTTTGGGATACGGATCGGGTATACCGTTGGGATACGGATCGGGTAGGGTATATTATTTCTTTATTTATACTTTATTGCTTTAGTTATTTATTTGTTTCTACGTTACATGCTTTATTTGTTTACCCGACGCAGTATATGACAGTCCCTTTTCGGATAGACAGGTAACCTACGACTGACTTCCATCACTCACCCCACTACCTCCACTCCGCAGGTGAGTAGGATATGAGTATATATGTTGATCAAGGATGGGATATATTACGCGAGCTGGGAAGAGTAAGCTGCGCTTGAGAAAGGGATCTTGTTGATCGGGAGCTTGTTTCTTAGGATAGTCAGATTGACCTTCATCTAGGTTTATTATTTGATTTTAGTATCTCATACTTGACTTAGCGGGTTTCGTCAACCCTTGTACTGGATTTTATTTATGATGGATTTAATTTAATCGAGACGTTTATTTCTTTTATTATCGTTTTTGTGAAAAACATTTCTATGTCAGTTCTGACGTGTAAAGAAGTTTGAACGACACCTTGTAGTCCTCGTAGCAGGCTACGTAAAGTGCACTGTTCCCGATACTAGGGCTAGGGAGGGGGGCGCTTCAGGTGGTATTAGAGCCGAGGCTCCAGATCCGTCTCGGAAACGCAGGATTAACTAGATCACCTAGACATAAGCTACAATATTTTCCTAAAATGACGATTTTACCCTTAAGCAACAAAAAAGGGTTAAGTGTGATCTTAGACTT
This sequence comes from Eustoma russellianum, assembly GCA_036186865.1. Lineage (NCBI taxonomy): Eukaryota > Viridiplantae > Streptophyta > Magnoliopsida > Gentianales > Gentianaceae > Eustoma > Eustoma russellianum. The sequence continues at coordinate 4,525,829 of AP025073.1, forward strand.
AAGTTGTGATCGGGTTAAGGGGAGCTAGAGCATTCTTTCGTTTGCTTTAGTTATTTACTATTTTACCCATGAACCTCTACTTACAATCCTTAAGTTGTTAGAAATTCCCAAAATACCCCCTAACTTAGCATGTAGTTAAATAAATATATTTTCGACTGTTCTAAAGTCTAGAAAAAAAATTCCGGCAAGACGTGAACAAGCCGGTAATAGAAGAAATGGTGGTGAGAACCACAGAATCAGGGGATCATCCCCAAGCACTTGAAGACGCCATAGTTACCATGACCAACATTTTAGCACAGGAACACCAACTGTTGAACTAGCAGGCACCGCCTCCCCCACTACCGCACTCGTACCTGAAATTCTGCGATAAGGAGATGCGGAGGAGTGGTGGTGCAGCACAACTGACACCGCCAATCACTTGAATCTAAGTTCAGAATGGGTCCAAGAGATACTACATGCTGAGAGTACGATATTCAAAGCATGGTTCTAGGCCCACACCAGAAATGTAGATTCGGACAATAAATTAGAAATTAAGTTACGATTTTGCCCCTAAGTCACAATCTTAGACATAAGTTATGATTTGAACATAAGCGATGATCATGATCATAGGTACTGATCTCAGTTATAAGTGATGATCCTGAACATAAATTACAATCTTAAACATAAGTAACGATTCCGATTAAGAGTTGACCTTAGACATAAGTACTAAACACAGCCATAAGTGTTGATTATACGCTAAGCATGATTTTAGAAATAGACATGATCTTAGGCTAAATAAATGATGATACTAAGAATGACCCTAGAAATAAGTTATGATCTTAAACTTAAGAGGTCGGTCAGTTAAGGTACACCTATACCTAAGGTATACCATACAAATGTACTTAATTATCTTATCTAAGTTTGACCATGACCCTTTGCACATTTTATTAGCCGTGATTGTAATAACCTTAAGCGAATAAATATATAATTAAAGTACATAAATAGTAATACTCATCAGGATGCTCTACCGCAAGCGCTGATTGACACATTAGTTTGAATAGGTCAAGCGATTTTGGGCTGCTTCATCATAACAACAGCATGGGACCCGGTATCATTGGAATAAAGTAAAACGGGCTATATCCTTACTTGGACGGTAACATCAGAGCAGACTTAGTTCTAAGTGAGACTATAGGTACTAAGGAATGAATTATAATTATATGATAGATACTAAGAGATGATTCATAGAGGAATGATGGAAACTAAGTAACGATTCATAAGCATTATAATCAGTAGCGTTTAGTAAGAGAATCATACAAAGGAATTTATAATCTAGGGTTAAGATGTAGAAATTTAGAAAGTAGGACGACGATATTAGTCTCATTCGAGAAATTGATCGATAGCAAAAGGCGTGAATTGGCTATAACAAGTACATGAGAATAATGAATCTTTACAAACTTTTGGTTAAGTGTTGATTTATATAAACATTGAGTTATTTGACTTGAATTTAGTAGGATTGAATTAAAATAGAGCAGGCAAGAACGAGTAGTGGCTGCTTTCTATATAACTAGAATAAAATTCATGGTCAAATAACCAAGTAACAAGGTACAGTGGATCAGTGTGGCGTGTTGAAGCATGGTGAATTATAACACCTTAAGTCAATCAATAATTAGTGTGCAATGCTAGGATTGGACCAATTTAAGTTAAAGATTTTATCATGAGTAGGCAAACATTAAACTTATAAGAAACTATACATAGGAGAGCATATCCGAAAAAGAGGATGACTTATAGAATCATACGAAATATTACACTGATATGTTTTCAAACAGATAAATATTTTATATAAGCACGTACACCAAGGTATAACTAAATTTTAACAAGTACTTTAAAAATTCGGCCTACTGAATTACCTTATTGAGTCTCATTTTCTTTATAGTCTACTAAACCTTACAACGCTAAATTCTTTTATGTATCGATAAATCAACATACTAAAAATTTCAATTCTTTTGATGATCTTAAAGAGGAAAAACTTTTAAAATGCTGATGTTCTTCCAAACCTAATGTGTTTACATATATTTCTTACATAATATTTTAGAATTTTCATTTTTGCTACATCTATTTATGTCAAAACTAATTGACGACTATCGAAATCGCAAGCAGTTTATCTGATAAAGAGTTTTCGGAATTATTATCTGCTTGCGATAAACTTACGTAACTTTTGTGAAGCAAAAAAATATAATAATAATAATAACTTTCAAAGTATATATTTTCTTATAGAAAACAAAAGGTACCGTATTCAGATTGTTTTATAAACCTTACATTATCATGTTTTCAACTGTTTAAAAAATCATTTCACCGAAACAATTTGCGAACAAGTTATATCATTGTTTTTATGAGAGGTCATTTGAAACATCTCTTTGTGAAAACGAGTATATTATCTCGAATTTTGTTTACAAAAAATTAAATTAAATAAATAAGAATGGTATTATTTCAAAATCACTAAAGTTATATTTCAAATTATAGTCATGTAGGTCACATTTTTACAGGGAGAAAATATTATCCATACACATATTTCGTATATTAGGCTCATGATATTTTTGAAGAAGTAAGGGCATGATGATAGAGTTAGTTCGTATGTATATAAGAATTGATTTTGAGGACTTGGTTGTAATAAGTACTATATTAGCGTACATCAAGGATATTAGGTTGGTTAAGCATCTATGAGGATGAATCATATATAATGAGTTTAAGAATATGAAATTGTCGACTGCGATAAGTTGAATGATGCATATCAAGCAGTATAAGTGGAAGTATGTACATACTAATTATGGAGAACTAAGTTAAGGATTGAGCCTTATAAGGACTAGATCATCTTGTGAGATGCTAGTGCAATTAAATTGAATTATAGTAGAGTAAAACATATTCTGAAAATACATACAGTTCAAGAGATGAGTCTTGTGAATAAGGCGTTAAGTCAAAGATTGTAGTATACCTAAGAACTGATTTACAAGGATTGCTGATGACCTAGAGATAATTAAGTTATAGACCGATGATTGGGTTGTAGAACCTTTAATATGATGATAATACCCTTAAGGTTGATTCAGTAATCATAGATAGATTAGGTAATGATTTTAAATAAGCAAAAGGACAATGGATCAAAAATTACCGTGTTGGTGTACAAGGAATGATTTTAAGGCCTTAACCTGTGATAAAGAAGTGAAGTGTTTAGCATGTTGGAAAACGTAAGGGATATTTAGCTTGATCATTACATAGGTGAAAGGATCAAGCAGAACTAAATTAAGTGTTGACTACATAATATGCAAGTTTCGAGGATGAAACTTTCTATAAGGGGGGTAGGGTGTTGTAACAGACGGAAAAAAATATTAAATTAAATAATTAATATCTTAACCTAATTAATTAACCTAATTATACCCTAAATTTCTCCTCCACTTTCCCCACTTAACCCATAACCACCCCCAAATCAACCCGCAATTTCGGCTCCCCTTTAATTAAAATCCCTCCAATTACTCCACACCCCCACATAATGTAAACACCAATTGAACAAAAAGGGGAGAGCATTTGGAGGCGCAGAGAGGGACGGCTGAGAGCAGAGAGGGGACGACAAGGAGAAAGAAGAAAGGAGAAAGAGAAAGAAAGATAGAGAAAGAGAGAAGGAGAAAGAGGATTGGCCACCTACATCAAATCCAACCCCGCTTTGACCACTGAATTTTATTCAAGAGATAGGTTACCCTACCCTCTGTCGGATTGCTTTGGATTCCCTCGCATTCTGTATTGAGATAATTTGATTATCACTATATGTTTATTTTTGATATGCTTATTCCGAATTCTTTATGTTTTGGTATAAAAATTGCGTGTTTGACCTTAGATATAGATCATATAGCACGGAAATAGATTGGAATAGGTTCAGTACGTCGAAAAACGCGCCTGAGGAAGGCGTGTGTATCAAACGCACGGCTGCAGAAGGCGGCGCGTGTGGCCCATGTGCGCCCCTGAGCGGCGCGTGTATGTCACACGCCAACATGTTAGTATCGAAATGTTGGGGGCGTTAAAAGGAGTCCAATAGAATTGGTTTGGGGTTAATCGGAGTTGAAACGAATAAGTTATGAATTTGTGAAGAAATTAGGAGTTAAATAAATAAAGGAAATAATAAATACATTTTCAAAAAAAAATAGAAAACGGCCGGCTGGCCTATTTTCGGCAAGCAGACTAAACATGGCAGGCGGGCCCTCAATTGCAGTAGGCCAGGGAAATTTCGGCCCAGAACTGAAAGAAATAAAAAAAGGCTAAAGGTAAAACGGGCCAGCAGGCTAGCGGACCAGCCTGCCTGCCTCAGCAGGCCAGTCGGCCAGTCTCAGCTGCCGGCCCAAATCAAGACATAATTAAAAAAAGGCGAGAAGCAGCTGGGGGGCCAGCAGGCGGCTGCCAGCCTTAGAGGGCCAGCAGGCCGCAGGGTGCTAGCGGGCCAACCATTCAGTGCCAGCAGGAAGGGAAAAAATTACAATAACCAGGCATGTTTGGTTAATAATAATAATAATAATAATAATAATAATATATAAAAACAAAATGATAAATAAATTAAATAGTATAATTTAATTTCAGTCAATTAAGTAAGAAAGAGAGAGAGAGAAACCAAATTATTGGACCCGAGGTTAAAGGGAAAAAATATAATATTAAAATAAAATAAAATAAAATACACAAACATAAATTCGAAATTGATTAAACTAATAATGTTTTCAAAATAAGAAAATCTAGAAACCTACTAAATAAATTAAGATAAAAGAAATAAAAAATACTAGGGAAAGATAAAAATATTTAAATAAAAGATTTAAGTGCTTGAAAGCCTAGAAAACCTAAAATAAAGTGTAAAAACATAAAATAAAGTCTAGAAAGATAAAATAACGGTAGTAGATAAAATACAGTAATGAACCCCACGCAACATAGGGTAACTACGCAATATAGGTAATACGCAACATAGAACAGAGCATGCAACATAGGAGAAACGGAAGTGTGAAAGTGTGAAGCATTCATGGTACGAGCATTGCATTTGGCCTATGAGCCATGTGGTCCTACGGGACGTGTGGCCTGACGAGATATGTGATGGGTGTTGGAATAATGGTTACATTCACATAATAGGACTCGGGACGTGCATAGCATAACATGGAAAAGAAAGAGCATAGCGTGTGATATTAAATGACTACATGTGACACAGAGATAGAAGATCATGCATCATAAAGTTGTGCATTGCATTTGTTATTGTTGTGATTATCGATGACCTTGTTATTAAGTTGTTTCAGTGCTACGTTTTGAGATACGGATCGGGTCGGGTATGTGTTATTTCTTTATTTATGCTTTATTGCTTTATTTATTTATTTGTTTCTGCGTTACATGCTCTATTTGTTTACCCGACTCAGTATGTGACAGTCCCTTCTCGAGAGAGACGGGCAACTACGAGTGACTCCCATCACTCACCCTCACTACCTCCCCTCCACAGGTGAGCAGGATATGAGTATATATGTTGATCGAGGATGGGACATATTACGCGAGCTGGGAAGAGTGAGCTGGGTTTGAGAAGGGATCTTGTTGACCGGGAGCTTGTTTCTTAGGATAATGAGATTGACCTCCATCTAGGTTTATTGTTTGATTTTAGTATTTCATACTTGACTTAGCGGGTTTCGTCAACCCTTGTACTGGATTTTATTTCTGATGGATTTAATTTAATCGAGACGTTTATTTCTTTTATTATCGTATCCGCAAAAAAAATTTCTACGCCACTTTTGACGTGTAAAAAAGTTTGAACGACGCCTTATAGTCCTCGTAACAGGCTACCACAGGTGCATTGTTCCCGATGCTTGACTTTGGAACATATTTTAAAGTATTTTTAACTTATTTTCTAACCGTTAACATCTCCTAGAGCAACCATCACCCCAATCAGTGGACGGCTAATTCCACAGCAAAATTTCGGAGAATTTCAACCATTTTTAGAACAATCCATTTGGGGAAGAAACTGCAGAACCGGAATTTTTTCCCCTACCAAATTTCCTCAACTGACTATAATTTTTATTTACTATCAAAGAAGAGACAAAAAAAGGTGGAACGAAGCGATAAGTATGTTTTCTGGTTCCAAAAGATGGCTACAATTTCTGGTCTATTTTCTATTATGGAATAACGAAAAGAAGGTTAAAGAAAAATATGAGAGAGATCTGCTGGATCCAACCAACAAAAAGTCCAAATCTGCCGGATTTTATGGCTGTGGCTTGTTCTTCTTCTCCGTTTATGATGAACCAAAAAATATCATCGTTAGTCAACAACAGTCAACGGTAGGGTATGGACATAAAAATGTTAAGTCCCCCGGGTTAGCCCAGAGCTCGGCAGGATCATATACTGACAAACAATTCATCTTGGCCAAACGGCCCCAGCACCATCTCGGCCTAAAGGCCATATCTCGGTCCTCAGCCCCATCTCGGCCATAGAGCAACTCGGCCAAAAGGCCGTATCTTTGCCTTGGCTCCGTCTCGGCCGATGATCTCAGGCCGCATTTGTGACGTCAGCTGCGGACATCATAATAAGCTTCCTTATGCTCTTTGAAGTCGGCCACTTACGTCTCAGCTAGCTGACCCTACATCATAAGTCATCTCGGGCAATTCTGAGTGTTTTTGGAAGGTTTGGCCTTGGCTCTAGGAGTTTACCCTAGGTAATTCTACCAGGTGAAACTCCTAGCCAGGTGTCCCAAACTAGCTTACTCAACTCAGTACCGAGCCACGTGGCGAGTATGCAAGAGCAAGAGTCATCCTTATGACCTCCTTGCCTGTCACGATTTTCAGTCTCTACCCATGCATTGGCCCAAGCCGCCATATAAAAGACAAAAAACAGGAGAGAGAAGGACAAGTAACAATTCATAAATTACGACTGTGACTCATATTCCTCACGGTGAAAAACAACCAGGTTTACCAGAAAACCTTTCTACTTAAAAACTTTCATCAGTATATAAACCTCTCCAAAAAATGGCCTCAACTGACTTGACCGTCGGAGGGTATTACCCGGGGCCATAGATCCCAGGTCCTCTGACCTCGTTCATTTGTGCAGGTTGGCCAACAGCTCACTAAAAACAACTGACGGAGAAGTGACGACGTGACCCCAACATATTCATTATTACTTGGTGATAAATCTGACATCATCAAATTGGCGCTAGAAGGAGGGCCAGAACCTCCGTCAAATAAGTTTTCTTAAGTGCACTATTTAATGATTTAAGTCAGTTCTGATGGGAAAAGTACCACGTGAAGGATTAGGGGAGTCTTCTAATCCCCACCATCGTAGAGATACTCGCTCTGATCATCCTGGACAGGATTCTAGGGGCCCTGAGCCGGGTATAAAAAAGGCATCAGCGGTGTCAGTAGGTGAGCGGAACAGGGCCATGAAGTATGTAGCTGAGAATTTAGAAGTGTTTAAGGCCGTAGTGGAGCGGCTCAAAGGAAAACGCCCTGAGGTTGAGGATATGGAGGAGGATCTCATCCCTCTCCATGCCAGGGAGAAGACTCAGCAACAATCTTCCCACAGCCCCAAGGCTTCATGGCAAACGCCAGAAGGGGCAGTGTTGGAGCCCCAACGGTGGAGTCGGTGCCCTTGCCTAGGCATCACCTCGGCATCAGGCCCCGGTCTTTCAAAAGTGTGCGTCAAGAGCCAGAAGGACGTCATAGGCCGAGGAGCCATCATGAAGAGCCTACACCGGAGTACATGAGGGTGATTCAAGAAAGTCCATTTTCTTAGGACATTGCGGAGTACTTGGCACCAGACAACTTCAAAGTACGAAAAATGGACACTTATGATGGAACTTCCTGATCCTCCGATCATCTTTTCCAATTCCAAACGGCCATGAGCTTGAAAAATGTCCCCGATCCGCTGCGATTGTAAAACCTTTCCCATGTACTTGCGGGGAAGGCCAGAAGATGGTTTCAGGAGCTTCCCCACCGCAGTCAAATGGACACCTTCAGACAATTAGCGCAGAAATTCAAGTCTCAATTTGGTTTCTAGTGCGCCATTTATTAAAAAATTCTTCACACTTGATGAACTTGAGACAGGGTCATGAGGAATCAGTGTGAACTACATGCAACGCTTCTCGGATGAATCATTGCAGGTCAGTGATCGAAACAAAGGAGTGAAAGCAGCTGCTTCATTAATGGCCTTAGAGCAGGTCGCCTCTTCCTCTCAACTGGCTGAAGAGGGGCCCACAACATTGAGGGAGTGCTTTAGAGAGGCCCATCAGTTTGCCCGAGGTGAAGAGGCAAACCGATTGAAGAAGGAGGCCGAGCAAAGTTCTCAGCGTGAATAACTCGGCCCAGTTCCAAAGGGGACCGACGTGATGACAAACGCGATCGACGTAGTGCGTTTGATCGCCTAGGGGCCGAGGTAACGAGGCAGGGAAGGTCTGCCCCTATTAGCCTCTAAAGTTAGAATTTTTGGCTGTGATGGAAAGAGATGGATTGAGGTCGGACCCTAAACCTCTAGCAGGTCCCAAGATAAGAGGGATCCTAAGCTGTATTGTCGTTATCATCGGGATGTCGGCCATGACACAAAAGATTGGTCGACAGTTAGCTCAAGCGATTCGAAAGTTGATTGAGCAGGGGCACCTGAAGAAGTTCTATGATCCACGCTCACATCTTCACAATCGTTTGGACTTTCGAAAAAGTTCTTAGAAGGATAAGTGCCGACCTGAGACTCCACCACGGCGTCCCAGGTCGGACGATGATGAGGACCGTGGCTGACATGAAGCTGCAGTGCAGCCTCAGGTCAATTCTATAATATACACCATCGCAGGGTGGGCCACCTCAGAAAGCCAGGGGGTCCCAGTTTGTCAGGGACTCATCTGGGCCTCCCACTAAAAAAGAAGGTTAGCCCGGGAACTGGTCTACGGACCAAAAGACATTATTCCACTAGACTCTAATAATACGGCTCTAGTAATAGGTTTGTGTATACATTTAGCACCGGAAAAAATTGTAGAAGTACGAAGGGTATATGTAGATACTGGAAGTGCTGTAAATATCATGTATTACAATGTATACAAACAATTGGGTTTGACAGATTCCCAAATGACACCCAGTGGCCTCACCTTTGTTCGGATTCACTGGTATGCCAGTTCAGCCGGCTGGCATGATCACTCTCAGCGTTAGCTTTGGCAAGCCTCCCGCTTACCGCTGTTGTGGATGGATTTTGTGGTAGTCAAAGAAAGGTCGGCGTACAATATTCTCTTGGGCCGACCAGCTTTGGTAGCTCTGGAAGCAGTAATAATCCCCTTTGCATGTAAGCATGAAGTTTCCTACAACCAGGTGGAGTGGTTACCTTACAGGGGGATATTCCAGTAGCTCAAAACTGTTACCACCCAAGGGGATGGGGCCGTCCAACAGGTTGTTTTGGATGACCTCATTCCCCCAACGGAGGAGCGTTTGCACTCGGATGATGCAGTCCAAAAAATTTGTCCTAGATCCAAGTCGGCCGGACAACACTATCAAGATTGGAACATGGATGCCTGCTGAGACCCTAGCTCAGCTTCAGAGGTTTGTTGAGGGAGTTCGCGGAAATTTTTGCATGGACGACAGAGGACATGCCTGGGATCCCAACTTCCTTAGCTGAACATCGGCTTAATGTCGACTCTTAGGTTAGACCCATTAAGCAGAAGAAGAGGAACTTTGCCCTTGAAAAGAATAAGGTGATAGCAGAGGAGGTCAAAAAACTCCTTGTGGCAAATTTCATTGCAGAGGTCTTGTATCCAATATGGTTGGCCAACCTTGTTGTGGTCCCCAAACCCGACAAGACCTGGAGAATGTGCATTGATTATACCGATCTGAATAAGGTGTGCCCGAAAGACTGTTACCCCTTACCAAAAATTGATAGGCTGGTGGACTCCACTTTGGGGGTATGAGGTCTTTGATTTTCTTGATGCTTTCAAAGGCTACCATCAGATCATGATGGCAAAGGAGGATCAAGAAAAGACCTCCTTTATAACAGAGTCGGGTACCTACTGTTATGTCAGCATGCCCTTTGGTCTTAAAAACGCAGGGGCTACTTACCAGAGCTTGGTCAACTCGTTGTTCTGAGATCAGATTGGCCGAGTTATAGAAGTATACATTGATGATATGTTGATCAAGAGAAGGTCCCTTGATCAGTATATCTCGAATCTTCGAAAAAAGTGTTTGTCATCTTAAGAGACTCCCGTATGAGACTAAACCTGAAAAAAATGTATCTTCGGAGTGCGTACGGGAAAGTTTTCTCGGATACATGGTGTCCAAGGAAGGAGTGCAGGCCAATCCGGCCAAGGTTGAAGCCTTAGAAAGTATGCACCCACCTCGGAACATCAAAGAGGTCCAGAGGTTGACAGGCAGAATTGCTGCCTTGAGCAGATTTCAATCTAAGTCCACAGAGAAATCACTACCTTTCTTCCAAATTTTGAAGAAACGAACTGCTTTCCTCTTGGATGACCAATGCCAGAAAAGCCTTTGATGATTTAAAAGCACATTTGGCCGAGGGTGCCAATGCTGACATCCCCTTTTCTTGGGGAGACTTTGTACATATACTTGTCAACCTGCCATGAGGCAGTAAGCGCAGTTCTGCTCAGAGAGCAGGATGCTGTACAGAGGCCCATCTATTTTGCTAGCAAGGTTCTGCATGGAGCCGAAGTGCGCTACCCCCAATGCTGAAAAAATTATCTTATCACTGATAGTGGCAGGAAGGAAATTCCGACCCTATCTCCAAGCCCATCCTATAATGGTGGTGATGGATCAGCCCTTGAAGCAAATTTTATCTCGGCCAGATACTTCTGGCCGAGCTGCTAAGTGGGCTATGGAGTTTGCTGAGTATGATATCGAGTATAGATCGCGCACTTCCATTAAGGCTCAAGATCTGGCCGACTTCTTGGCCGAAGGAATATCTGTTGAAGAAGATCATCCTGTAACACAAGGTTGGATCTTATACGTAGACGGATCTTCTTTGAAAGATGGAAGTGGAGCAGGGCTCCTGATCGTCAATCCAAATGAGGAAGAGATGGAATATGCTCTGCGCTTTGATTTGGAGGCCACCAACAATGAGTTCGAGTATGAAGCTTTGATAGCTGGGCTAAGTCTTGCTCGAAAACTAGGGGCACAGCAAATAATTGCCCGAAGTGACTCACAGCTCATAGTCTCTCAAATCAATGGAGATTATGAAGCTCAAGAGGACAACATGAAGCGATATTTGGCCAAGGTTCAGCATTTGAAGGGAATGCTTGAGCACTTATGGTAGAGCATATCCCCAGGGTCAGCCAACAAACAGGCCGATGCATTATCTCGGCTGGCCTCATCCACCTCGGCCACAATAGGGAAAAAGATTGTTGTAGAATTGGTGAAGCATCGTGCTTTTGATGGTATTGAAGTCTTGCAACAAGACTACCATAACATAAGGATGGATGAGATAGTCACCTACCTGCAACATCAAACCCAGCCTGAGGACAAGTCTCAAGCTTGGCGTCTTCGCCTAAAGGCTTCTAGGTACGCACTCTTTAATGATCAGCTGTACAGAAAATCTTTTACAAACTCTCTTTTGGTTGCGTTGCGTACTTGAAAACGAAAGAGATTACATCCTCCGAGAATTGCACTTGGGAATATGTGAAAGCCATTCTGGCGCACGCTTTTTAGCCTGCAAGTGCTATTTAGCTGGTTATTACTGGCCTACCATCCGCAAAGATGCAGAAGAGCTGGTCAAAAAGTGCCAATCTTGTCAAGCTCATGCACCGACCCCTCATTTGCCGAGCCATGACTTGGCTGTTATTTCTAGTCCATGGCCATTTGTACAATGGGGAATGGACTTAGTAGGGCCTCTGCCCTGAGCTCCCGGCTCGGTCAGATTTTTGTTAGTAGCTATCGACTACTTTACCAAATGGATAGAGGCTGAGCCACTAGCCACCATAACTGGGGCCCAAGTAAAAAGTTCTTATGTAAGAATATTCTCTGTCGATTCGGCCTACCCCAAGTCTTGATCTAAGACAATGGAAGGCAATTTGCCGAAGATCCTGTGAAGAGTTGGTGTCTTGATTTGCATATCAAGCAACACTTCACCTCGGTAGCTCATCCTCAATCAAATGGCCAAGTAGAGTTGGCCAATAGGATCATTAAAGATGGTCTCAAAAAGCGTTTCGATAAGGCAGGAACTAGTTGGGTGGATGAATTACCTAGCGTTCTATGGGCCTATCGAACTACGCCATCTACTTCAACAAAGGAAACTCCTTTTTCCTTAGTATATGGTACTGAAGCTCTTATTCCTGCAGAGATTGGTTCTACATCAACCCGAGTAGATTATTACTCTGCCTCAGGCAACGACCAAGAACTACGGTTAAACTTGGACGAACTTGAGGGAAAAAGAGACCGAGCTCACATCCGCATGGCACAATACAAAAACTTGATCTCCCAATATTACAACTCTCGAGTGCGTCCGAGATCTTTTCGAGTGGGAGACCTAGTGATGCGCAATAATGAAGTCAGCCATGCCATCCCAGCAGGAACTTTTAACCCTAAGTGGGAGGGTCCTTACCGAATAGTTGAAGTACATTCAGCTGGAGCCTACAAGTTACAGACTTTAGAAGGCCGAACTCTTCCTCGAACTTGGCACTCTTCTCATCTCCGACTTCTACATCACTGATGTAACTGTAACTATCTTGTATATCAAAACAACTTTTTGGAGCATCTATCAAGAGTCAAGTATTCTATTAGATGTCCAAGCAGATTTCGAGCATTGTGGAATGCTCTCACAAGACCTCGGCAGGTCCGAGGCAAACGCCCGCTAAAGGGTAGATCAAGACCTCGGAAGGTCCGAGGCAAACGTCCGCCAAAGGGTAGATCAAGACCTCGGCAGGTCTGAGTCAAAAGTCCGCCAAAGGATAAAACAAGACCTCGGCAGGTCCGAGGCAAAAGCCCGCCAAAGGGTAAAACAAGACATCGGCAGGTCCGGGGCAAAAATCCGCTAAAGGGTGGAACAAAACCTCAGCAGGTTTGATGTAAAAAACTCACCAAAGGGAAGACTTGTACAAACAAGATTTAAAAATCCTCTTAACATAAAGAGGCCGAGGTAAAACAAAACAAGGTACACATACCTTACTCGATATAGCAAAGCTAGATAAAGTTGCGTTAAAAGGCAATATTACAAATTCAAGGCTTGGAATTACGATTATCGTCAAAGTCAGAGCCTGATCTAAACAGGGCAGAGTTCATTCTAAGCTTATCCATGAATTAGCTCAACCAAATAACATGTTTATTTTATGACTTGAAGACTTAGTTTATTTTCAATAAAGTTAGTCAAATTTGATAAGACTGACATGGAAACTCAGCAACAATAAGTTTGAAGAATAAACTTGGTGAAAATGCTAAAGACAGAAGAAAAAATTGAACCACAAAAGATAAGTTTATCATTGATAGAGAATTTAAGTTCAAGGTACAAATTGATGTCTGCTCAGCTAAAGATAAACAAAGAGAATGCTAAGCCTAATCATCTTCTTCCCTCATGTCAGCCTCATCCACAAATTTTTGAAATTGTTCTTCAAAGTCTTGGGAAGCATTAGGATTGTACAATCCAGCAAGGCGAGAATCTTCTTTGTTCAAGTCGGGATAAACGGCTGAGTAGACATCGATGGCTTCTCTTCGGCCGACCTCCATGGCTGAGCTCTGTAGAAGGATCATAATTTCTTCAAAGAACTTGGACTTTTTGAAATCCACAATGGTCTTGATCTCAGCTTCAGTCAGTTGACGGCGTGGTAAGCCAATATGCTCTTCATCAGCTTTACTCTTCTGCGTCAGCTCAGCCAATTGCTTCTTCAGAAACTCATTCTCATTTAGAGATTGAGTAGAGGTCAGCTCCAGATCTGCCACCTTGTTTTCCAACTCGTCCACCTTGGAGTTGGAGGTGGCCAGCCTCACTTCAGCATCTTCAGCCCTTCGCTGGAATTGGGAGATGTCAGCTTGCAGGTTGGCGTTCTCTTGGGTCAACTCAGCTCTCTTTAGCTCATCTTCTTCAAGTTGTTTATTCTTCGTCTCGAGCTCCCCAAGAAACTCTCCACTGCGAGTCAGAATCTCTAACTCCTGGGCTCGGACCTGCAAAAGAAGCAGAGTTAAAAAAGTTGTGATAAAAAGCAAACAAGGCACTCAAAGAAAGTTATGCTTACCAAAGCGATATTTAACTGGAAGGCATTTGTTAGCTCATCCCAGACAGTCGCCCTAAAATTTTGATGGTCCAAGGACAGAACTGCCACTTTATTCAGCTTTCGGGCTATGCTGGGATCCAGAGCTGAATCCCCTTCTGAAAACCCAATAAGAATTGGGTCATGAACTTCACCCGGCTGAGGCAGGTTTTCCTCAGCCGGCTCAGCAACGATCATCTCCGAGGGTTGAGACGGCCCTGAGTCTCGGCTGCTGGAACCTTCACCCCTTTGCCTCTTCCTGGGGCGAAGGCTGGAGCCTTCATCAGCCTCTGCTGGAATCTCTGGATCAGCATAAGCCTGAGGCTAGATCTCTGCCTCAGGCTCATCATCTACTATCTCAATTGCCAGGGCTGCAAAGAAACTAAACCAGTCAAAACCAGAGCAAGTTTCAACACTTAGAAAATTTGTGTAGTTGGGAAAAAATGTTACATGACTCAGGCTCAGCAGAAGCAACAGTTGAAACTGAGGGCAGAGCTGAAGTAGAAGCTCCCCCAGAACCAAGAGCAGCCATTCTCCTTTCCCTCCGGGCCCTCTTCTTGGCCGCTGCCTCAGCCATTAGTTTGGAACGAGAAGAAGGTCCAGCAATTGCACCTGCATCAAGAGTTAGACCGTTAAACACTGAAAAAAGAGAAAGTGGTTGAAAAGAAAAACAACAATATCCATCTCGGATAATGAGTAACTGGTCTGGAGAGAGAGGCAGATAGTTATCACCAACAGCCGAGTGGGCCAGGTCGGCTGCTATCCAAATCTCAGAATCAACCTTCTGCCAGTCAATGATTACGGGGAATGTGCGAATTTTGTCTGCTTCATCGCAAGTAGTCTTGGCTTGGCCTCGTATTATCAGCTTTGCCAGACTTCCAGATGTTCCCGCTCGGCAGTTCAGACTTTTTGACATAAAAGAATTTCCCTTTCCATCTCTTGTTAGAAGAGGAAATATTAATGGCAAAAGGAAAGTTTGTACTGGACGCTCGCTTGCTGAAATAATACCAGCTATGCGAGGTCCGACATGCAAAAAGGGCTCGAAAAATAGTAATATTGAAAGGGAACTCAACTATTCTGAGGAAAAGGAGATAGCAATGAATAAGCTTGAGGCCATTAGACTGGATTTGAGGAAGCCTGAGCCCATAAGCTCGCATAATGCGGACAAGTGGCTCAGGGACAGGAAGATTGAAGCCAGATTTGAAGTAATCTTCGTAGACTGCTTCATAATCCCTAGGGGGATCATAAGTAGTCTGACCGGGCAAAGGAAGGATTGAGCCGAACCGATTTTTATCAATTTTGTAGAATTTACAGATCCTATCCAGGTCGGCCTCAGATAGGGTAGAAGAAGTCTCTTGGACGAGTGGAGATGGCCGACCTCTTTTGATGACTTTAGAAAACTGAGATGGGCCCCTCAGTGGGGCTGGAGGATTTACAGATGCCGGAGCAGGAGCAATCCCTGCTTGCTCCGGCGAAGAACTAATTACGGTGAGGGCTCTGCTGAATTGTGCAGAATCACCGGAGGTTTGAAGCAAACTGCTGATGGGAAGATCATCGGCAGAGGTGGATCTGCCAGACGGAGATGGAGAGCTGATGGTCTCTCCACTACCGTCGGCGTAAGAACCACCCTCAGTAAGGTTTTGTGAATCACGAGAAGGAGAAGACATAATGAAAGACTGAAAAAGAAGACTTACAGAAACACTTAAGGAAAGGAAGAAGAAGGCCGGAAAAAGGCTGAACAAGGTCGGAGTCGCCGGAGTTTCAGAAAATTGCTGGAGACACAAGCAAGACGCCGGAGTAAACAAGAGCAGCGATAAAAGGTACGAATGATCTAGGAGGAGCCTATTTATAAGGTTTCATCTCGGCAGCCCAAAGGTCGTCTTGATTTAATTGTCCTTGGTTCCTGAAACGGCCAGATTCCAAAAGCTGCGTAACTGATGCTTCGTACTCTGCGCAAATAGTAAATGCGTAGACCAAACCAATTAAAGGCAGATACGTGCCATGAAAGACGGCGTATTTATGAATCTGATCAGTTCGGTCTGATCAGCTCAGCCAAAAATGCCATCAACCCTTCGTACTCTGTGCAGCCAATAAATATGCTGAGCGGTCTAATCAGAGGTTGACACGTCGTCGGTGGAAGGACGACACGTGAAAAATTCTGAATAGATTAGTCTGCCACTCAGGTCAGCTCGGCCAAACTAATCTGGGGGTAAGTGATGAACCAAAAAATACCACCCGTTAGTCAACAAAAGTCAACGGTAGGGTATGGACATAAAAACGTTAAGTCCCCTGGGTTGGCCCAGAGCTCGGCAGGATCATATACTGATAAACAATTCATCTCGGCCAAACGGCCCTAGCGCCATATCGGCCTAAAGGCCATATCTCGGCCCTCAGCCCCATCTCAGCCATACAGCAATTCGACCAAAAGGCCGTATCTTGGCCTCGGCTCCGTCTCGACCGATGATCTCAGGACACATTTGTGACGTCAGCTGCGGACATCATAATAAGCTTCCTTATGCTCTTTGAAGTCGGCCACTTACGTCTCAGCCAGCTGACCCCACATCATAAGTCATCTCGGGCAATTCTGAGTGTTTCTGGAAGGTTTGGCCTCGGCTCTAGGAGTTTACCCTAGGTAATTCTACCAGGTGAAACTCCTAGTCAGGTGTCCCAAACTAGCTTACTCAACTCAGTACCGAGCCACGTGGCGAGTATGCAAGAGCAAGAGTCATCCTTATGACCTCCTTGCCTGTCACGATTTCCGGTCTCTGCCCATGCATTGGCCCAAGCCGCCATATAAAAGGCAGAAAACAGGAGAGAGAAGGACAAGTAACAATTCACAAATTATGACTGTGACTCATCTTCCTCACGGTGAAAAACAACCAGGTTTACCAGAAAACCTTTCTACTTAAAAAACTTTCATCAGTATATAAACCTCTCCAAAAAAATGGTCTCAACTGACTTGACCGTCGGAGTGTATTACCCGAGGCCATAGATCCCGGGTCCTCTGACCTCACTAAAAACAACTGACGGAGAAGTGACGACGTGACCCCAACATATTAATTATTACTTGGTGATAAATCTGACATCATCAGTTTATCCGCTCAAAAGTCGCCACATCGACTATCTTCTCATGCGAGCTCCACGGCGGACAAAATCCATACTCTTCCGAAACTGATTTATTTTCACCGGAATCCGTTTTACTCGCGGCGTTCATGACAAACACTCACAAAATCCTTTCAAAATTTGATTTATTTGGGTTCAGATTAGAGGAGGTAAAAAGATAGTCAAAATATGAGGTCTCTAATCACACGACACTATGTGTACAAAAAGGATAGAAGTTTAAAATTTTTTGTCTTTAAAAAAAGTAGTTTGTATACGTGGCGGATGTAATTAGAGAGCTCATATTTTTCTTGCCTTTTTTACTTCGTATGATCTGAACCCGTCTTGTGTTCATATTTATTACTACAGAAACACTCACAACGCAACATATGCTCATTTTTTTTTTTGTAAATATAAGAAATTATTCAAATTACTTGATCGTTATAGTGTTTTCCTAATAACTAAAACTCCGAAATATCTAACATGGTTATTTTTACCGATTTCAACATTAAATTCACCAAATTTTGCACTCAAAATATTGGAGTGACAAATTCGACCCCAAAAGACCCCTCAGTGTCTTAAGAAAGAAAAAAGAAAATTGAACACCCACATAACGTGAAAGATGCACCTGACAAAACTATCGAGAGGAAATATCATATTAACCAAAGATATGTAACTAAATAACGAGGGAATCTCACTTAATAGCCAAACATTTGGTACATTACCCCATTAACAGTTAACTGTTAATAAAACTCACTTAACATTCAGTCTTTGTCGATAATGTCTCACTTACAGCCGGTCACTGGTTGATGACCGGAACTTGACTATAAAGCTACCAAAAAAGAATGTTATATTTGTTTTGTTGCAATTTTCACCTCACATCAGATTTACCTCATTCCACCAACAATCCTTTCCCTCCAAATCGTTTCTCTCCCCCTATAATTTACCATCTTCTCTTTCCCCAACATCCCTTCCCCTCCAATTCGGTTCCCTCGTCTTCATTCTGACAGAAGACTTCCCCAAATCTGCAGGACTTCACCCTCTGTCTTGGTTCACCTCTTCGTAATCTGACGGAATGGCCTTCCACGTCTACTAATATAATCTCTTGTATCCAGCTTCACCGAGCTAGCACGACATTTGATGGTAAATTTTGGAATAAATTTTCTACAGTCTGTTATGTTTCCATTGGCAAAATGAGTGGCAAAGACAAAGGGTATCATTTTGGTAACATCTAAGAAGAAGAATGAAGGTGTGTACTATTAGATTTTACACAGTAAATCCATTATCCGAGGATCATTTAAGAGAACACAAAAGGAAAGTAAATAAATGCGGAAGTGTACCTTGCTCCATTGATAACACTGAAGTAGTTTTAACACATGCGACAACTGTGTCTTCCAAGGGATAGCACGAACCCACCAGTTGTTGAATTTACTAATAAAATATCAACAACTATCAATACTATTCCGATGGAGAGAATAGATAGTGTGTTTTCCTCTCGAAAGTGTTTTATATATAAAATATATATGTATATATATACGTGTGTTCTGCAAGTATATATGCAAACAAAAGGAGCACTGAACTTCAAAAAAGGCAAGGCAACCGAATTATAACCTTTTTAGCAGAAAAGTGCCACACCTCTCAAACGTATATCTTCGGCCTTTTTTTACACTTGCATACTTGCACGCATATATATAGCATCTGAAGTGAAACGTTCAGCAAACCGTTCCAAATGCAACGTTTTAATTTTCATACATAAGTTTTCCGTTATATATATTAAACTCCATTAATTTTCCGTTAATAAATAATGTGTAATATATATAATAAATTAAATAGTTTACTTAAAACACTTCGATAAGAATATTCGTGGATTCTTCTCCTTCAGGGACCAGATGTCATTAATAATACGGTCTCAACTTTACGAGTCCTACCATCAAAGACTGTAACCGTACGACTGTCTACACATTTAGTGGTCCATTCAGATTATATTGTGTATCCATTAATGTATCGTAGTGATCACTTAAGGTGTGGATACGTACAAATATTATGTAACATTAGTAACATATAATATATAACATACATAAGTCCACCTGTGTTTGATATGTAACTTAAGTCACACACGTCGTGCACTACACGTATGAGCATATCAAATCCAACAATCTCCCACTGGACTATGACAATCTCCCACTGGACTATGTATGTTTATGTTACTTGTTTGAGCTCCTTTACTGAATGTCCAATGGTATAATCAACTTAGTCCGGTCCACTCAGTCAATGCCAATAAGAGAATCAAGCATTACGTCGCCACACTTATGGGTGACGGGCCCCAAATCATGAATCATGATACCAACATTAACTGAATGACATGGATGATAGAATGGATGTGTAGTGTAGAAATTACATGCTATGTGATCGTACATGACAATTTCCAACATGGTCCTACTTAATGAGATCGATAGAATTTAGAATGAAAGTCGCAAATAATGTACAATCCTGAAACTGCAGTACAACTTAAACTGTAGTGTACATTATAATGGATGTCTGACACAATATTCTTTATTGAGCATTACAAAATGAAACCAATAGGCTCCCACTAAAGCTGAATATCTTTGGTTGTACTAATACCCATACAAGCCACATGTCCGTGAAACACCATCGGTATTACCCCTTTGGTCAAGAGATCAGCCACCATAAGATCTGTGTCTATATGCTCAATGCAAATCAGACCATTCTGAATTATCTCTTTAACAGCCAGATACTTAATGTCTATGTGTTTCGACTTAGACGAACTCCGATTGTTATTTGAATATTGCACACTTGCAGCGGTTTCGTTCTGAAGCCGTTCCTCTTCCTGAATGCAGTGAGCTATCAACTCATTCACTGACCACTTCTCTTTTTGGCAGTTGTAACTTACCAAGAAGTGGTTAAAGTTAGAAGGAAGGGAGTTAAGGACCATTACCACTAGCATATCATCAGACACGTCTAGTTTCATGCTCCCTAACTTAGAAACCATATGAGACATCTCCATGATATACTCCCAAATGCCACCATCACCATGATACTAGTTTGAGCAAACTTTCTGTAAGAGATTACCCATTTTGATTTTCTCATTCCTTATGAATCTTTGCTCAAGCTCAGCCAAAAATTACTTAGCCGTGGTGGATTCCAAAACAGACCCTCTAAATGCCTCAGAAATGGTCTTCTGCATGATCTTTAGGCATATACAGTTGGACTTCAACCAGCGAGCCATAGTATCCTTCTGCTCACTAGTGCTATCATCATGTAGTACTGTTGGTCGGTCCATCTGAAGCGTAATGTCCAGATCGGTTAACCCCAGAAAGATCTCCAACTTTGCAGATTTCCGATACGTCAGTATGTAGTGTTTTGTTTTTGTAGATATCGCATACTAAACTTGTGGTACACATACTCGTCAACCTGATTTGCCTCAAAACCGAATGAGGTAATGACTTGTATGACTTAAAACACCATTGTCGAGACGCCTGCTTTAGTCCATAAATGGATTTCTTAAGTCGACAAACCATTCTTTTTATTTTGATCTCCCACTTCAAAACAAGGTGGTTGAACCATGTATATGGTTTAGTCGATGTCACCATTTAGAAAAGCAGTTTTAACATCCATTTAATGTAACTCAAGACGAGAGGATCGTCTTAGTGGTACATGTTCTTGAGGTATTGATGGTTCCTTAACTGCATCAGTAGTTCCTCGTCCATCAGAAACGATTTCTATAGGTTCCTGTGGACCAGACTACTAGGGATTAGATCGTTAAATGCGTGCGTCCTTAGTAGAATCTCACCAATGATTGGTTCGATTCGCATATTTACACCATCAGAACGATCTTCATCTAATTCAGTGATATACTGATGCAAACCATTCCCTCCCCCGGAACCAAGATGTCATCAAAGAATTGTGCTGAATTTGTCACAAATATAGTTCTGCTAGTGGGATCATAAAATTTGTACCCCCATGAAAAAAAACAAAGAACAAAAAAAACACATAAGTCAATAACAACTGCAATATAACTTAAGTTCAAATCAACTATATAACACCTCCATCTCCCAAAAATCTTTCAATGTTAAGTGTTCTTTGGAGTCTCCTTAACATTGTCCAACAACTGGGGCGTAGAAATTGATGCAACGATACACTATACGTAAAGTAGTCACCTTCCGTTGGGCCGATGAACTAGTCACGTATTTCCTTATTATCGTTGGACTCTTTCAATTACTACGATGTGATATATGTGACTTCGACAACTACGTCTTCCTTTGGACTGACTAATAGCTATGCGAAGCACATACACACCTGTCACAAACTTAATAATTGCACATGCGATGATATGATTGCCACGCTTTAAGGGGATCATATTAAAGCCATGCATTTGCTAAGATGCGTATCCTTATGGTTCTATAAATAATTTCAGTTTATCAACTAACATGAAGATTTATGTTTGGCTGTAACGTGTGCATCCAGACATACGCCTGCTTGAACCCTTTTATTTTCTTCAAACTTTGAGATGCCACTGAAATTCTCAAAATCAAGAAAATAGTGCATCATTGATAATTCTGAAGACCAATGAAACTTTGTCAAATCAAATCTGCTTGTGACATAACTTAATGATGAAAACTTCACTGTTCATCTATCCCAAGCAAATATATTTGATTGATAATGATTGTCAAAATAGGTTCCTTGTAGGCCAATTCATCCAGTCAAAAAATTAAACAAAATAGACATCGTGTCAATGTAAATGCACAAATTATTCTTATTCAGTAATTTGTGATGCACAAAATATATATATGTGTGTGTGTTTTGCAAGTGTGCGTACAAAAGGAAAAGAGCAACCGAACTTGAAAAACTTGCAAGGCAACCGAATTATAACCTTTTTAGCAGAAAAGTGCCACACCTCTCAAATGTATATCTTCAGCCTTTTTTTTACACTTGCATACTTGCGCGCGCGCGCACATATATATATATATGGCATCTGAAGTGAAACGTTCAGCAAACCGTTTCAAATGCAACTTTTTAATAAACGTTTTCATACATAAATGTTGCGTTATATATATTAAACTCCATTAATTTTTCCGTTAATAAATATATGTAACGGAAATGTTTAATATGTATAATAAATTAAATAGCTTACTTAAAACACTTCGAGAAAAATATTTGTAGATCCTTGTCCCTCAGGGACCAGATGTCATTAATAATACGGTCTCGACTTTACGAGTCCTATCATCAAGGACTGTAACCGTACGACTGTCTACACATTTAATGGTCCATTCAGATTACACTGCGTATCCTCTAATATACCGTAGTAATCACTTAACGTGTGGATACGTACAAATATTATGTAACATTAGTAACATATAATATATAACATACATATGTTCACCTGTGTTTGATATGTAACTTAAATCACACACGTCGTGCACTACATGTATGAGCATATCAAATCCAACATATACTCCCCCCGCCCCCAAATGGGATTCATGCCTGTGGAACGTATGTGTTCTTGATACATGAGATGCACTCCTATTTATCTATCTTTTAGGCCGTAACGAATAGAATCAAGAAAGACTCAAAAGCTTCGGCTTTTGTGAAGTTTGACCTGCAAACGCAGAGTGAAGAAGAACAATAAGGTGCATAAGGTGAAGGCAGTATCCATAGCAGGATAAGAAGAATATTTTGGAATATCGAGCTGGTGTTCATAAAAGCACTGTTGTTTATGAGAAAGAACATCAGCTAGTTGTGTCATCAGTTACAGTAGAAAAAAGGATATGTCTCATGGCTCCATCAAGAAAGCAGAGAGAGATATGGTAGTACATGTTATCAAATTCATAATATTCTGCAGATCTAAAACAATGCCAGAACGAAAAATAATAACAATAACTATAATAATAAATGCTTGAATATCAGAGGACTGAGTAGGAACATATTATTCCAATTACAGCAACACATTTATAGCCAGTATCTTGACAAAGAAAAGTTAATTTGCAATATATACCACATGCCCTGTACATTTAGTTCCCATATCTTGCACATTCGACGTGCTTATTCGATCTGGCATTTATTCTTCTTAAAAATGTACTAATACTCCTGCTTTGGCTTGCGACTTGATAAACCAAGATTGAAACATCCGTTAGTCAATAACAGTCAGACTTCAGTGAGCTCGGTGGAAGATGTTATGGCAGAATAATTCAGCAGCTCGGCATCTCGGTAGTTCAATAACTAAACATAGCGGTTCAGCTCCAGCCGTACTTTGGTAGAACAGACCAACAAATACGCCAAAATTCTTACTTCGGCGCTAACATCAGCATATGGCTACACCCCAGGCCGCTTGATCCAGGTACCGCTTAGACCTATACCTCAGAGAAATTCAGCTGTGTACCACAGTAAAGGCATGCACTTCGGCAGAAGTCAGCTGTGTACCACAGCAAGTTACGCACTTCAGCAAGGTTGGACTGTGTACCACAGTAAACCAACCTCGTCAAGATATTATTTCGTGGGACCCTCGAACAGGGATATCCACATAGTGACAACAGCTGGCTATTCTTCTTGAACACGCCAAAGTCACAAACAGCCGGTTACATCAACTAGGCTGACCTATTGATCACATCAATCAGGCTATTAATCACATCAGCCGACCTATCGCATTCTAGGCTTTCTGCCCCAAGCAAAGATCTTATCTCATTATCTATTACCCGGATGAAAAGGCGGGGAAGTCTATAAAAGCGAGGAAACGTAGTCAAGAAAGGGGGACCGACGGAGGAGTTCAGACTGCTTTACTAAAAGTGTATCCACGTCTTCTGCTCCTCGGCAAACACTGTGAGAACATCTCAACTCATCCTTTTACATTATAATCTCATTGAGATATGGCCCAAACTGACTTGAGCGTCAATGGGTTTTTCTCGGGGCCAACCCCCTGGGACCTCTGACCTGTGCTACATTGTGCAGGATATTTGGCGCTATTCTAGCTTCTCATCATCAATCCTAGTTGACGAATTCTTTGCGTTAACTGACGAAGTTAATTCGAGGTCATCTTGACCCTTGGAGAAGATCCGGCTTCATCATTTGGCGCTAGAATGAGGGCCCCTTTTAGTCCTTTAACCCAGAAAACAGCCACTCAAAGTTTCCCTAACAATCGTTCAGAGACCTTTCTAATCATCTATTGAAAGAAAGATGAGTAACAAAGACATTCAAGGGGCCAAACAACCCATGACGTCTAGGAGGAGTCAAAA
Organism: Eustoma russellianum; assembly: GCA_036186865.1. Taxonomy (NCBI): domain Eukaryota; kingdom Viridiplantae; phylum Streptophyta; class Magnoliopsida; order Gentianales; family Gentianaceae; genus Eustoma; species Eustoma russellianum. Next base: position 4,550,363 of record AP025073.1, read on the forward strand.
ATCTTCTCAACAACAAGCGGATCAATACTTTACAGAGCCGGGAGAATCCTCAACCCCCATTTCTTTCACATATGAAGAGCACATACGAGCCATTCGCTATGTGGTTCAAAACCCGAAAGTCTTTCAGCCGGTGGTAAGGGAGATTAAAGAGAAAGCGCCTGTAGAAAAATCCAGCGGACCCCGTCTTCATAACTCCCATCCACTGGATCACATGGAGTATTCTCCTACTCGGCCTACTTATTGCCCCAGGTGCGAGGAAAGATCCACAGCCAAAAGGAAGTGGCCAGAACAAAAGCCTAGCCACCAAACCTCGAGATATTATCAAAAAGTTTCCCTGCCTTTCAAGCATGGCAGAAAAGCCGAAAACAAAGGCAAAGCACCATTGCAGGACAGGTGCTCCACTAAGATTCGGCTAGGAAGCCGATGGGAGGAGAGGAATTCTCTATTGGTCTCTAAGGCTCATATCCTCTCCTCTATGCGGAAAAAATCTTTGGCAAAAGAACCCCAACCCCTCGCTGGGCCACTCCGAAAAAGAAACCATCGATTGTATTGCCTCTATCATCACGATATTGGCCATGATACAGAAGATTGTAGACAATTCGGCCAAGAGATTGGGCGTCTTATTCAGCTGGGTCACCTACAGCGTTTCTATAATCCCAGGTCTAGGCTTCACAACAGGCTAGACTTTGGTAAACCCCCTCTAGTGGAGAATTGCAAACCCGGGTATCACTCGGATTATCTAGGTGATACGGATTCGGATTTCGATGAGGGAGGAACACGGATCTCTGAGCAAATAAGGCTAATCTAATGACCATGTTGAATCAAGGTCAGTTTCTTCTTGTCTTCATCCGGAATCTCCCGGCCCAGCCTTACGTTATCGAAGGATCAATCTCCTATATTTAACTGGGCCCCTCTTTTTTAGTCACCATAGGATGCACGATTCAGGATTGTCAATCACCCAAAACTAAAGTGAGGGCATACCCGACAGGTCTGGAAGGTTGAGCAGGTCTCAGCAAGATGGGACAGGTTTCCCGATATTCTTACCCAGCGGTCTGGAAGGTTGAGCAGATCTCAACATCATCTTTACCCAGCAGGTCTGGAAGGCTGAGCAGGTCTCAGCAGGATGGGACAGGTTTCCCGATATTCTTACCCAGCAGGTCTGGAAGGTTGAGCAGGTCTCAACATCATCTTTACCCAGCAGGTCTGGAAGGCTGAGCAGGTCTCATCAGGATGGGACAGGTTTCCCGATATTCTTACCCAGCAGGTCTGGAAGGTTGAGCAGGTCTCAACATCATCTTTACCCAGCAGGTCTGGAAGGCTGAGCAGGTCTCAGCAGGAAGGGACAGGTTTCCCGATATTCTTATCCAGCAGGTCTGGAAGGTTGAGCAGGTCTCAACATCATCTTTACCCAGCAGGTCTGGAAGGCTGAGCAGGTCTCAGCGGAACAAGACAAGCTCCTCAAACTCTTCCCAACAGGTCTGGATGGCTGAGCAGGTCTCAGCGGAACAAGAAAGTTCCCCATCATTTCTATCCCAACAGGTCTGGATAGCTGAACAGGTCTCAGCGGAGCAAGAAAGTTCCCCAACATTTCTATCCCAGCAGGTCTGGATAGCTGAGCAGGTTTCAGCGGAACAAGACAAGTTCCCCACACTTTTCCCAGCAGGTCTAGATGGCTGAGCAGGTCTCAGCGGAACAAGAAAGTTCCCCAACATTTCTATCCCAGCAGGTCTCAGCGGAACAAGAAAATTCCCCAACATTTCTATCCCAGCAGGTCTGGATGGCTGAGCAGGTCTCAGCGGAACAAGACAAGTTCCTCACACTTTTCCCAGCAGGTCTGGATGGCTGAGCAGGTCTCAGCGGAGCAAGAAAGTTCCCCAACATTTCTATCCCAGCAGTTCTGGATGGCTGAGCAGGTCTCAGCGGAACAAGACAAGTTCTCCACACTTTTCTCAGCAGGACTGGATGGCTGAGCAGGTCTCAGCGTAACAAGAAAGTTCCCCAATATTTCTATCCCAGCAGGTCTGGATGGCTGAGCAGGTCTCAGCAGAACAAGACAAGTTCCCCACACTTTTCCCAGCAGGTCTGGATGGCTGAGCAGGTCTCAGCAGAACAAGAAAGTTCTCCAACATTTCTATCCCAGCAGGTCTGGATGGCTGAGCAGGTCTCAGCGGAACAAGATAAGTTCCCCACACTTTTCCCAGCAGGACTGGATGGCTGTGCAGGTCTCAGCGGAACAAGAAAGTTCCCCAACATTTCTATCCCAGCAGGTCTAGATGGCTGAGCAGGTCTCAGCGGAACAAGACAAGTTCCCCACACTTTTCCCAGCAGGTCTGGATGGCTGAGCAGGTCTCAGCGGAACAAGACAAGTTCCATACATTTCTACCCCAGTAGGTCTGGGAGCTGAGCAGGTCTCAGCAGAACAAGAAAGTTCCCTACATTTCTACCCCAGCAGGACTGGGAGGCTGAGCAGGTCTCAGCAGAACAAGATAAGTTCCCTATATCTTCACCTCGGCAGATCTGAGAAGTTGAGCAAAACTCAAGCAAAGGTGGGATAAGTTTCCTCATGTCCATTCACCTCAGTGGAATTGAGGAATCCAACGAAATTCAATAAAGGGGCAAATTTATGATCCAGCAAAGTTGAGAAGATCGAGCAAAAGGAGATAGAAGTTCTCCTACTTCTCAAAGTTCATTAAGGCTAAAGAACCAGGCACAAAAGCTGAAGCTTAATTTCAAAAGCCAATGTGCAAAGGACACTCTTCCGGCACTCACAAACTATTAAAACGAGAGCAAGACCGAAGACAAATACTTGCAAGCTAAGCAAGTAATGTTGGACCGTGCACCTGCAATGAACACCACTAGAGGGAGGGTGAATAGTGGTTAGCGGAAATTACACTACAACCCTTTGTTAAAATCCCCTTGAAAACAGAATCTGAGACCAACTCAGATTCAGAACCCGTTTTTCAAAAATTCACAAATAATTGTACACAACTCCAAAAATTATGAAACTTTCCCGAATTGAACTTCAATGAGATAACAAGATTTTGTCTAAAAATCAGACAAAAATAAGATTGTTTGACCCTTCAAACAAATAAAAAGATTCAGATGGTCAATATGGACAGAATTGGACAGAATGTTGCTGAATTTGCAAAACGTGTTTCTCTTTGAATACTCAACCAAATAGGTTGATCTTTATATCAAAACACTCCTTAGGATTTGTAGATGAAGTTTCCAAAAGGCTCTGACCTCAAACAATTCTTGAAAAATACAGAATTTAACTTTTCTCAAAACTGTTCAGATTGCAGCCAGATTGGAGCAGTTATCTTGCAAAGACTGAAAGACTAACTTTTACTTGCTCAAATCAAGTGATGCTTGTTGCAAATGAAAGCTAACAGTCTGAAGTATAACTCCACCAAAAATCACGAATTTGGAAACTGTTTAGCTATTTTTCCAAATTGTGTGAAGTTGTGTGAAAACTGCAGTCAAAACGGGCAGAAAACAGAAATAAAGAAACAAGAGAAGAACACCGAAGATTTATCCTGGTTCGGTCAATGTGACCTACTCCAGTCCCAAGGAACACCTTTCCTTGGATTTCACTATGAAATGAACACCTTACAACAAGAGCCAAGCTTGATCCTTGGGTTATACACCAACCCTACTCAAGACTTGGATAAACACCTTCTAAGCAACACTTAGTTGCAATACCTCCAACACCTATTGATGTAGCCTTATAAAGATGGCTAATCAATCTTACAAATGAAGCTCAAGAGGCTTGTAGCTCACCAAAATATCAAGAACAACTTTGCTACAACAAAATACAACAACAAGAACAAGAAGATGAATATGAAATCTATAGAATGCTTGTGAGCTTCAAGTGTGTTTCATCTCCTTTACCAATGCCTTTATTTATAGTGTGATTTGAGCCTTGAAGATAAGAATGTCAATGTGTCATCATCTTCATCATCAACTCCAAATGTCTTCTCATCATTGGTTGGCTTTGTACACTTGGCAAAATAAAACACAATGATTGGTCCACCTTGGCACTCCATGTTGACCGAAATTTTCAGCTCAAAGATGACTTGGAATTATCTTGAAAATGTGAAGATAATAGCAAGGAGAATACTCCATTATCCCCTTAACTTCTTGGCACAAGAATAGGTATGTGACATTTGACAAATTCAAAGAAAAATCAGCTCCATCAACAAGTAGCCGTTGGCTACTTCAAAATTTTCCAAAAAATATATTTTGATTTTCTTTAATAAAATAAGAAATGATAATACCACCAAATTATCTCCAACTTCAAGCAACATAATAGGACATGTGAGAGCTCCATTTGACTTCAAAAAATCTGCTGAAAAATACTCCAAGAAACCATATATCCGTTGGCTATATTTAGAAAAAATCCAAGTTGGCAATTTTGCCAACTAGCTCCTTTTTGGTTGGTCCACTTGTCTCCAACTCACAAAATGAATGCACCATTATATCCACCTGATTAATAACGTTTTTGGACATACAAATATGTGTAGCAACTCAAATTTTTGAGGAAGAAATAAATAGATAACAGTTGACAAGATTATGTCAACGTGTAACACCGAAATTCCCCAATATTTCTTCTTATTTGTTGAGATCATTTCTACACCTTTGACACCTTTAGTATCTCTTAATAATGATGATAAATGTTCTGTTATAACATATATAAGAGTGTCTTCAAGAAAAAATAGAATGTGACATCTCAAATCGTCACATATCCAGCTATAGTCAATAATATCATCGGTTGAGAGAATAAGATATATGATCACCATATTATCTTCAAAATAATGATAACACAGCTCCAGAATGAAGATAATAATATACTCAAGAGATTCCTTGAGTGAAAATACCAAAAATACCCTTGGGGGTAAAATGACCAAAATACCCCTGGTATAAGAAAACTCCATAAATGACCCGGATGGTCATAAATACTCGTGATATCACCTTTGTCATGATAAAAAGTATGAGAATACATCCTTGAAATATTTTCATCATGTGATGTTCCTACAAAACTCAAAATACCAATTTTGCCTTTTTTTGGTAAGTTGTAGAAACTTCCAAGGCACGTTAGTCACAAGACAATAATAATCACCAAAAACACATAATAATCACATAATGAACATGTATAAATCATGTACAAATGAAAACAATCATTTTAACACATTTTAGAAAATTATTTCTAAAAACCCTAGACATCGATCGATGTGCAACACCCTGAGAGATCGATGTCAACTTTTTCAACTTTTACATATATAACACCATGTGTGACATTTTTAAGTATTTACCACTTAAAATCATGACTTTGAAAATTATGAAAATTATCCAAACATATTTCTCAACATTCTCCCCCTTTTGGATGATTTTCAAAATAACATAACATGATTTTAATGTCACAACTTATAATCAAAATCTTAACCAAGTGTTTTCAACTTTTGAATGTAGTATGTTGCTCCCCCTCAACTCATACTCTCCCCCTTAACCTATACTTAACTGTTAACTCATAACCATTTGAAACTTATCATTTCATACCAAATGATGACTTAGCAACTAAAATCTACAATCATGTGCTTATGCTATCTCCCCCTTTATTTTGCAAATCATGCAAAAGATATAACTATACAATGGTATCGTAAGTCATCATACCTAACTTGGCTCGTAAGTTTTCAAACGTGGCTTGATTAAGGGGTTTGGTAAAGATATCGGCGATTTGGTGATCAGTTCTTATATGGTTTATCACTATGTCCTTAGTTTGAACATGATCGCGAAGAAAGTGGTATCGCACCTCAATGTGTTTGGCCTTAGAATGAAGCACCGGATTCCGGGAAAGATTGATTGCACTTGTGCTATCACAGAAAATTGGAATCTTTTTCATTGTAATGCCAAAATCACTAAGTTGCTGTTTAAGCCAAAGTATTTGGATAGTACATAAACTCAAAGCAATATACTCGGCTTCAGTGGTAGAAAGGGCTACACTAGCTTGCTTTTTAGAAAACCAAGAGATCAAATTGGTTCCTATGAATTGACATGTGCCGCTAGTGGATTTTCTATCTAACTTGCAACCACCATAATCAGCATCACTATATGCGTGTAATTCCAACTTAGCGTTTCTATCATACCATAGTCCTAAGTGAGGTGTATGCTTAAGATATCTAAATATCTTTTTCACTACATTGTAATGTGATACCTTAGGACAAGATTGAAACCTAGCACACATACACACACTAAACATAATATCAGGTCTTGATGCAGTTAAGTATAACAATGAGCCAATCATATACCTATATAGCGTGTCATCAAAAGGTTTACCATTTTCATCCTTATCAAGTTTGGTACTAACACTCATAGGGGTAGTTGTAGGTTTCAACTCTTCAAATCCAAACTTCTTAATCATGTCATTGATATACTTAAGTTGGCTAATGTGAATTCCTTGAGAGGTTTGTTTGATTTGGAGTCCTAAGAAATAATTCAATTCTCCTACCATTGACATTTCAAACTCTGACTGTATACATTCTTCGAAGTCTTTTACTAAAGTAGGGTTAGTTGAACCAAAGATAATATCATCTACATATATTTGAACTATTGCCTTTTCTTCTTAGGAATAATGTGTTGTCTATGGTTCCCCTTTGATAATTATTTGCAATAAGAAAGTTTGCAAATCTATCATACCAAGCTCTTGGAGCTTGTTTCAAACCATATAAAGCTTTCTTAAGCTTGTAAACATGGTTAGGATTCTTTGGATCTTCGAATCCAGGGGGTTGTTTGACAAACACCTCTTCTTGGATGTATCCATTTAAGAATGCACCCTTGACATCCATTTGAAAGAGTTTAATGTTACTTAGACTTGCAATCTCAAGTAACAATCTAATTGCTTCTAGTCGTGCAACACGTGCAAAGGTTTCCTCATAATCTATTCCTTCTTGTTGATTATAACCTTGTGCGACTAGTATAGCCTTATTTCTTGTAATATTTCCTTGTTCATCCATTTTATTCCTAAAGACCCATTTAGTTCCTATGATAGACTTGTCTTCAGATTTAGGTACTAAGTCTCATACGTTGTTCCTTGTGAATTGATTTAATTCCTCATGCATGGCATCTATCCATGATATATCACCTAAGGATTCCTTAACATTCTTAGGTTCTATGTGTGAGACTAAGCTATGACCTTCAAGTTGACTTATGTTTCTACGTGTTCTAACCCCAACATTTAGATCCCCAATGATTAATTCTCTAGGGTGCCACCAATTCCTAGTTTGATTAGGTTCACCCTCATCTTGTTCAAATGTTTCATTAGTGTGAATGTTATCATATGTAATTGGATCATTAGTTGTATCATCTTCCAATTGCAAATTCTCTTGATTTATTTCATCTAAGGGTTCATGCATGTTTTATTCAGGGGGATTTGGTTCTAGATGATCAAGTACAGGCTCAAGTAATATATCATCATCAAACATATTTTCAACATTTGTTTCTTGTTTATGTTGATGTTTATTACTAACTTCAAAACATGCATTTTCATTGAATTTCACATGTATGGATTCAATTATTTTTCTAGATGCAGAATTGTAACACCTATATGCTCTTGAATATTTGCTATCTACAAATCATTTATTTTTTTTGACTTTGCCTCTTTCTTGTATTCTTTGCGATTTTTCTACAATGGAGACAAAGTTTTAGGTAACCTTTATCTAGATCCTTGAATATTAGGGGCACCGTCCTTGTTTAGATATCCCTTAGGTATCCAAACTTGGAGATATCTTCTAGGCACATTTTTGACATTTGTTGAATATAATGGATTAACATATGCTTGTCCATTCCAAAAAGATGATGTATTATTATACATGTTGTACCTTGGTTTATAATTGTTATATGATGGCCGAATTTTATAATGTGTATAAGACATGTGACTTTGTTTCTTATATGGTGCTCTATATGTATGTTCATATGCATTTCTATAAGACTTGTATGAGTGTTGCCTATACTTAGGTTCATAGTAAGTTGGATGCATTTTATTGGGTCTAGTTGCATTTGTATACATGTAGGCATAATTTCTAGGTTGTCTAGATGCAAAGTTTTGTCTAGATGTACGTTTATATGTGTGTAGATTTGTGGGTGCATGTTTTATTTTTGCTTTAGAATAAACAGAAGAAGGAGAATAAGAAGATTTAGCAGGCAAAGTTGTTTTTATATCTTTATAAGATTGTTTAGTGGTTGATGATACAAACTTTATCTTTTTATCTACTTTGTCATCTTCTTCTTTATATCCTAATCCAGTTTTATCATTTCCATGTTTTTGTGATGATATTAATACATCTAACATGTTTGTTCCTGATTTAAACTGTTCTAAGGTTTTCTCTAAATCTAGTTTACATGATTTAAGTGTAGACACTTCATTTTCATAATCCTGCATCTTGGTTTTCAACACACTATTTTCAGTTCTTAAGGCTTGTTCATTATTTCTAGATGACTCAATTTTAGTCTTTAATGAATCGAGAGTACTTGATGACTCTTGTTTCAAAGACTCTAATTGATTAAAAAGTTCTAAGTTGGTTGTCTTCAACTTTTCATTCTCTTCATTTAGCTTCTTTTTCTCTTTTGACAGCCTTTTACAATGAGCATGCATTTTCAAGAATTCATCATACATTTCATCGAAAGTCATCTCATTATCAGAATCAAAATCGAGAGTAGATGTTACCTCTTTCGTAGACTTTGAGTACACTCCTTTATGAGAGATTGATAACATGATGTATGATTTTAGATGAATACCTTGAATCTTTAACCAAGTGAATAAAAATGCTCTAAACCTTCTTGAAGTGTTCGATTGCTCCAATCCTTTATTTTGGGATTAGCAGGCTACAATGAATTCTTGTTTCTTGGCCTTGTATTGTTCGTACGGTGTTGAATCTTGCTTCTTTTGAGTGGTGTTGGTCTGGATCTGATACCAAATGTTGGACCGTGCACCTGCAATGAACACCACTAGAGGGGGGTGAATAGTGGTTACCGGAAATTACACTAGACCCTTTGTTAAAATCCCCTTGAAAACAGAATCTGAGACCAACTCAGATTCAGAACCCGTTTTTCAAAAATTCACAAATAATTGTACACAACTCCAAAAATTATGAAACTTTTCAGAATTGAACTTCAATGAGTTAACAAGATTCTGTCTAAAAATCAGACAAAAATAAGATCGTTTGACCCTTCAAACAAATAAAAAGATTCAGATGGTCAATCTGGACAGAATTGGACAGAATGTTGCTGAATTTGTAAAACGTGTTTCTATTTGAATACTCAACCAAATAGGTTGATCTTTATATCAAAACACTCCTTAGGATGTGTAGATGAAGTTTTCAAAAGGCTCTGACCTCAAACAATTCTTGAAAAATACAGAATTTAACTTTTCTCAAAACTGGTCAGATTGCAGCCAGATTGGAGCAGTTATCTTGCAAAGACTGAAAGACTAACTTTTACTTGCTCAAATCAAGTGATTCTTGTTGCAAATGAAAGCTAACAGTCTGAAGTATAACTCCACCAAAAATCACGAATTTGGAAACTGTTTAGCTATTTTTCCAAATTGTGTGAAGTTGGGTGAAAACTACAGTCAAAAACGGACAGAAAACAGAAATAAAGAAACAAGAGAAGAACACCGAAGATTTATCCTGGTTCGGTCAATGTGACCTACTCCAGTCCCAAGGAATACCTTTCCTTGGATTTCACTATGAAATGAACACCTTACAACAAGAGCCAAGCTTGATCCTTGGGTTATACACCAACCCTACTCAAGACTTGGATAAACACCTTCTAAGCAACACTTAGTTGCAATACCTCCAACACCTATTGATGTAGCCTTATAAAGATGGCTAATCAATCTTACAAATGAAGCTCAAGAGGCTTGTAGCTCACCAAAATATCAAGAACAACTTTGCTACAACAAAATACAACAACAAGAACAAGAAGATGAATATGAAATCTATAGAATGCTTGTGAGCTTCAAGTGTGTTTCATCTCCTTCACCAATGCCTCTATTTATAGTGTGATTTGAGCCTTGAAGATAAGAATGCCAATGTGTCATCATCTTCATCATCAACTCCAAATTTCTTCTCATCATTGGTTGGCTTTGTACACTTGGCAAAATAAAACACAATGATTGGTCCACCTTGGCACTCCATGTTGACCGAAATTTTCAGCTCAAAGATGACTTGGAATTATCTTGAAAATGTGAAGATAATACAAGGAGAATACTCCATTATCCCCTCAACTTCTTGGCACAAGAATAGGTATGTGACATTTGACAAATTCAAAGAAAAATCAGCTCCATCAACAAGTAGCCGTTGGCTACTTCAAAATTTTCCAAAAAATATATTTTGATTTTCTTTAATAAAATAAGAAATGATAATACCACCAAATTATCTCCAACTTCAAGCAACATAATAGGACATGTGAGAGCTCCATTTGAATTCAAAAAATCTGCTGAAAAATACTCCAAGAAACCATATATCCGTTGGCTATATTTAGAAAAAATCCAAGTTGGCAATTTTGCCAACTAGCTCCTTTTTGGTTGGTCCACTTGTCTCCAACTCACAAAATGAATGCACCATCATATCCACCTGATTAATCACGTTTTTAGACATACAAATATGTGTAGCAACTCAAATTTTTGAAGAAGAAATAAATAGATAACAGTTGACAAGATTATGTCAACGTGTAACACCAAAATTCCCCAATATTTCCACACCTTTGACACCTTTAATATCTCTGAATAATGATGATAAATGTTTTGTTATAACATATATAAGAGTGTCTTCAAGAAAAAATAGAATGTGACATCTCAAATCGTCACATATCCAGCTATAGTCAATAATATCATCGGTTGAGAGAATAAGATATATGATCACCATATTATCTTCAAAATAATGATAACACAGCTCCAGAATGAAGATAATAATATACTCAAGAGATTTCTTGAGTGAAAATACCAAAAATACCCTTGGGGTAAAATGACCAAAATACCCCTGGTATAAGAAAACTGCATAAATGACCCGGATGGTCATAAATACTTGTGATATCACCTTTGTCATGATAAAAAGTATGAGAATACATCCTTGAAATATTTTCATCATGTGATGTTCCTACAAAACTCAAAATACCAATTTTGCCTTTTTTTTGGTAAGTTGTAGAAACTTCCAAGGCACGTTAGTCACAAGACAATAATAATCACCAAAAACACATAATAATCACATAATGAACATGTATAAATCATGTACAAATGAAAACAATCATTTTAACACATTTTAGAAAATTATTTCTAAAAACCCTAGACATCGATCGATGTGCAACACCCTGAGAGATCGATGTCAACTTTTTCAACTTTTACACATATAACACCATGTGTGACATTTTTAAGTATTCACCACTTAAAATCATGACTTTGAAAATTATGAAAATTATCGAAACATATTTCTCAACAAGTAAGGCCGAGGACAAAGCATTTTCAAACTGAACAAGACCAGAGGTAGATACTTGCAAACTATATCCATAGGGCAAGTTGAAGACAGATATTTGCAGAAGAGCAAATGAAAAAACTTCACAGAATAGAGGATAAAAACACTTGCCATATATGGAAGAAGAGCAAATGGAACTTCAGAAAGTTAGAAGAAATCAGCAAGCCAAGTTTGGACAAAATAGACTTTTATTAAGTATGAAATCTATTACAACTACAAACTGTTCGCAAGAAAGATGGAAAAACCAGAAGAAAGTAAAACATAATTTCATTACTTTCAAGTATGAAAATACAAACTGTTACAAGGAAAAATCTTATTCAACTACATCTTCTCTCCTCGGCAATCAGAGGCTCAGGAAATTTAGATACAACCACAGACTAGGACCATAAGAGCAGTGAATTCAGATCCTGGTAATCGTCCGCTCTATGGTTTCATGGCAGAACAAAAGTTTTGCCGCATGGTTGCCGCCCTTGCTTCACTGCTACCATGTAGCGCCCCAGCCCGATACCGTTATCGGAACCAGTGCACCCGCCGTAGCCTACTATGAGAACTACGAAGCGTCAAGTAGATCAAGCAAACATCCTTCATAATGTAAGTTAAAACCAGCGGAAACGTCATAAAATCTAAACCTTCATTGTCAATATTACAACCAGAAACTGCAGCGGAAATAAAACTGTTTGTTCATCTAGCCAACATAGATTTTAGAACAACATAATATCAATAAGTTTCCAAACTTAAACAAAATAGTCCAGCATCTATCTATTCCCTTGTACATCATCCCATTGAGCCCACTCGCCGTCGTCTTCGATAAATATCAACTTTTAATCAGGCTCACCTGAAAGAAGATAGAATGATTGTTCTTAGCGAAAACTTCGCCAGCAAGTAACCCGTCTATACACCCTACGGAATCACATACGTCGAGCCACCAGTGTATAAAACATTGCCCAAAAATAAGGTGTTCGGGTTAGCAAATAGCATCTTAATAAGAATTACTCAAAACAGATAAAGCACATATGTGAACACAGATACGAGAACCAACATGTATTAAAATAACGTATCACATAAGCAATTCATAGACTAACCACGTTTCTTGCATGTCAAGTCTTATGCTTCGTGTATCATGATGCATGTACTTCTTTAAAATCACACACAACACCTATGCATATGTCTTCTTTCATAAACATGTCATGCATGTCATTTCACAAAGCAATTCATCACTTTACATATCATATTCTTCGCGTAGTAGAACTTTATACCCTGTGGGTGATCAGTCCACAGCAATCATAACTTTATACCCTGTGCTGAAAGGTCCACGGCCCCATAACATATACTTTATACCCCGTGCTGAAAGGCCCACGACCCCATTACATATATCATATATCCGTGCTGAAAGGTCCACGGCCCCATTACATATATCATATATCCGTGCTGATAGGTCCACGGCCCCATAAAATACTTCATTTTCCGTGCTGATAGGTCCACGGTCCCATAACATACTTTATACCCTGCTATTGATTCACAGATCACGTTTTTATGCCCTGCTTTCGCAGACGTGACTTTTATACCCTGTGATCAACCAGCAGCCATTTTGTCTTTCGAAAACTTTAAACCTTTCTTTTTCTTTTGCAAAGCATATTTCAAATCAATGCAAGTGCCCATGTCATGATGCAGGATGCACAAGTAGCTTCATGTCAACATATAACACACACGCATACATCTTGCCTATCAAGTATACGGTCTTGCACCTCGAACACTCCCTGATCGTATTTTGCCAAGTCCGTTCGTCTCACTTATTCGCTTGAAATTCAATCTCATGCTTACTTAATCAAACTTACCATCTACACCTCCATTGCACCTCAAATACCCTTGCCTTTTATGTTCAAAAGAAGTGTATAAAGTTACTTCACTTACATAGGGCGCCTAAAGGGTCAAAAAGACTTCCAGTATACTTGGAACGCCACTTAGAGCGCCTAATGTGGACATGAAGCGCCTATACTAGGCGTTCGAAGTGTTCGGGGATGATTCAGGACACATTGAACGCCACATAAGCGCCTATAGTGACATGAAGCGCCTCATGTAGGCGTTCGAAGTGTTCTGACGGTTCTAAATTGCAGTTTTTCTGTACGGGAAAGCTCCAGGACATATGGAACGCTACATGAAGCGCCTATAGTGACATGAAGCTCCTCATGTAGGCGTTCGAAGTGTTCTGACGATGCCAAACTGCAATTTTTTTCTGCAGTAACTTCCTCCCATCATCCCCCTCCTTCAACCTTTTCATGTTCAACCTCTCAAGATCCATCTTACCATCCGAATTCATCATACCTAACACACATCTAATCATGACTTGATGCTTAGTGGTGTCTAACAAGATCCCCTCTCAACCTTCAATCATTCACAACCCTCAAAAGGTATCCTCAATATTCCCAACACAACAAGACTACAAAAATAACATCATCATCCTTCAATTCCCTGCACTCACTCCCGAATGTCTAAGTGAGACAATCAACATAAGAGAGAAAACAAAGATAAGTACATCAATATATACACTTTCGTGGGCATGCTTGACAAACAACAAACACCACATAACTAATTTCAGAAATATGGCCCAAAGAACAAGACTTTACACAATTAGCAACAATACTTACATATAACAAAGCATTTAAGATAGACAAGACAAGAATACTAATGTGTGATTCATGTTTCTCTTTGTAAGAACATAGGGCCTAAAGTATCAAAATTTGCGTAAAGCGTATAGAAAGATTACTTGCCTTGGAATCTAGTTAATCTTACGGATTTACTGCAGAATTTCGGTAAGGATTGCACCTAGTTTGACCGCAAGTTCCTCCTTCTCTTCTTCTTCCTTTCCCTCTTTCTCTTTTCTCTCTTTTCCTCTCTTCTTTCTCCTTTTTCTTTCTCTGCAGCCGTTTCTCTCCTTTCCCCCCCCCCTTTTAGCCGTCCTCTTGATTGTAAGGGGAGTTACACTATGTATTGTGTAACTCCCTTATCCTCTAGTAGGGACTTTTAGGCAAATTTCCCTAATTTTCCTTAATTATACTTTTAACCCCTTTTTCTTATTATTTTATGTTTTATGTATCTAAGTCCCATCACCTACAAAATTATTTAAGTTGCATTTAAGGTTGACCTAACATATTGAAAGTCATGCTCAAAAGTCCCGGGGTGTAACATTCCACCCCCCTTACAAAAAGTTTCGTCTTCGAAACTTACGTACCTTAGTCGAAGAGCTGAGGATACTTCTCCCGCATTTGTTCTTCGTGCTCCCAAGTGGCTTCACGTTTCGTGTGATTGCTCCATTGAACCTTTACATAAGGGATCACTCGCTTCCTCAACACTTGATCCTTTCGGTCCACAATTTTCACGGGTACTTCCTCATATGTAACATCGTCCTTGAGTTCCAAAGGTTGAGCTTCAAGTACATGACTTGGATCCGCCACGTACTTTCTTAATTGTGACACGTGGAATACATTGTGAACTTGCGCTAACACCGGAGGTAATGCCAACTTATATGCTAAGGCTCCTACCTTCTCAAGTATTTCATAAGGACCAATGAATCGAGGGCTTAGCTTGCCTTTTACTCCAAACCTCATGACGCCCTTCGTAGGTGAGACCTTCAAATAAACTTTTTCTCCCACGTCAAAATCCAATGGTCGTCGTTTGGAATCTGCCCAACTCTTGCTACGGTCCTGAGCCGTCTTGAGTCTCTCCCGAATGACCTTCACCTTCTCTAACGTTTTCTCTAATAGCTCAGGTCCAGTAATGGTCCTCACGCCCACTTCGTCCCAATAAATCGGAGACCTACATTTCCTTCCATACAAAGCCTCAAAAGGAGCCATATCAATTGCGCTGTGGTAACTATTGTTATAAGAAAACTCCATCAGCTTTACCATTCCGTCGCAACTCCCTTTAAAATCCAGCACGGAAGCTCTTAGCATATCTTCCAAGGTTTGAATTGTCCGCTCGGACTGTCCATCAGTTTGAGGATGATACGCCGTACTCAACCTTAATTCCGTACCCATGGCTTCTTGAAATGCTGTCCAAAACTTAGATGTGAACCGTGAATCTCGGTCGGATACTATACTTACTGGGACTCCATGCAAGCTAACAATGCTGTCCACATACAAGTTCACTAATTTATCAAGAGGTGCTTCACTTGAAACGGGCAAGAAATGGGCAGACTTTGTTAAACATTCCACGATAACCCAAATCATGTCACATCCACTTCTTGTCTTTGGTAATCCGGCTACAAAATCCATTGTGACATGTTCCCATTTCCATTCCGGAATTTCCAACGGCATCAACAATCCACCGGGCCGCTGGTGTTCCGCTTTGACTTGTTGACACACCAAACACCTCTCTATGAATTCCGCAATATGTCTTTTCATCCCAGACCACCAATAATATCGCTTGAGATCTCTATACATCTTGGTGCTACCGGGGTGTATCGATAACCTTGAATTATGAGCTTCTTGCAAAACTTCTTTCCTAAGTTCGTCAACATTCGGCACGCATAATCTTTCCCTAAACCATAAGCTTCCATCATCCTTAGTCCGAAATCCTTCAACTGGACTATGTTTCACCCTTTCCATTATCTCACTTAAAGCCTTATCTCTCTTCTGTGCCTCCTTTATCCGATCAATCAAGCTCGGGGTGATAGTTAATGCTGTCAAAACGTTCACCGTGGATTCAATCAAATCCAAACCAAACTCCTCCATCTCTCTTTCCAATGGTGATTGTCGTGCATGGCTGGACTTCCTACTTAAGGCGTCGGCTACCTTGTTAGCCTTTCCCGGGTGATAATGAATAGTTAGGTCATAGTCTTTTAGCAATTCCAACCATCTCCGCTGCCTCATATTCAATTCCTTCTGCGAGAACAAATACTTTAGGCTCTTATGATCCGTGAATACCGCGCACTTCTCTCCATACAAATAATGCCGCCAGATCTTCAAGGCGAACACAACTGCGGCAAGTTCAAGATCATGCGTGGGATAGTTTTGTTCATAAGGCTTTAGCTGTCTTGAGGCATACACGATGACTCGTTCGTTTTGCATTAAAACACAACCTAACCCGTTCTTTGACGCATCACTATAAATCACAAATCCATCCGTTCCAGAGGGTTGAGCTAATACTGGAGCTGTCGTTAATCTCTTTTTAAGCTCCGTGAAACTCTGCTTGCATTCCGCCGTCCACTCAAACTTGGACTTCTTTTGAGTAAGGCGACTGAGAGGTACGGCAATTCTCGAGAATCCCTCAACAAATTTTCGGTAATAACCGGCTAGACCCAAGAAACTTCGTACTTCGGTGACATTGGTAGGTCTAGGCCATTCAGTTATAGCTTCCACCTTCTTCGGGTCAACAGCAATCCCCTCTTCTGATATCACATGACCCAGGAAAGCTACACTTTTTAACCAGAACTCACACTTGCTAAACTTTGCATAAAGTTTTTTCTGCCTCAAAATGCCTAGTACGGTTCTCAAATGCTCAGTGTGAGTTTGCTCGTCAGGAGAATACACAAGGATATCATCTATGAATACCACTACAAACTTATCCAACTGTTCTCGAAAGACGGTATTCATAAGATCCATAAAAGCCGCAGGGGCATTTGTCAATCCAAATGGCATCACTAAAAATTCATAGTGACCATACCTTGTGCGGAAAGCTGTCTTTGCGACGTCCTCGGCCTTCACTCGTAATTGATGATATCCTGATCGGAGGTCAATTTTAGAGAAGATTTTAGCACCCTTGAGCTGGTCAAACAAGTCCTCAATTCGTGGGAGAGGATACTTATTCTTGATGGTAACTTTATTCAACTCTCTATAATCGATACAAAGCCTCATGCTACCATCCTTCTTCTTTACAAACAAAACGGGTGCTCCCCAAGGCGATACACTAGGGCGGATAAACTTCTTGTCCAATAACTCCTGCAGTTGTTCCTTCAACTCTCTCAATTCTGCCGGAGCCATTCTGTAAGGAGCTTTGGAAATAGGTTCTGTTCCAGGAATCAAGTTAATCTCGAACTCAACTTCTCTCGGAGGTGGTACTCCTGGTAAATCTTTCGGAAACACGTCAGGAAATTCATTGACCACTCGAATTTGCTCCATAGACGGCACCTCCTGAGTAACATCCATGGCATACACTAAGAATCCCTCAGCACCCTTCCTCAATGCTTTGCGTGCTTGTGCGACAGACACATATACCTTCTTGGGGACTTTCCTTCGTTCTGCATCTCCTTGAAATATTACCTCCTCCATCTTAGCATTCTTGATTGTCACTTGCTTCAATCGACAATCAATATTGGCGTGATTCTTAGCCAACCAGTCCATTCCTAATATAACGTCAAAGTCATACATCTGAATAGGGATCAGTGTGGCAGAGAATGCTTGTCCTTCCAACTCCAATTCGCAATCTCGATACTGCTGGTATGAAACCATAATCTGATCTCTGGCCGTTTGCACGCGATACAGAGTCTCTAACCATTCAGGCAAACCACTCAAGTGCTTAGTGAATCTCTTCGCTACAAAAGAATGGCTCGCGCCGCTATCGAAAAGTACATTGGCAGGCATCTTATTTACTAAAACCGCACCTAAAGCCATATAAAGTTTTACACACAAAAGTTACGCACATAAACACTTAACTCAATATGAATTTAAACTTAGTTTAGAGGATACCTGCTACTACATCGGTAGCCTCCTGCACATCTGTGTCCGTCATTAGATGTACACGAGCATTTGCTCGAGGCTTCACTCTTGGCTGCTGAGCCGCCTCTCCAGGGTTATTCTTCTTCGTCTCCGGACAGTCTCTAATCAAGTGACCCACTTGGCCACATCGGAAACATGCTCCGACTACTTTCCTACACTCTCCAACATGGTTCCTGCCGCAATGTGGACAAACTCCTATAGCCTGCTGAGCTACTTGATTCTGGGGTGGCAGTCTCTGAAAATTTCCAACTGGTCCCCTCTTCGGAATCTTGACCCAACGTCTGGGTCTTCCACCAACTCGCACATCATCTCTTGACCTCTTGCCTCTATCCGACCCTCCAGCGCTAGCTGCTCTTGCCGCTACTCGGCGGAAATCACTCTCCACACGGAAACACACATCTAACATATCCTCATAAGTTTTCATCCCCGCATTCACTATCGCCGATTGTATCCTCGAGTCCAAACCCCTCTCAAACTTCGTCATCTTAAGACGATTATCAGACATGATCGCAGGGGCAAACTTACCCAAAGCATGGAAACGATCCGCATACTCCGACACCGTCATCCTTCCCTGCTCCAATCTGTCAAATGCTCTTATCTTGTCTAATATCGCAGTCTCCGGTACATAGTACTTAAGGAACACATCATAGAACTGAGTCCATGAGATGGGTGGGGTCATTCTTAACACCATTCCTTCCCACCATTCGCCAGCCTTGCCACTTAAAAGGGGTGTGGCCACCTCAACCTTTATCTCATTCGGTACTTGCACTAGCCGAAAGCATTTCTCTACCTCAGCCAACCAGTGCTGGGCCTCCTCAGGGTCCGTACATCCTCCAAACTCCGGCACCCTCATCTTTCTCATCTCGCCATAGAAGAACCTGATGTTATGCTGTGGCGGTGGTGGAGGCGGAGGCTGATGCTGTTGCACATACCCTTGTGCAATCACCGTCAGTGCATCAGTGAGTACTTGGGGTAAAACAACTTGTGGGGGCTGGTTCTCCTGTCCATTGCCTGAGTTGCCTGTGTTATCTCTTCTTGGAGGCATATTTCTCTGAAAAGGTCAACATTGCATTAGCGTTCAGTAAAACAAAGGGGTTACTGAAAGCTTGAACGTGTACTAATAGGTGAGGTGTGTAGTACAACTATTAATACAAAGTTAGATAATAAGACGCGCTCGCACACTCCCAACCCATATCATACTTAACCCCTAAAGAGATCAGTACTTATAACTAAGGATCAACCTTAAGGAAAAAAAATCATAGCTTAAGTGTCTATAGGATCATGAACCTAAGTTTCCGAGATAGATCTGAAGCCTAGGCTCTGATACCACCTGTAGCGCCCCAGCCCGATACCGTTATCGGAACCAGTGCACCCGCCGTAGCCTACTATGAGAACTACGAAGCGTCAAGCAGATCAAGCAAACATCCTTCATAATGTAAGTTAAAACCAGCGGAAACGTCATAAAATCTAAACCTTCATTGTCAATATTACAACCAGAAACTGCAGCGGAAATAAAACTGTTTGTTCATCTAGCCAACATAGATTTTAGAACAACATAATATCAATAAGTTTCCAAACTTAAACAAAATAGTCCAGCATCTATCTATTCCCTTGTCCATCATCCCATTGAGCCCACTCGCCGTCGTCTTCGATAAATATCAACTCATAATCAGGCTCACCTGAAAAAAGATAGAATGATTGTTCTTAGCGAAAACTTCGCCAGCAAGTAACCCGTCTATACACCCTACGGAATCACATACGTCGAGCCACCAGTGTATAAAACATTGCCCAAAAATAAGGTGCTCGGGTTAGCAAATAGCATCTTAATAAGAATTACTCAAAACAGATAAAGCACATATGTGAACACAGATACGAGAACCAACATGTATTAAAATAACGTATCACATAAGCAATTCATAGACTAACCACGTTTCTTGCATGTCAAGTCTTATGCTTCGTGTATCATGATGCATGTACTTCTTTAAAATCACACACAACACCTATGCATATGTCTTCTTTCATAAACATGTCATGCATGTCATTTCACAAAGCAATTCATCACTTTACATATCATATTCTTCGCGTAGCAGAACTTTATACCCTGTGGGTGATCAGTCCACAGCAATCATAACTTTATACCCCATGCTGAAAGGTCCACGGCCCCATTACATATATCATATATCCGTGCTGAAAGGTCCACGGCCCCATTACATATATCATATATCCGTGCTGATAGGTCCACGGCCCCATAAAATACTTCATTTTCCGTGCTGATAGGTCCACGGCCCCATAACATACTTTATACCCTGCTATTGATTCACGGATCACGTTTTTATACCCTGCTTTCGCAGACATGACTTTTATACCCTGTGATCAACCAGCAGCCATTTTGTCTTTCGAAAACTTTAAACCTTTCTTGTTCTTTTGCAAAGCATATTTCAAATCAATGCAAGTGCCCATGTCATGATGCAGGATGCACAAGTAGCTTCATGTCAACATGTAACACACACGCATACATCTTGCCTATCAAGTATACGGTCTTGCACCTCGAACACTCCCTGATCGTATTTTGCCAAGTCCGTTCGTCTCACTTATTCGCTTGAAATTCAATCTCATGCTTACTTAATCAAACTTACCATCTACACCTCCATTGCACCTCAAATACCCTTGCTTTTTATGTTCAAAAGAAGTGTATAAAGTTACTTCACTTACATAGGGCGCCTAAAGGGTCAAAAAGACTTCCAGTATACTTGGAACGCCACTTAGAGCGCCTAATGTGGACATGAAGCACCTATACTAGGCGTTCGAAGTGTTCGGGGATGATTCAGGACACATTGAACGCCACATGAAGCACCTATAGTGACATGAAGCGCCTCATGTAGGCGTTCGAAGTGTTCTGACGGTTCTAAATTGCAGTTTTTCTGTACGGGAAAGCTCCAGGACACATGGAACGCTACATGAAGCGCCTATAGTGACATGAAGCGCCTCATGTAGGCGTTCGAAGTGTTCTGACGATGCCAAACTGCAATTTTTTTCTGCAGTAACTTCCTCCCATCATCTCCCTCCTTCAACCTTTTCATGTTCAACCTCTCAAGATCCATCTTACCATCCAAATTCATCATACCTAACACATATCTAATCATGACTTGATGCTTAGTGGTGTCTAACAAGATCCCCTCTCAACCTTCAATCATTCACAACCCTCAAAAGGTATCCTCAATATTCCCAACACAACAAGACTACAAAAATAACATCATCATCCTTCAATTCCCTACACTCACTCCCGAATGTCTAAGCGAGACAATCAACATAAGAGTAGAGCACAAAGATAAGTACATCAATATATACACTTTCGTGGGCATGCTTGACAAACAACAAACACCACATAACTAATTTCAGAAATATGGCCCAAAGAACAAGACTTTACACAATTAGCAACAATACTTACATATAACAAAGCATTTAAGATAGACAAGACAAGAATACTAATGTGTGATTCATGTTTTCTCTTTGTAAGAACATAGGGCCTAAAGTATCAAAATTTGCGTAAAGCGTATAGAAAGATTACTTGCCTTGGAATCTAGTTAATCTTACGGATTTACTGCAGAATTTCGGTAAGGATTGCACCTAGTTTGACCGCAAGTTCCTCCTTCTCTTCTTCTTCCTTTCCCTCTTTCTCTTTTCTCTCTTTTCCTCTCTTCTTTCTCCTTTTTCTTTCTCTGCAGCCGTTTCTCTCCTTTCCCCCCCCCCCTTTTAGCCGTCCTCTTGATTGTAAGGGGAGTTACACTATGTATTGTGTAACTCCCTTATCCTCTAGTAGGGACTTTTAGGCAAATTTCCCTAATTTTCCTTAATTATACTTTTAACCCCTTTTTCTTATTCTTTTATGTTTTATGTATCTAAGTCCCATCACCTACAAAATTATTTAAGTTGCATTTAAGGTTGACCTAACATATTGAAAGTCATGCTCAAAAGTCCCGGGGTGTAACATACCATGTCTTGAAGATGGCCTGCGAAGAATGTAATCGCAATTGTTCCCTTTTTCACTGGAAGAAAAAGGGAGTTGCGATTACAAGAACAGCAAAGTGATGCCTTGATGGGAAAGGAACGTGTTAAAGGAAAATCCATGTCAAGAAATGACAAAGGCGCTAAGTCCCAGGATACGACGATAACTAAAGAAGGTTCGAAGGAAAGGAACAATCTCCGTGAAGGAGGATTGTTCCCGTCAGAACCAGATTCTTTATGAAAGGACTGAGTCCCACAGGTATTTTCTAGATTCTTGAAACACAAAGGGGCAAACATATTTTGGAAATGTTTACATAGAGGCAAAAGACCGGATTAAGAGAAAGGAAGGGAGGAGATACCGACATACACATCAAGGATGAGAAACTTAAGCAAGGAATGAAGAATGAAAGAATGAAAGCATCTCTATTTATAGGCGGAAGAAGAAGGAAAGGCCTCCCTGTTCATTAGAAATTCGAAATTTGAAAAGACAAAGGTTCATGCATCTCCCTCCCTCGGGAAGCGGAACCGCCAAGAAAGCAGTAAGGGAGCCCCGGGACTACCTCCTGTGTTGAAAATAGAAGAAAAAAGATAAACCTACAATTAATGGAGATTGGACACGTCATAAAGACAAGATTTGTATGCCTTCACAGTTCAGTTCAGTCACAAAAAATCTGGGGGCAAATGATAAACCAAGATTGAAACATCCGTTAGTCAAACAGTCAGACTTCAGTGAGCTCGGTGGAAGATGTTATGGCAGAATAATTCAGCAGCTCGGCAGCTCGGTAGTTCAATAACTAAACATGGCAGTTCATCTCCAGCCGTACTTTGGTAGAACAGACCAACAAATACGCCAAGATTCTTACTTCGGCGCTAACATCAGCATATGGCTACACCTCAGGCCGCTTCATCCAGGTACCGCTTAGACCTATACCTCGGAGAAATTCAGCTGTGTACCATAGCAAAGGCATGCACTTCGGCAGAAGTCAGTTGTGTACCACAGCAAGTTACGCACTTCAGCAAGGTTGGACTGTGTACCACAGTAAACCAACCTCGTCAAGATATTATTTCGCGGGACCCTCGAACAGGGATATCCACATAGTGACAATAGCTGGCTATTCTTCTTGAACACGCCAAAGTCACAAACAGCCGGTTACATCAACCAGGCCGACCTATTGATCACATCAATCAGGCTATTAATCACATCAGTCGACCTATCGCATTCTAGGCTTTCTGTCCCAAGCAAAGATCTTATCTCATTATCTATTACCCGGATGAAAAGGAGGGGAAGTCTATAAAAGCGAGGGAACGTAGTCAAGAAAGGGGGGACCGACGGAGGAGTTCAGACTGCTTTACTAAAAGTGTATCCACATTTTCTGCTCCTCGGCAAACACTGTGAGAACACCTCAACTCATCCTTTTACATTATAACTCATTGAGATATGGCCCAAACTGACTTGAGCGTCGGAGGGTTTTTTCCGGGGCCAACCCCCCGGGACCTTTGACCTGTGCTACATTGTGCAGGATATTTGGCGCTATTCCAGTTTCTCATCATCAATCCCAGTTGACGAATTCTTTGCGTTAACTGACGAAGTTAATTCGAGGTCATCTTGACCCTTGGAGAAGATCCGGCTTCATCACGACTCAACTCCGAGTACTTGCCACCCATCAGCGGTAAAACCTCTTCTCACAAAAATTATGTTGAATTTTGAGAAGCCCCCAATATCAAATTTGCATTGGAAGCTGCAAAACCTCTCCGGCAGATTTGGGGAAGTCTTCTGTTAGAATGAGGATGAGGGAACTGAATTGGAGAAGAAGGGATGTTGGAAAAAGAGAAGATGGTGAAATATAGGGGGAGAGAAACGATTTGGAGGGGAAGGATTGTTAGGGGAAGGAGGTAAATCTGATGTGAGTTGCAAATTGCAACAAAACAAATATAAAATTCTTTTTTTTTTGACGCTTTACACCCAAATTCCGGTCATCAACCGGTGACTGGCTGTAAGTGAGCCATTATCCACAAAGACTGATTGTTAAATGAGTTTTATCAAAGTTTAACTGTTAACTGAGTAATGTGCCAAACGTTTGGCTACTAAGTGAGATTCTCCCACTAAATAACTATATAGGAAATATTTTTGGTGTGGCGATTCACTAATCATGGTAGAATTTGCAAAAAGCAAAAGTCTCTATTTGTGCTTTTTGTACGACCGAATTTGCTAAAAATAATTAAAGCGGCGAATCCGTGTGTTTTTACGTTTTAATAAAGGTTCCAGCGTCTTGTTTAATAGAAGTGGCTAAGAAACGAAAATAGAAAATAAAAAATAAAAAATAAAATTACAGAAGATGAATAGTTCAAGAATCGATCATGATTCTAGTGATGATAAATCCGTAAAGAAAAAGTATCATTTACACAGTGAATAATCACATACTAATTCCAGTATTAACCACTTGATACCTTTAACAGTTTCATTTACATGGGTTGCTTTCATCTTTCTCTTTTTCCAAATAACAAACACGTTCTTGATTCGGTTAAACTTTGAGCCAAAGGACATAAGTAATTGTTTATGTGTCACCATCTTATAGTTCTAATTTAAGTGGAAGGATAGAAAGATGAAAAATGAGAAAGTAC
The DNA here is from genome assembly GCA_036186865.1 of Eustoma russellianum. Lineage (NCBI taxonomy): Eukaryota > Viridiplantae > Streptophyta > Magnoliopsida > Gentianales > Gentianaceae > Eustoma > Eustoma russellianum. The sequence goes on from AP025073.1 coordinate 4,575,225, forward strand.
TTCATAAAAAAACACTCAACAACAACATTACTCTATTGACTTAGAGACTCTCGCCGGATATAGAAGGATCCGATGTATGCAACAATACACATATGTTATAAATATACAGAAGTTGTTGCCTGATGAAGCATAATGAAAATTGCGTCAGTCTGTGTCGATCAACTGCTACTTCATAATAAAAAGCGCAACCAATTTAATGAGTCATTTTGTTTTATTCCGTCATATTCCAAAATAAAGAAAAGTGTGTCGTTGACTTTATTGGAAATTGAAACATTTATAAGAAAACACTAATAACAAAAAGTGCATGCATGTTGCAAATGAAAACTCCTATTTCATTCATAGACAATTGTGTAAATGAACACAACAAACATAACTTGCAATACATCTACTTACTAAGGAATTACTTATTACAAAAACCCAGTTGTAAAATTCAATATTTTTATTATCAATGGCTCAAAAATTTTAAAAATTTTGAGTCCTTAATATTAACTTTATGGTTCCTTGAGAAGTGCTCTTGCAATCTTTCCATTCCCTCCCTCAGGGTAGAATCCTCCAGGGACATGTTCGTTACCTGTCCCATAAACAATCCTAAGTATTTCTCTTGCAGATCTTGGGTAGGAAAGGGAGTAGAAATCAGCAGATAACACATTGCTACTAGTTTGATTTTCTGCTCCTAATTTTGGGTTCACAAAAATCCCTTCATCCTTGAGTCCACAATTCCCCAATCGGTTCCTTAGGGCCGAAATTTTGGTGGTAAATTCTGCTACTGTGTACTTATATGGCTTCACAATCGTATCAGCTCGCTCATAAAGATATGTTCTGATCACCGCGTCTTGTCCTGATTCAACGCCTAATAGACCTGCCAAAAGCTGTTATAAAGACATTAGTGTTAGGGGATGAGATGAGATCACTTTACCCACATTTTTCTCACCCCACGAGTCACCGCGCGACACGTGGCAGCAGGGGTGAATGGCGAGGCTAGATGAGGGTGACCCGTATCTAGCCTCACCACTCACCCTTGCTGACACGTGTCGCACGGTGACGCGTGGGGTGAGGAGATCCTAACCCTAGTGTTAGATAGCTTTTGTTCTTGTAGCAAAAGGTGTTTAGATCTCCTCACCACGATGCCCTCACCCCATTCCCTACCGTACGACACGTAGCAGCAGGGGGTTGTGAGAGGATTGTGCATCACCACTCCCCTGCTACCACGTGTCGTACGGTGGGAAATGGGGTGGGAGGATTGTGCATGTGAGAGGATCCTGTCCTTAGCAAAAGGACAATACTCCTGGCCCGTGGGTCTATACTGTCCCAGCCTCATAGAGTTTAGTGGACAATGCAAATCAGAAGTTCAGCGGCCTCCTAGGTTGGTAAAGCTTTGCCACAACTCACACAACGTGTCTACTGCAAACTGGGCCAGCAACATTTGAACTCAATCGGGCCGGATACAATGGCATAGTCATTACTGACCCAGACATCAGTATTACACCCATGTTATACGTGTCCCGGTTCGAACCTGTTATCTTTCTTGGAGCAAGTTCTCAACCCAGAGTAAGATAACTTTTGTTACATGGAAGCAAGGGAATATAATTTACTTTTTACAGGATTTTACCCGTTTTACGCGATAACCAATGAGGAAAGGATTTGTTCCAACATAGCCTGTTAATCCAACATATGGAAGGATATATGAGGCTAACATGAAATGGAGACCATCGCGATATGGATCAAATGGAGGCCTGAGTGGGTATCCAAATGCTTCATCCATTATAGTTGCAAAATTTTGAGCACTAATGTTTAGCAGTGGTCTGCGGATTAAACCTACTGTATCTCTTAGTGCCCTGCAAAAATATAATAGCCAAATGGCGTCACAAAGAATTAAAAATGTTCAAAACATAGCACAAAGATAAGTGACATATACTAAGAAAAACCTTAGATGTCCGATTTCTTGATAACCAAACTCTTCGATAATTTTCTGTGTGAGAGGGTCAAGGTTAGCTTTTTGGCCACCAACTGGAGGAGGTCCGCCCATGGTCAGGTCTGGCCGAAGCACGTCTAGTCCATATCCAAAGGCACCAAATAGAAAACATTCAGCCTCCAAGAATTCAAGATTTTCTGGAAACTGCATCAGGTGTATATCATGTAATGTTATCGGGATCCCGAATTTCGGATAGGGTGGTGGGCAAATGGGATAGGAGAAAGAAGGGTGCATAGCTGAGATGAAGACCATGAATGTGAACATGCAGCAGCAAAGTGATGAGAGAGGAGCCATTGTTGTACACAAGTTCTATGGTAAGGGAAAATTGTAAGGTGTGATGGGCTTTGATTAATTCTTGGTATTGTATTTATAGTTGTAAGTTGTAACATGCTTAGGTTTGGGTCACTGTCAAAATGACATATTAGTCTTGCTTGTAAGTGGGGATTTTTATTGTTTGAAATCTAATTTTTGCAATGTTAGTTAAATGCAAATGGAGATTGAAAGAGATGCCAGAGCCATATGAATCCATCATAAGAAACTTGGTGTTTTTAGATTTATTCAAATAATCTTAAAATAAGAAAAGCAGTGAGCACCCTTGTCATGAGTATACAACAACAACTACATTACCACATTGCTTTAGAGGCTCCTGCATATAGTGGATTATGAGAGGCCGAATGTACGCAACCATACCCATGTGTTAGAAACACATAGAGGTTGTTTCGCGATGACCCATAATGATGCGTCAAGTTGTGTCGATCAACTGCTACTTCACATTATAAAAAGCGCGACCAATTTAGTGAATCATTTTGTTTTATTTCATCATATTCCAAAGTCAAAGAAGAGTGTGTCTTTGACTCCATTAGAAATGGAAACACTTGAATGAGTATCTTTAAACTTTTTTTATTGTTTAAAAATGTTGTTTTATATGTTTTGATTTTTCTTTTAAATTTTTGAATTTTTGGTTGAAATTCCTCTACGTGTTTATATATTTTTTTTAAAAAAGGTTCAGTATCCTAGAAAATAATCACATCCACTTGTCCAATCCAATTTTTTCTCTGTTACGATGGAATACTTCAATTAGTCCTATCTTCCATCACAAGCATTATGATTAGGTAATAATAGTGTTTTAGTGTTGGCTACGAAATACAGAATAGTATTTCGTAATCTTCAATCACATGTATTACCATTTATGTCTTATTGCAATCGGCTGAAGAGTTTAGCATAAATCAATTGGATAGTGCATGAACAAAATCCAAAAAAATGAAATTAATATTGGTACAGACCATGTTGCATGCAAGAAAAGTCATATAAAGGTCGTTCCCGGTATATTAGTCTCTCGTGTTTGTGTAGGGTCTGGAGAGGGGTTAGATCACAAAGCGATCTGATGTACGTAGTCTTACTTTACACTTTGTGTAGTAAAATGTTTTTACGCCTCGAATCTGTAACCTCAAAGTCACAAAACAGCTGTAGCGCCCCGGCCCGGACAGCAGACCCGAACCAGTGCACCTGTCGTAGCCTACTGAGAGGACTACAAAACGTCTCATCTCTCGAATACACATCATCAATGACGTAAGTGAGTAAGCACGGAAACATGTGTAAAATAAATCTAAACCATCAAATCCGTACATCAAGATATAATGTGATTACAAAAGATTGTTCGTGGTCGCAGCCAACTAAATCCTCAAATGAATGAAAGAAAGTTAAGATAATAAGAAACAGTCTATAACAAATACCAAGATAAGCTCTAAGCACCTCATTCATCCCACTCGCCGTCATCTTCTATGAAAATCATTTGGGTTTTACACAACCCAAATGATTATGCTTCACTTTTCAAAACAGTGCAATGCATGTCTTAATGTCCGGTCACATAACTTTATACCCTGTGATGGGCCACAGCTTGTCTTTATACCCTGTGATGCACCACAGCTTAACTTTATACTCTATAATGTGCCACAGCTTGTCTTTATACCCTGTGTCACATTACAGCTCACTTTATACCCTGTGATGGTTACAGCTAGTCTTTATACCCTGTAACGCATCACAACTCACTTCGCAAACTTTATACCATGTGCCGAGGCACAACTCTTGTCAAATCATAATGCAGATGCAAGTGCCATGATGCAAAAATGCACAACCAACATATCGTCCAATCACTCGAGGCTCATCTCATTCACACATTCAGGCGTATCAACACATGCTCAAGTCTACCTCACATAAACATTCATACTAGGGATACAAGGGATGAGGTAGACACCCTCACATGTTCCATTTGAGCCTTATCAAAGCCTCAAACATTCATCCTTAACCCCTTAGTTCGTTCATGCCGAAGTCTGATTCAAATACCCCCACGAAGTCCTCACCGTTGGTTCACCATCCTAGGTCGTGTTCCCAAGGCTTACACTACATCAATCAGGTCCTAAGAAGCCTCTGGTGTCCCCCAAATTGGTTCTCTAGCTTCCCTTTTCCTTCCTCTATTTTCTCACAAAACTGTACAACATCATCCCCTACATCAATCGATCGAAGTGACTTCATACCCTCACATCGATTGATCGATGTCTATCACAATACTTTCTGCCTCAGATCATACCCTACATCGATCGATCTATGTCCATTAGAATACTTTCTGTCTCACATCATACCCTACATCGATCGATTTGATGTCCATCAGAATACTTTCTGTCTCACATCATACCCTACATCGATCGATCGAAGTGACTTCATACCCTACATCGATCGATCGAAGTACGTCAGAATACTTTCTGCCTCACATCAGTCTCTCAATTCTCCTACATCGATCGATCGAAGTGACTTCATACCCTACATCGATTGATCGATGTCTACGATTCCAGAAACGAAACTCTGCGATTTCTGCAGAAACTGCAGAACCAAAACTCCAATCATTTCCAAACTTCACCCCAATCATTCCAGGCCTAATCCTCACTAACAATTCATGCTTAATCCATCAACTCAACACTACACATATACCACTCAAAGATTCAAGCCTAAAACTCAAATAATCTACCAAAACAAACACAAAAATCCTACCTTTCACTCCCTTCTCCCCTCAACCGAAAATAGCAACACACAGAGGGTTCAAGGGATTAGGATTTGCAAGATTTTACGTAATCAACAACAACAAAACGATTTTCAATATATAGTGGCCAAAACCTCAAATCCATAACACGTAAATCACATATAGATCAACAAAGAGAAACTACTACATGGTGATCTATTTTGATATCAAAATAGGCCTTTTTCTTTCGCAAATCGTAGGAACTCATAAGTAGATTACTTGCCTTTGATTACTCGGAGAAAGATTGGATAACAAACGAAGATTGGATTGCTTCGTTGGAAGTTCTTCCCTAGGGTTGCAAGTGGTGAAGAAATCGCCTAAGGAGAGGAGGGGGACGTCGGTTTCTCTGAATGAATAGAGAAACTGACGTTCTCTCAGTTTTAATATGGGTAGGGGTGAAATTGGAATTTCTAAATTATATTCTATTATTTAATTCCATCAATAAATACCAATTAATTATAATATTTAAATTCTTAATTTAATACTATTAATTACCATTAATTTCATTTAACTTCCATTTATCCTTTAATTATTCTACGGAGTGTGCGGGCATAACACTCCACCCCCTTACAAAAAGTTTCGTCCTTGAAACTGACATAACTCATTGGAAAAGATGTGGACATAACTCATTCATCTGCTCCTCGAGCTCCCACGTGGCTTCACGCTCCGTATAATTACTCCATTGAACTTTGACATACGGAATCACGCGCTTGCGTAGGACTTGATCTTTCTTATCCACAATCTTCACTGGATGTTCTTCATATGTGACATCTTCTCTAACATCCAATGGTTGAGTCTCAAGGACATGGCTCGGGTCCGATATGTATTTCCTCAGTTGAGACATATGAAATACATTATGGACTTGCGACAAACTCGGAGGCAAAGTTATCGATATGCACTTTCACCATCTTTACCAAGCACCTCGTATGGACCAATATATCGAGGGCTTAGCTTGAATTTCATCCCAAATCTCGCAACTCCTTTCGTGGGTGAGACTCGTAAATAGACCTTTTCACCAATTTCAAAGTCTAGGGGCCTTCTTTTGGAATCTGCCCAACTTTTGCTGCAGTCTTGGGCCCTTATATCCATTGAGCACAACCAGTAGATATCAAGCTGACCCCGGTGAAGGTCACTGGACAGCTGTCAAGAATATTCTTAAGTACCTCAGAAGGACTAAAGAAGTATTCTTGGTTTATGGAGGTTTGGATGACGAGTTAGTTGTAAATGGTTACACGGATGCTAGCTTCCAAACCGACATAGATGATTTCAGATCGCAGTCCGGTTTTGTATTCACATTGAATGGTGGAGCTGTTAGTTGGAAGAGTTCAAAACAAAGCACTGTGGCTGATTCTACAACAGAGGCTGAGTATATAGCAGAATCAGATGCAGCTAAAGAAGCAGTTTGGTTGAAGAAGTTCATCACTGAGCTAGGAGTAGTACCTAGCATTGCAAATCCTGTGGACATTTATTGTGACAACAATGGTGCTTTAGCACAAGCAAAAGAGCCTAGGTCTCATCAGAGATCTAAACATATACTCAGACGCTACCATCTCATTCGAGACATCATCGATAGAGGAGATGTCAAGATATGCAAAGTTGACACAAATGATAACATAGCGGATCCATTGACTAAGCCTCTCTCACGGGTCAAGCATGATCAGCATACTAGATCTATGGGTCTCAAATATTTGTAGGCCTAGTGCAAGTGGGAGATTGTTAGTGTATGTGCCCTAGGCCATGATTTAGATATTTATGTTATGCATTTATTATTAATAAAAGAGGTTTTATTATCATTATTGTTGGTTAGTATGTTACACAATTTTGATATATGTCTCTGATTCATTATTGTTATGGAGATAAAATAATTTATAATCAGTATGGGTATTGATTTGATAATCATGAGATGATTATGTGTATGGTGATACGAATCAATCTCATATATACTTGTTAGAGAACAGTGTATTGGATAGACCCATCATGAGATTGCTACATGGATTAGCGTCATAAGTAAATCTCATGATAGTCATGTTTTAATCCTTTGACTTGAGATTGTCATAGTTTCCAACATAAGGACTATTATATTTTGACATGATCAAACGTTATCCGTAACTGGATAATAATAAAGGTCATGATTGAATGTGATAGAAATTATGTAGAGGATATTGAACAATCAAGATAGAATTTGTCCCTCTCTTTTGAGAGAGATATCTTTGGGCCCCTCGATTAGTGAGACTGTGAAATGCATGGCCGTGCTCAAATGAATTGATAGTGTGATCAATATCATTTGTTTTATCAGTCCACTTAGAGATCGAGTAATCATATGTTTGAACAATATAAGTATGACGCTGACCATGACTTATGTTCAAACTAGATATCGTGTGACAAAGGGATTAATGCATGTACTATTATTAGGCTAGTTAGACTTTACTCGTATTAATTGGGTAGTTGTAATGCCTTGCTAGAGGCCAATTACGACTTGTTGGTTTAATAGAGATTTAATCAACTGCCAATTAATATGGGCCTATCGGGTCACACACAAGAATGCGTAAGGCTGAGATTAATAATATTAATAATATTAATATTGGATATTAATTATTATTATTATTATTATCGTTTTTTTATATTAATAATATTAATATTGGATATTAATTATTATTATTATTTTCGTTTTTTTGGTGATTATATATACATGTGTGTTATCGGATAATAACGAGAGAATCCATATTTGATATAGATTTTGAATATCCTGATAGAATCCGTATCTGATATGGATTTTGATTGGCATCAACTAATCCGATTAGGACTCGGATTTTGATGTCTATTTATTTTTGTGTATCTCGTATACACTATACACACGAAAATACACCAAGCAATTAGAAAACGAAAGAACATAAAACGAAACCCTAGAATCGTTTTTGAGAAAAACGAGTTCTTCAGCCGCGCCGTTTGAAGAGCTAGCACTCCGGGCGGAAGCGTTCGTGTGGATACCGACAGAGGGTGATCGTATTTTCGCACCTCTTCCATCTGCAGATTTCGAATCTACGGAGGTACTTTTTGTTTTTTTTGTCGAATTAAACGAACAACATGGATCCTTGGTAGGAAATCAGAGATCAATTTTTGTTTTCCGCTGCGCGTTTTTGCAGTGATCTCGTTAGATTTCCGAACAGAATCTGCCCAACTTTTGCTGCAGTCTTGGGCCACCCTTAATCTTTCTCTTATAATCTTCAATTTACCCATGGTCAGCTCAACCAATTCTGGGGCAGTGATTGTCCGTTCCCCAACTTCGTCCCAACAAAATGGGGATCTGCACTTCCGTCCATAGAGAGCCTCAAACGGTGCCATGCCGATTGCACTGTGATGGCTATTATTGTATTAGAACTCCATCAGCTTCAACATACTATCCCAGTTTCCTTTAAAATCCAGAGCACAAGCCCTCAACATATCTTCTAAAGTCTGGATGGTCCTCTCCGATTGTCCATCCGTCTGAGGATGATAAGCGGTACTCATTCTTAGCTCAGTACCCATCGCTTTCTGAAATGCCATCCAAAATTTAGAAGTAAATCTAGAATCACGGTCCGACACAATGCTGACGGGAACTCCATGTAGACTCACAATGTTGTCCACGTACAAGTTTGCCAATTTCTCGTACGAGGTATTGTGCGGCATAGCTAGGAAGTGTGCTGACTTCGTCAAACGGTCCATAATAACCCAAATCATGTCATTACCACTTTGGGTTCGTGGTAATCCCATCACAAAGTTCATCGTCACGTGCTCCCATTTCCATTCAGGAATCTCAAGTGGCATCATCAAACCACCAGGTCGTTGGTGTTCCCCTTTAGTTTGTTGGCACACTAGACACCTCTTAACATACTCCGCGATATTTCTTTTCATCCCTATCCACTAATAATTCCTTTTAAGGTCTTTGTACATTTTTGTGCTTCCGGGGTGGATAGACATCCTCGAGTTGTGTGCTTCGCATATCAACTCTCTCCGAAGTTCATCATTATTTGGTACGCATGACCGATTCTGGAACCATAGACTTCCATCTTCTCTCAACTGAAAATCTTTTACTGGTCCCGCAGATAATTTGCCGCGGATTTCTCTCAGTGTTGCATCATCATAATGCGCTCCTTTAATTCTATCTACCAAGTCCGGACTAATAGACAGAGCTGTGAGAACATTCGCCACTGAGTCCACCACATCGAGACCAAACTCCTCAATCTCCCTTTCCAACGGAGACTGTCAGACGTGATTAGAATTTCTGCTCAACGCATCTGCCACTCTATTTGCTTTTTCCAGATGATAGTTGATGGTTAAGTCATAATATTTGAGTAATTCCAACCATCTCCTTTGTCTCATGTTAAGCTCCTTCTGTGAGAATAAATATTTCAGGCTCTTGTGATCCGTGAACACTGCACATCTCTCTCCATACAAATAGTGCCTCCAGATCTTAAGAGCAAATACTACAGCTGCAAGCTCCAAGTCATGCGTCGGGTAATTCTGTTCATATGGTTTCAACTATCTCGATGCGTACGAGATAACTCGTCCATTTTGCATTAAGACACAACCTATAGACAGAAACTCAGTTTAAAGACTGGCATATGTATATACAATGCATTAGTAATAACGATATACATACCTAGTTCTTTCTTGGATGCATCACTATAGATCACGAAACCGTCGGTGCTGGAGGGTTGCGCCAACACTGGGGCAGTGGTCAATCTCTTCTTGAGTTCTGAAAATTTATGTTCGCATTCAGCAGTCCACTCAAACTTAGTCTTCTTCTGAGTAAGTCGACTCAATGGAAAAGCTATTGTCGAAAATCCTTCAACAAACTTCCTGTAGTAGACTGCCAAGCCTAGGAAGCTTCTGACTTCGGTCACATTTGTAGGTCTTGGCCATTCAGTAATGGCTTCTACCTTTTTAGGATCCACTGAGATCCCGTCCTCTCAAATTACATGACCGAGAAAGGCTACACTTCTTAGCCAAAATTCACATTTGCTGAATTTGGCGTATAACTTCTGCTGCCTCAAAAGTTCCAACACCACTCTTAGGTGTTCCGCATGGGCTTGCTCATCGGGAGAGTAGACCAAAATGTCATCAATGAACACCACTACAAACTGATCCAATTATTCTCGGAATACGGTGTTCATCAAGTCCATAAAAGCTGCTGGGCATTAGTCAATCCAAAAGGCATCACCAAAAACTCATAATGCCCATATCGAGTACGGAAAGATGTCTTAGGGACGTTACCTGCTTTCACGAGCAACTGATGATATCCCTGACGAAGGTCGATTTTTGAGAACCAACGAGCACCCTTCAACTGGTCAAATAAATCTTCGATCCTTGGCAGTGGATACTTATTCTTAATAGTTACCTTGTTCAGCTCTCTATAGTCTATACATAATCTCATGCTGCCATCCTTCTTCTTGACAAATAAGATGGAAGCTTCCCAAGTTGATACACTGGGCCGGATTAGCTTCTTATCCAACAACTCCTGTAGTTGTCCCTTTAGCTCCTTAAGTTCAGCTGGAGCCATCCTGTAAGGTGCCTTAGATATAGGCTCGGCTCCTGGGTTCAAATTGATTTCGAGCTTTACTTCTCTTGATGGCGGTACTCCCGGAAAATCATCCGAAAACACGTCTTTAAATTCATTGATTACCGGAATATGATCCATGGAGGGAACTTCTTGCTTTGCATCCAAAGCATATACCATAAGTCTCTCTGCTCTCTTCTTCAAAGCCTTGAAAGCTTTAACCGCCGTCAAATATATTTTCTTCGGGGCTTTTGTTTGCTTGATGTTCCCTTGAATTGTCACTTCATTCATTTCGGGATCTTTGACAGTTACTAGCTTCAGTCTGCAGTCGATATTGGCATAATGCTTGGTCAGCCAATTCATGCCCAATATCACATCGAAATCCCTCATCGCAATTGGGACCAATGTAACGGAAAACACTTTCCCATCCAACTCCAATTCAGAGTCTTTATGCTGGTGGTGCGAAACCAGTACTTGTTCACCAGCTGCCTGCACCCTGAAGGTGGTTTCAAGCCACTCGGGTAGACAGTCAAGTCCTCTGGCAAATCTCTTAGATATGAACGAGTGACTCGCTCCACTATCAAACAATACGTTTGCAAGCACTTTATTAATTAGAATCGCACCTAAATACAAAGAATATAGCATATAAAGGTTTTCATGTATAGCACATTCAATTTCAACTTAAACGACTAAAATGCAACTTAGACAACTAGATTTTAACTTAAATTGTACATGTCACAACGTCAGTGCTCTCCTGCACTTCAGCGTCAGTCATGACATGTACCCTCGCTTTGGGTTTGGGCCTACCCCTTTGTTGCTGCGACGAACCTGCTTCTCTCTGTGGCTTTTGCTTCCACTCGGGGCAATCCTTGATTTTGTGGTCCGTTTTACCACATTTGAAACAAGCCTCTGTTTTCTTCCAGCATTCCTCAACATGGTTCTTCTGGCAGTGGGGACATACACCTGAAGCCGATCGGTTAGGCTGGCTTTGCTGCGGTGGTCGCTGGAACTGTACCATCTGACCTCTTCTAGGAATTTTGGCCAACGTTCGGGTCTATCTACACTCCTATCGTCCATCGGCCTCTTGCTGGTGTCGTCACGAGCCTCTCTAGGCTGTGACCTGCGCATATCGCTTTCCACCCGATAGTAGGCATCCAACATCTCTTCAAAAGTTTTCAGACTAGACCCCGATATAGCCGTCCGAATGCGGGGGTTCAAACCTTGCTCAAACTTGAGCATCTTCATCCTGTTATTTTCCAATACCATGGGTGTGAATTTTCCCAAGGCATGGAACCTGTCAGCGTAATCCGAAAAGGACATCCTTTCTTGCTCAAACTTATCAAACTGCCTCATCTTCTCCAGAATAGCAGTCTCAGGCACGTAGTAATCTTTGTAAGCCTCGACAAACTGTCTCCACAAGATAGGGGGAGTCATCTTAGGAAGCATACCATTCCACCATGTGTTAGCCCGGCCACTCAGCAAGGGCGTGGCCCATCCACTTTGTGCTCTTCAGGCACCTGCACTAGCCTGAAGCACTTTTCTACCTCGTCCAACCAGAATTCTGCCACCTCTGGGTCAGTGGTACCCTCAAAGGTTGGGGCATGCATCTTTCGCATCTCCCCAATATAATACCGTATACCGTGCTGGGCTGGTGGTGAAGGAGGAGGCTGCTGCTGCTGCCGAGCAACACTCTGCGCAATCACCGTTATGGCGTCATTAGTGCCTGGGGCATTACCATCTGTCGTGGCTGTGGGTTCTCATTTCCGTTGCCACCGTTTCCAGAGTTATCCCTTCTAGGAGGCATCTTTCTACAAGATCAACGCTTATTAGCATTCAGTAATTCAAAAGATGGTACTGAAAGCTCATACGTGTTGCACGGATCGAACTTGCATACGTTAAGGAAAAATAAATAGTCTAGTCTTTTAATTAAGTTATGTCGCACTCGCACACACCCAACCCAATTCATCTTATATCTAAGGTCAAGTACTTAGACCTATGGATCAGCTTAAGGTCAAAATCATAGCTTAGGACTCTATATGACATAACCTAGGTCTCCGAGGTAGATCTGAAGCCTGGTCTCTGATACCACCTATAGCGCCCTGGCCCAAACAGCGGACCCGAACCGGTGCATCCGTCGTAGCCTACTGAGAGGACAACAAGACGTCTCATCTCTCGAATACACATCATCAATGACGTAAGAGAGTAAGCACGGAAACATGTGTAAAATAAATCTAAACCATCAAATCCGTACATCAAGATATAATGTGATTACAAAAGATTGTTCCTGGTCGCAGCCAACTAAATCCTCAAATGAATGAATGAAAGTTAAGATAATAAGAAACAGTCTATAACAAATCCCAAGATAAGCTCTAAGCACCCCATTCAGCCCACTCGCCGTCATCTTCTATGAAAATCATGTCATAACCAGGCTCATCTGCACGACAACGAGTAGAACTCTTAGCGAAAAACGCTAGCAAATAACCCGCTTATAAGACATATGGGATCAACACATGGCACGAAATGAGTAATATCTATATCAAGGGATAATGGGGCACATGTCTTGTATAATTTAAAGATCATAAGTTGCCAGCACAACAGAAACAAAGAACATCAACGAATAAGTAGTAAACAGTTCAATAACAAAACACTTACGAGTCAATCATACTAAAACGACTCACGTGATGTATGACAATTCAAAATATGCACTACACTACACAACCCAAATGATTATGCTTCACTTTTCAAAACAGTGCAATGCATGTCTTAATGTCCGGTCACATAACTTTATACCCTGTGATGGGTCACAGCTTGTCTTTATACCCTGTGACGCACCACAGCTTAACTTTATACCCTGTGATGGTTACAGCTTGTCTTTATACCCTGTAACGCATCACAGCTCACTTTGCAAACTTTATACCCTGTGCCGAGGCATAGCTCTTGTCAAATCATAATGCAGATACAAGTGACATGATGCAAAAATGCACAACCAACATATCGTCCAATCACTCGAGGCTCATCTCATTCACACATTCAGGCGTATCATCACATGCTCAAGTCTATCTCACATAAACATTCATACTAGGGATACAAGGGATGAGGTAGACACCCTCACATGTTCCATTTGAGCCTTATCAAAGCCTCAAACATTCTTCCTTAACCCCTTAGTTCGTTCATGCCGAAGTCCGATTCAAATACCCCACGAAGTCCTCACCGTTGGTTCACCATCCTAGGTCCTGTTCCTAAGACTTACACTACTTCAATCAGGTCCTAAGAAGCCTCTGGCGTCCCCCAAATTGGTTCTCTAGCTTCCCTTTTCCTTCCTCTATTTTCCCACAAAACTATACAACATCATCCCCTACATCGATCGATCGAAAATACTTCATACCCTCACATCGATCAATCGATGTCCATCAGAATACTTTCTGCCTCACATCATACCCTACATCGATCGATCTATGTCCATCAGAATACTTTCTGTCTCACATCATACCCTACATCGATCGATCTATGTCTATCAGAATACTTTCTGTCTCACATCATACCCTACATCGATCGATCGAAGTGACTTCATACCCCACATCGATCGATCGAAGTACGTCAGAATACTTTCTGCCTCACATCAGTCTCTCAATTCTCCTACATTGATCGATCGAAGTGACTTCATACCCTACATCGATCGATCGATGTCTACGATTCCAGAAACAAAACTCTGCGATTTCTGCAAAAACTGCAGAACCAAAACTCCAATCATTCCCAAACTTCATCCCAATCATTCCAGGCCTAATCCTCACTAGCAATTCATGCTTAATCCATCAACTCAACACTACACATATTCCACTCAAAGATTCAAGCCTAAAACTCAAATAATCTACCAAAAACAAACCCAAAATCCTACCTTTCACTCCCTTCTCCCCTCAACCAATAGAAACACAGAGAGGGTTCAAGGGATTGGGATTTGCAAGATTTCACATAATCAACAACAACAAAACGATTTTCAACATATAGTGGCCAAAACCTCAAATCCATAGCACGTAAAATCACATATAGATCAACAAAGAGAAACTACTACATGGTGATCCATTTTGATATCAAAATAGGCCTTTTTCTTTCGCAAATCGTAGGAACTCATAAGTAGATTACTTGCCTTTGATTACTCGGAGAAAGATTGGAGAACAAACGAAGATTGGATTGCTTCGTTGGAAGTTCTTCCCTAGGGTTGCAAGAGGTGAAGAAATCGCCTAAGGAGAGGAGGGGGACGTCGGTTTCTCTGAATGAATAGAGAAACTGACGTTCCGTCGGTTTTAATATGGGTAGGGGTGAAATTGGAATTTCTAAATTATATTCTATTATTTAATTCCCTCAATAAATACCAAATAATTATAATATTTAAATTCTTAATTTAATACTATTAATTACCATTATTTTCATTTAACTTCCATTTATCCTTTAATTATTCTACGGTGGGTGCGGGGTATAACAACAGCAACCTTACCAACATATGCAAGAGAACTCATATGCTGATGGCTAACATTTTTCGTTCATTTGATGCCTAAGCTGTGTTGAAACTTTTTCTGTTATTGTTTCATACGGGATAGGATCCCCTCACCGCAAATGGGGTGCGGTGACGCGTGACTGCGCGACATGTGGCAGCAAGAGGGGGTGGTGAGGCTAGATGAGGGTCACCCGCATCTAGCCTCACCACCTCTCTTTGCTGCCACGTGTCGCGTGGTCATAAAGTGGATGAGGAAAGTGGGGTTAGGAGATCCCACCCCGTTTCATACGGTAATGGATCCAAACTTGTCTCGTTAACCCAATCAATCACTTTTCAATCTGATTATGCCACACGTACAACGTGGTCCCCTCCCCCCTCTTCCTCTTTTTTTTTTTCTTTTTTTTTTGTGGTGGGGGTTTAGTGACAGAAAGAAAGAAACCATAAAAGCATATTAAGTTACAAGTTAACCTCCATAGAGCTACTATTATATCTCCGTTCTTTTTTTAATTTTTCATTACTATATTTTGGGACTAATATTCAGCGCATATACAGAACCTATGATTCGATAAGGTGATCAGCCTCATTATGTGTGTAACATATAAGCAGAAATGTATAAAATTAAAACTTAAACAACAATAACTATAAATCTTTTCGAACGTCTAACATCTCAAGTTCTTCATGAAACATAAACATCAAGTCAGAGTACATTATAACTGAATAAATAAAATTATCTTAAAGATCAACTTGAAAAAGAGAATAACTTGCAAAAGAGAATATACATTAAGAGGTGAACTCCTGCTGAGAAATAGGAACCTTGGAAATAAACACAGGCTCTCATCCCTTTTATCTTTTCTTAAAAACATACATATACATATAGTGCACATAGTATATTTTTTTTCTTTCCTTTCGTACATGTCATACTTTTCGTGCTGTCAACTTTACTTTCCTTCATTCGTGTATACCGACATGTGTTCATTCGTTAAGTACAATCTTTTACTTTCCTACCACAAAATAGATCATAACATAACGTCTGGTCCTAGATCATCATTCGTTACGAGATATATATATATATATATATATATATATATATATATATATATATATATATATATATATATATGGGCTTAGGTCTCCAGATGTTATGACCGACAAAATGTGCGTGTATATATATAATGAATATATACTAATAAATACAAAAAAAGTAATAAATAAAAAGTAATGATAATAATAATAAAGATAAGTATAAACTAGATAAAGATTAAGTTACATTAGGAAACCTAAACCAAAACCAAATGGGAAAACCTAAAATCTATCCTAACTTTTCCCCACTATATCTACATATACACGCACAACACAAGCAATATGCGTATACACCAGCGGCCACAAGGAAAAAAAAAGAGAAAAAAAAGAGAGAGAAAAGAGAAAAAGAGGGAGGAGAAGAAAGCTAGCGAGACCCCGAACCCAAGTTAGTCCGTCAAATTATTCGTGTTATCGTCAATCGAGGTAGGTGCCTCTTCCCCCCTCAAATGGATACGATCCTTGCATGCTTAGATGATATTTTATGTGATTCTTTGTTTTTTATTATTTCAATTGTTTAAAATATTGATTTGTATTCGTTTATATTTGGAAAAGCATGAGGTAACTGTTTAAATTGCTGCTATGTACTCGTATGAATATGAATTTGATGGTATGATTGGATTAGGGCGGAAACACTTGTAAATCAACTCAAAAGATTAGGGTTTTTCATAGTTAGGTATGTTTAAAAATTTCGTTTTGGCCTTAGAATAACTTCATCTAGCCCGGAATAGGTAGGGATTGGTTGAAAATCGAAAAAAAGGGTCTGACAGACGCGTTTCAGGGGGGTGGCGCATGGGGCCCACGCGCGGCCCCTGACGGCGCGTCCGGACACGTGATGACGTGTCCACTCCCAAAAGTTGCGTCTCGTTATAACGAGTCCAACGCAACTGGTTTGAGGTCAATCGGAATTAAAACGAAGATTTTATAGAGGTTAGAAGGAAATAGAAAAAAAATAAAAAAAATACTGTTGGACCGGCCAGGCTGCCGGACCGGACCGGATGGCCAGCGGACCGGACCAGGTAGCAGGCCGGCCCAAGCCGAAAAAAATAAAAAAAAATCTGGAAATTAATTTCTGAAATGAATAAATAATAAATAATTAATTAAAATTAGTTTAAAATTCCAGAAAAATATATTTAATTATCAGAAAATTCTAAATAAATTCCAGAAAATATAAAAGGTTAAAATTAAATTATTCCCACTTAATTTCTGAATTTTGAGAAATGTAAGTAATTAAAAATAATTAGTAATAAATGGAATTAAATAAGGGAAAATTAGTATAAAATTCTAGAAAATTAATACAAGCTGAGTAAAAATAAAAAGAATGTTAAATAACTACTTTCCAATATTCATAAATTTTATGAAGCCAAATATTGAGTGCCGGAGATGGTGAGGATGGGCGTACGGGCCCCAGACGATTAGTGTTGAGTGCCGGAGTTGGTGAGGATGGGCGTACGGGCCCCAGGCGATTTTGTTGTTGCATTCATGGCACGTGCATCGCATTGGGAGTGGGCTGAGATGTACGGGTCTCAGACGCTCGAGTTGAGAGGACCATGGTGTACGGGCCATGAGTATGTGATTATGATGGATCATGGTGCACGGGCCATGGATACTTGGTTACGGTGGATCGTGGTGCACGGGCCACGGGCATCGGTTGGGGTGGATCGTGGTGTACGGGCCACGGGCATCCGTAAGGGTGGATTGTAGTGCACGGGCTACAGGCATCCAGTCAATCCCGGGATCATGCATTGCATATAGGTCTAGGGCATATTGCATGACATGATTCTTGTTGCGTGTGACACGTTAATTGAGCATGCATCACGTACTTACGCATTTTTATGTGGAGTGCTTTACTTACCTCATTTACTTTATCTTATGCATGTTATCTTATGTTTATGTGCTACGTGTTATATCATGTTATGTGCTATGTGTTATATCATGTTATGTGCTATGTGTTATATCATGTTATGTGCTATGTGTTATATCATGTTTATGTGCTATGTGGCTATATCATTTCGGTATGTACGTTTTGTATTTGTTTGAGGCGGGCATCTACTGGGTGATTTCTGTCACTCACCCCTACTTCCCAGGTGAGCCGGATGAGGACTATGAGCATATCTTCATTGAGGACGGGACGAACATAGCAGAGTGGGCTGGTTGAGAGCTGTGGCTAGGATATGAGGGGACGCTGCAGCTGTTTTGTTCTTATTTATATTTTGAGGATTTCCACACACTACTTTACTATTTTATTTCCAGAGTTTATTTAGCAATGTAATGACGGTTATTGAAGTTTAATATATGCTATGGTTTACGTTTCCGCGAAAAAATTTCTACGTCATCTTTGACAAGTAAGAGATTGATTCGACGCTTTGTATTCTCCTTAGTGAGATACGGCGGGTGCACTGTTCCCGGTGTTAGGGCTCGGGAGCGGGGCGCTACAGGTGGTATCAGAGCCGAGGCTTCAGATCCGCCTCGGAAACACAGGATTAACTAGATCACTAGACGTAAGTTACGATCTTTTGTAAAATGACGATTTTACCCCTAATAAACAATGTAGACTTAAGAGATGATTTTAGACCTAAGTTATGATCGGGTTATGGGAGGTGTGTGCCGATGGTGAGCTTTTCTTGTCTAATTATCAATTTATCCGCGTTCCACCTTTCAACTTATTATCGACAAATCTGTATTCGTTTCATGAACTCAAATTCCGGATAATGCCTCCACGACGCGAGCTGCCAGCTGGAAACGGAGGACACGATGGCGATGATCAGCAGGGTCAGGGGACCATTCCTTAGGTCCTTGTAGATACCCTGGCCAGGCTGACTGCATTGATAGCCCAGCAGCAGATACAGATGGCTCACCTACAGCAGCAACAGCAGCAGCAGCAGCAGCCACCTACAGCACCACCACCCCAGGGGGCTTCGATTTTTCTACCGGGAGATGCAGAACTGCCGGGTACCTATGTTCAGAGGTACCACACGACCAGAGGAGCAGAGATCTGGCTCAAGAATGTGTCTGAGCAGTTGAGATTGATGCAAGTTACGGATGGCCTGAAGGTTGATGCGGTTGTACCGTTCTCCGAGGGTAATGCCGAGCAATGGCGCAGGGCATGACACGCAGATTGACTCCATCACCGATATGGACCTGGTTCAGGGAGGAGTACCAAAAGCACTATGTTCCTAAAAGTGTCATTTAGAGGAGGATGATGGTGTTTCAGCTTCTGACGTAGGGGTCCATGACTGGGAACCAGTAGTTTGAGAGGTTCCATGCACTTGCAAGTTACATGCCCGTCATCATGGATAACGAGAAAGCGAAGATGCTGGAGTTCAAGACCAGCTAGAGCTCTCGCCTTTAGTCATTGATCATCTGCAATCAGCCTCCACTTTTGAAGAGTTGCTGGAAGTGTGTCTTGAGGTTGAGGGTGATCTCGAGAGGGTTGGAGCGGTCGACAGGGCTAAGAGACCGCGAGAGGAGTTCCGTCTTAGGAGATAGGAGAGATGGTTAAAGATCTCATGCTATCATCTGACCGGGCAATCTTTCAGATCACCACAGTAGGGACAGGGATCAGCGTCTCGACCATTGATGATTGAGGGTCCCGCAGCGACAGCGGCACAGCCACTCAAGGCAGTTGTACCGCCACCCCCAATAGGTACACATTGTGGTTATTCGCACATAGATCATTGCTAGAGAGCTCAAAAAGGTTTGCTGCAACTGTGGCAAACAGGGACATTATGCTAGAGAGTGTCCTACACCGGCACAAGCCCCTCCACCACAGGGTCAGAAGTAGCAGAAAGCAAAGGGAAGGACATTCCAGTGGTATGAGAAATTAAGGACGACTTCTCTGATGAGCTATCATTTTCACCACCGAGCAGGGAAGCAGAGTTCAAGATTGATCTTATACCCGAAGGTAAACCGATCTCGAAGGCGCCATACAGGATGGCAACAACATAGTTAAAAGAGCTCAAGGAACAGTTATAGGGGTTGCTGGACTGAAAGTTCATCAGACCTAGTGTTTCGCCCTGGGGACCCCGGTATCATTTGTGAAGAAAAAGGACGGTAGTCTGAGACTATGCATCGACTATCGTAAGCTTAATAAGATTGCGATAAAGAACAATACCCACTACTGATGATCAATGAGTTAAATGATCAGTTGAAGAGTGCCATGGTATTGTCGAAGATTGATCTTCGATCATGCTACCATCAGTTAAGGATTAAGGCAGAAGGCATAGCAAAGACTGCGTTCTGTGCTCGATATGGCCACTACGAGTTTCTTGTAATGCCCTTTGGACTGACGAATGCACCTGCGGC
Source organism: Eustoma russellianum (assembly GCA_036186865.1). Taxonomy (NCBI): domain Eukaryota; kingdom Viridiplantae; phylum Streptophyta; class Magnoliopsida; order Gentianales; family Gentianaceae; genus Eustoma; species Eustoma russellianum. The sequence continues at coordinate 4,595,680 of AP025073.1, forward strand.
TTTCCTGGATCTGATGAACACAGTATTCAGGGAGCAGTTGGACCATTTTATGGTGGTGTTCATCGACGACATCTTGGTGTACTCGTCTAGTGAGGAGGCTCATGCTGAACACTTGCGGGAGGTATTGGAGACTCTTAGAAAGAAGATAGAGGCGATCACGGAATGGCCATGACCTACTAACGTCACTGAGGTACGCAACTTTCTTGGCCTTGCCGGTTATTATCGCAAGTTTGTGAAGGGATTTTCGAGGATTGAAGCACCACTGAGTCGACTGACTCAGAAAAAGACTAAGTTTGTATGGACCTCTGAGTGTGAGAAAAGCTCTGCAGAGTTGAAGCAGAAATTGACGACTGCACTAGTGTTAGCATAACCCTCTGGCACTGAAGGATTTGTCATCTATAGCGACGCCTCAAAGAATGGGCTAGAATGCGTGTTAAGGCAGGGAGATAGAGTTATTGCATACGCTTCGAGACAGTTGAAGCAATATGAACAAAATTTCCCGACTCATGATCTGGAGCTGACAGCGGTGATGTTTGTATTAAAGAGTTGGCGTCATTATCTATACGGTGTAAAGTGCAAATTCTTCATAGATCGTATGATCTTGAAGTATCTATTCACACAGAAGGAGTTGAATATGCATCAGAGGAGATGGCTTAAGCTATTGTAGGATTATGACCTGACCATTAGTTATCATCCGGGAAGGCAAACCGAGTTGCAGATGCCTTGAGCAGAAAGTCTAATCACGCTGGACAGACACCATTAGAGAAAGAGATGGCAGAGTTTGATCTCGACATTGTTGATTCCACTGCTAATATTCTGGCAGCCTTAGAAATTACACCATCTCTGGTTGAGCGGATCAAAGAGGCGCAAAAGGAAGATGTGACGCTTAGTGATATCCGAGAGAGGATGTTAACCAATTTAATTGAGGGCTTCCAGATTCATGATGATGGAAGTATTTGGTACCAAGGAAGGTTGTGCGTGCCCGACGATAAGGAGCTAAGGAGGGAATTGCTGAAGGAGGCATACAATTCGAAGTTGTTGATCCACCCCGGTGCTACAAAGATGTATAACGATCTAAAGAAACACTACTGGTGGAGTGGGATGAAAAGACACATTGCTGAGTTCATTGAGAGATGTCTCGTTTGTCAGCAGGTTAAGGCAGAGCATCAGAGGCCGGGAGGTTTGATGTTGTCATTAGAGATACCGGAATGGAAGTGGGAGCATGTGACGATGGACTTTATAGCATGACTTCCTAAAACAAGAAACGGTAACGATATGATCTGGTAGATCGTTGATCGATTGACGAAGACTGCTCACTTCCTACCCGTGCCTAGTGATGTGACCGTGCAAAGACTAGTGACATTATATATTGATGATGTTGATAGCCTACACGGAGTCCCAGTCAGTATCGTCTCAGACCGTGATACGAAATTCACCTCTCGATTCTGGTCAGCTTGCCAGAAAAGGTTGGGGACGGAGCTGCGTCTAAGTACCGCTTTTCATCCACAGACAGACGGGCAGTCTGAGAGGACCATTCAAACATTAGAGGACATGTTGAGGGCGTGCGCATTGGACTTCAAAGGGAACTGGGACGGTATGATCAAGCTAATTGAGTTCTCCTACAACAACAGTCACCACAGTGCCATCGGCATGGCACCCTTCGAGGCGCTCTATGGACGTAAGTGCAGGTCTCCTGTTCATTGGGATGAGGTTGGTGAGCGCGTTATTACCGGTCCTGAGTTGGTTGAGTAGACCAGAGAGAAAGTGAAGTTGATACGAGATAGACTAAAGATTGCTCAAGACAGAAGCAAGAGCTGGGCCGATTCGAAACGACGTCCACTCGAATTTGACGTGGGCGAGAAGGTTTACTTGAGAGTGTCACCTACGAAGGGGGTTTCACGATTCGGTGTAAAGGGTAAACTGAAGCCTCGCTACATTGGTCCTTATGAGGTACTCGAGAGGGTTGGTACGCTGGCCTACCGATTAGCATTACCCCCCTGCCTTGGCTCAGGTTCACAGCACATTTCACGTTTCTCAGTTGAGGAAATATGTTCCGGACCCATGTCATGTTCTAGACGCGCCACCGTTAAGGATCCGACCGGACATTAGATATGAGGAGACTCCTATCAGGATAGTAGATCGTAAAGACCAAGTGTTGAGGCACCGAGTCATCCCTTATGTCAAAGTGCAGTGGACCAATCACACCGAGCGCGAGGCGACTTGGGAGCTGGAGGAGCAAATGCGAGAGAGATAACCACAGCTTCTCGAATAAGGTACGTCAAGTTTCGAGGACGAAACTTCTTGTAAGGTGGGTAGGATGTTATGACCGACAAAATGTGCGTGTATATATATAATGAATATATACTAATAAATACAAAAAAAAAGTAATAAATAAAAAGTAATGATAATAATAATAAAGATAAGTATAAACTAGATAAAGATTAAGTTACATTAGGAAACCTAAACCAAAACCAAATGGGAAAACCTAAAATCTATCCTAACTTTTCCCCACTATATCTACATATACACGCACAACACAAGCAATATGCGTATACACCAGCGGCCACAAGGAAAAAAAAGAGAGAAAAAAAAAGAGAGAAAAGAGAAAAAGAGGGAGGAGAAGAAAGCTAGCGAGACCCCGAACCCAAGTTAGTCCGTCAAATTATTCGTGTTATCGTCAATCGAGGTAGGTGCCTCTTCCCCCCTCAAATGGATACGATCCTTGCATGCTTAGATGATATTTTATGTGATTCTTTGTTTTTTATTATTTCAATTGTTTAAAATATTGATTTGTATTCGTTTATATTTGGAAAAGCATGAGGTAACTGTTTAAATTGCTGCTATGTACTCGTATGAATATGAATTTGATGGTATGATTGGATTAGGGCGGAAACACTTGTAAATCAACTCAAAAGATTAGGGTTTTTCATAGTTAGGTATGTTTAAAAATTTCGTTTTGGCCTTAGAATAACTTCATCTAGCCCGGAATAGGTAGGGATTGGTTGAAAATCGAAAAAAAGGGTCTGACAGACGCGTTTCAGGGGGGTGGCGCGTGGGGCCCACGCGTTGCCCCTGACGGCGCGTCCGGACACGTGATGACGTGTCCACTCCCAAAAGTTGCGTCTCGTTATAACGAGTCCAACGCAACTGGTTTGAGGTCAATCGGAGTTAAAACGAAGATTTTATAGAGGTTAGAAGGAAATAGAAAAAAAATAAAAAAAATACTGTTGGACCGGCCAGGCTGCCGGACCGGACCGGATGGCCAGCGGACCGGACCAGGTAGCAGGCCGGCCCAAGCCGAAAAAAATAAAAAAAAATCTGGAAATTAATTTCTGAAATGAATAAATAATAAATAATTAATTAAAATTAGTTTAAAATTCCAGAAAAATATATTTAATTATCAGAAAATTCTAAATAAATTCCAGAAAATATAAAAGGTTAAAATTAAATTATTCCCACTTAATTTCTGAATTTTGAGAAATGTAAGTAATTAAAAATAATTAGTAATAAATGGAATTAAATAAGGGAAAATTAGTATAAAATTCTAGAAAATTAATACAAGCTGAGTAAAAATAAAAAGAATGCTAAATAACTACTTTCCAATATTCATAAATTTTATGAATCCAAATATTGAGTGCCGGAGATGGTGAGGATGGGCGTACGGGCCCCAGACGATTAGTGTTGAGTGCCGGAGTTGGTGAGGATGGGCGTACGGGCCCCAGGCGATTTTGTTGTTGCATTCATGGCACGTGCATCGCATTGGGAGTGGGCTGAGATGTACGGGTCTCAGACGCTCGAGTTGAGAGGACCATGGTGTACGGGCCATGAGTATGTGATTATGATGGATCATGGTGCACGGGCCATGGATACTTGGTTACGGTGGATCGTGGTGCACGGGCCACGGGCATCGGTTGGGGTGGATCGTGGTGTACGGGCCACGGGCATCCGTAAGGGTGGATTGTAGTGCACGGGCTACAGGCATCCAGTCAATCCCGGGATCATGCATTGCATATAGGTCTAGGGCATATTGCATGACATGATTCTTGTTGCGTGTGACACGTTAATTGAGCATGCATCACGTACTTACGCATTTTTATGTGGAGTGCTTTACTTACCTCATTTACTTTATCTTATGCATGTTATCTTATGTTTATGTGCTACGTGTTATATCATGTTATGTGCTATGTGTTATATCATGTTATGTGCTATGTGTTATATCATGTTATGTGCTATGTGTTATATCATGTTTATGTGCTATGTGGCTATATCATTTCGGTATGTACGTTTTGTATTTGTTTGAGGCGGGCATCTACTGGGTGATTTCTGTCACTCACCCCTACTTCCCAGGTGAGCCGGATGAGGACTATGAGCATATCTTCATTGAGGACGGGACGAACATAGCAGAGTGGGCTGGTTGAGAGCTGTGGCTAGGATATGAGGGGACGCTGCAGCTGTTTTGTTCTTATTTATATTTTGAGGATTTCCACACACTACTTTACTATTTTATTTCCAGAGTTTATTTAGCAATGTAATGACGGTTATTGAAGTTTAATATATGCTATGGTTTACGTTTCCGCGAAAAAATTTCTACGTCATCTTTGACAAGTAAGAGATTGATTCGACGCTTTGTATTCTCCTTAGTGAGATACGGCGGGTGCACTGTTCCCGGTGTTAGGGCTCGGGAGCGGGGCGCTACAGCATACTTACTTACATGGCTAATATATGGACGTAGATCCCCATATACACCAACACAACGTTTGGTTTTAGGTCCACATCTGTTGTGTCATACATACATGCGGGCGTAGGCATCCATACATACTTAGATGAGTAATATATGGTCTTAGATCCACATCTTTTGCTTCTTATTAAACTGCATCACTGAGTTGCTAGTTCGCTTCTCACAAGAGGTTAGCGTAACCGTCTTACTTCGCTAATCTTACAACAATAGGAAAGATCATTCTCCTTTGGTGGGTTAATAGTATTGTCATACTTCACTTTTATTTAAAAAACATAACTTACATACATACAAAAATAATACATGGTATTTAGAAGCTTAAAACACTTATTTTTGCATCTTGTAGGACCTCAGGCGCTACCAACTCTCCCAAAACTAATTGGTGACAGGAGATGCGCATTACCCTAGCCTTATAGTGCATTCAGCACACACAAGCACCCACGGCATTCGACCGTGACTTGGCCCACACGGCGTACGCGCCACGGGACAATTGCTTCACCTAACAATCTCCCCCTCAGCATTTGCTCCCGCTGGGAATCGAACCCGTGACCTTGGCTCTGATACCACTTGTAGGACTTCAGGCGCTATCAACTCTCCCAAAACCAATTGGTGACAGGAGATGCGCATACCCTAGCCTTATAGTGCATTCATCACACAACAAACGCTCACGGCATTCGACTGTGACTTGGCCCACACGACCTACGCGCCACGGGACAATTGCTACACCTAACACATCCTTGTATCACATTTACAAAATGGCCAACACAAACAAATCATAAACTTCTCTTATCCATACATGAGCTAAATTTCCTTAGGCTTACTACAATTTATACCTTAGATTTGACCAGTAGAACTTATAAATCATATCTTGGCTTAAATATAGAACTCGTAGAACTCTGAATGGGGTTTCTATCATAACTTAAATCACCTCATTTCAAGATAAGATACATTCATAACAAAATTAGGTGGCTAGCTAACATACTGACTGAAATTTACCATACGTTCTACCCATACGTTTTGTACATATGGCCAGATACCCAAACGTTTGGTTAGCTTTAGAAACATGCAGAAACTTTAGAACACCATCTCTTCTTGCAAATTTAGCCTAGGTTATCTCATTAACTCTATGTCTAACCTAATTTCACCCATTATTCTATTATAAACACAACATATATCAATCAAACCCCTCTTTCATCATCAAAGTTTGCCATAAAGCATCCTCATAACTGTTAGGTCCGAAATACACTCTAGAGAGGGTGAATAGAGTGTTTGGCATTTTTCAGGAATTTTCTTGTTTTGCTCAACTCAAAAGAAATTCAAAAATCAAAGCAAGAATGGGAGATGAGAAGCAATGAATGAATACACCGGATATAGAGTGGTTCGAATCGTAAATGATTCTACTCCACTACCACTTTGTTGCCAAAGTGGATTTTCAACTACTCTTCTTATTAGAGACAATGAGAACAACCACATCAACACTTACACTAACACCTTAGTGTAAGCAACAACAACATCAACTTCTTGAACAAAACACACTTGTGCAACTACAACAACTACAGCTTTAGCAAGAACAACTTCTTGGTACCTCACAACTTCAACAAAGTTCCCTCAAGAACTTTCTTACAGTGGGTTGAAGGAATATAGTAAGGTTCACACTTTCTCACTAGTATAAACACAAGCAAGAGATCAACTATTTATGGCTCCTCTTGTGCTTGACTCTCTATCTCTCAATATACAACAATGAAAAGCAAAGAAAAGCTTAAGAAGCTTTAAGAAATTTTACAAGTGTGAGAGAACTATACAACAATAAATAATGAAGCTAGATGATGTTGAAAGTGTGTAGTTGCCTCATCCAAGCCTCTTCCTTTTATAGATGAAGTTCACCATGTGTTTGAGCTCTCCACCATGTCTTGGACTACTCCAAATGTCAAGATAATGTCCAAATAGTCTTTAACCACCCTATGGAGTGATTTGATCCTCAATAGCCAACCTAGGATTGCTTAGACATAGATAGAATAGTCAAGGAAGCATGTAATATGTTGGGTTAAAGTCTACAAGAAGTTTGAGCAGGATTGGATAGAGAAAATACCATGAATCTCCCTTGTATTTTGTTCCAACGTTCAAAAAATTTTGAATTATGGGGGACATCGATTGATCGAAGTGCCCGGGGTGAGAGATCGATGTCCTCCAGAAACTTTGCAGTTTTTGAAACTGCTGACATCGATCGATCGAAGTCCCCCTAGAAGAGACTGATGTCACTTCGATCGATCGATATCCCCTGGACTGAGAGATCGATGTTGGACAGAAAGTATTCTGCCTGACATCGATCGATCGAAGTCTCCCTAAGGAGAGATTGAAGTTACATCGATCGATCGATGTCCCTGGGTTGAGAGATCAATGTTGGACAGAGATCTTACTGACTGACATCGATCGATCGAAGTCAGAGGCTGAAATGACATCGATCGATCGATGTCCCCAGCCTGAGAGATCGATGTTGGACACTGAGTTCCAATCTCAACCATTTTTGACATAGTGTAATTTTCTCATCTTGCATTTAGTCTCAAACATAAATTTAACTTATTTAAAACATCTTTTTATCATCAAAACAATTTATAACTTAACAATCTCCCCCTTTTTGATGATTTCAAAACCATGATTCAAAAGATATTTTTACTTGATACATTTACATCTAAATTTGATATTTTACAACTCTCCCTTAGTTCATACTCCCTCATCATATCAAAAACTCTCCCTTAACATGTAATCTATCAAAAATCAATAAATATGATGTCAATGCTCCCCCTCAACCCATGCATCAAGTTTCATCTTTTATTCTTTTCAATATGTAAGATAGCATACCAAGGTAACAAAGACTATCAATCATTTTACACATGCATATCAAGAGACTTTATGCCATGTCATGCCAAATCCAACTTCTCAAACTAAGCTATGTTATGCAAAACACCAAGGCTTAAGCTCTCAACAAACCATGCCACAATATCATACCGACTTAAGACAAGCAAACTTAAGACAACAACTATGCCCAACTATGCCATGCCCAACTATACCAACCAAAACTATACCAACATAGACACCATCAACACCAACATATCAAGACACATCAAGAACATAAACCATCAACATAAGCCATCAACATCATAAACCATCAACATCATAAACCATCTTAGATAATACCAACTTCTCCCCCTTTTTGAAAACATCAAAAAAATAAGAGATACGAAAATAAAGGATAAATATCAGTAAGAAATATCAAGTTTTGAGATACATAGGTAAACTCAAACTTGTAAAACTACTTCCATGGCGAGGAGGGGAATGGGGAACTAAGAGAAGCTACTCTTCATTAGAAGAGAAACATAGTCAAGAAAGAGCAGCTTTGAGCTTCGTTTTCAGTTTTTGGTATTTCGTCTTTTGAACGTTCAGCTCCGTTTGTAGTGTTGTGACTTGAGTGTCAACCTTCGTTTCTATCGTCTTGACACGGTCTTGAATGTTCTTAAAATCTTTTTCTAGAGTATCAATGCGAACGGCTTCAGTGGTCAAGTCCTCCCCCCATTGACCAAAGTGTATGACAGATGTCGTCAATTTCAGCTTCGACGTTGAATTCATCCCCTGAGTCACTGCCTTCCTCCCTTGGAGCTTTTCCTTTGTCCACTCGGGAGGTAGGACTTTGAGGGTGAGATTGGGGTTCAGTGGGAGGTTCAGTAGGGTGTGTTGGCAATACTGGTTCATTTTCAGCTTCATCTTCCTCAGGTTCATGGGTACCACCACGTCGTTGCGCTTCCTTCCTCGACTTATGAATTTGTTGGATGTTGACTTTTGTGTAGTAATCCTTGTTGGATATTGGTTCCATATATTCATCATCCAACACCACACTTTTCTTTGAGCAATCTATAAATTAGATTGTTATATGGAAGCGCTTTTGATTTCTTCGTAACCGCTTCCATCATATTTGCAAATACAAGCTCCCCAAAATTCACTTGTTCACTCATGGCAATACGATAAGCAACATAGAAATCCAAATTGCTTGGAAGCTTAGCTGACTTACCATTTACACAAAAGGTAACAATAGCAAGCAAAACTCTATATACTAGAGGCATGTCATTTGTGTTTTTAGTGGGGTGAAATCCAAGATAGTTTTTAACCTCATCTTCAAATACCTGATAGTTATAGATATCCCACCTCCACGGATCAAAATGTTCCCAACCCTCATCAGGAATACCAAGCAATTCATTGATTGAACGAGTAGTGAGCTCGACAAGTTGACCATCTATCACAGAATTAAGCGAATATGGCTTTCCATTCAAATATCTTAACCATAGATTTGCATAAAACATCCTAGTGTATCGAACAGACATGCAATCCATTTCAGAACTATCCCAAATGGGTCTCCATTTTTGGTCATCAAACTAATATATGATTGGTTTCAATTCTTCATTACTCAAAATATCTTCAATTTTGAGTAATTTTAATGGGATTGTAGGCCTCTTCTTAGTCTCCCATTCTTCGAACAAAACTTGAGCTCTAAGAGAGATGTAGGTTACTGTACCTGTGTTAAAAGGCTCTTTTAAACCGTCTTCATATTCTCTAGGTTTGACCCATGAAAAATTTTGAAATGCGAGATTTTCTCAGTGGTCTTCTTCCTCACTCCTTCTGTTCTTGAACCAGTTGGAATTCCTTGTTGTGAACTTTTTTGCCTTTTTGGGTGGTTTTTCGTTCTTGGTGCCATATGAGAAGCTAAGGGCACGAAAATTTTGGATATAGTAATGGAACTTGGAGAATATATGTGGATTTAGATAGTATTGAAGGAAAAATGGAGTTTGATCAAGAGATTTGTGGTTTAGGGTTCGAACTTCTGTATTTCGCCGGATGAAAGTTAGGGTTCTATGTAGGGGATGAAGAAATGGGGTTTTTCGCAGCTTTTATAAAATTCTATCCCGCTGACATCGATCGATCGATGTCCTAGACATAGATCGATCGATGTCTTGTTTTATATCAGTCTCTCAAATTGCCACATTGATCGATCGATGTCTTCTGAAATCAGCCTTTTTGACTATTTTTACCCTCTAACCAATGTTTATCATACCTAATCTTGCTCTAATGGATTCAAATGTCTCGGTGGAAAGGGATTTAGTAAAAATATCCGCTAGTTGGTCATTGGTTGGAACAAATTCAACACATACCAATCCTTTTTTAATACAATCCCTTATAAAGTGATGTCTCACTTCTATATGTTTGGTCCTACTATGGTGTTCCGGGTTTTGCGCTATACTTATGGCTGATGTGTTGTCACATAGGATGGGAACTTTATCAAACTTAACATTATAATCGTTTAAGGTGTTGATCATCCAAAGTAGTTGTGCACAACACGAAGCGGCTGATACATATTCGGATTTCCGTCGTTGAGAGTGACATGCTATTTTGCTTCTTGAAGAACCAAGAAACTAAGCAATCTCCAAGGAATTGGCATGTCCCAGAGGTGCTTTTCTTATCAACAAGATTTCCGGCATAGTCGGATTCACTATACCCTCTTAAATCAAAACAACCATTTTTGGGATAAAACAACCCAAAGTTCAAAGTTCCTTTCAAATACCTAAAGATACGTTTAATGGCAACTAGATGCGATTTCTTAGGCATACTTTGAAATATAGCACATAAACACACAGCATGCAAAATATCCGGTCTACTAGCGGTTAATTAAAGTAAACTACCAATCATATCCCTATATTTGGTTACCTCAACCAGCTTTCCTTCTTCGTCTTTGTCAAGCTTTGTACTTGTGGTCATTGGAGTGCTCACACTTCTTCCATCCTCAAATTTGTACTTCTTGAGCAAATCTTTTGTATACTTCGTTTGAGATATGTACACTCCATCTTGAGTTTGCTTGATTTGAAGACCAAGAAAGTAGTTGAGTTCACCCATCATGCTCATTTCAAAATTCTCCTTCCATTAATTTTGCAAAATGCTCATAAAGAGAATCATTAGTAGCACCAAATATAATATCATCCACATAAATTTGAACAAGCAATTTATGGTTTCCTTGTTCTTTAATAAAAAGAGTAGTGTTGACTTTTCCTCTTGAAAACTCATTTTCAAGTAGGAAGTTACTTAACCTATCATACCAAGCCCTAGGAGCTTGTTTAAGTCCATAAAGGGCCTTTTTGAGTTTAAATACATGATTTGGATAATCGTTGATTTTCAAACTCTGGAGGTTGAGCTACATACACCTCTTCTTGAATTATTCCATTTAAGAATGCGGATTTCACATCCATTTGATATAATTTGAAATCCTTATAGCATGCATATGCCAATAGCATCCTAATAGCTTCTAGCCTAGCTACGGGGGCAAAGGTCTCATCATAGTCGATGTCTTCCTCTTGCTTATATCCTTGAGCTACTAACCTAGCCTTATTTCTAGTGATGTTTCCTTTATCATCCATTTTGTTTCCAAATACCCATTTAGTGCCAATTACGGGATGATCAATAGGTTTAGCAACTGATTCCCAAATATCACTCCTTTCAAATTGATTTAGTTCTTCTTGCATGGCTAATACCCAATCTTCATCATTTATTGCCTCCTTTATATTTTTAGGCTCAACTTGTGAAATGAAGGCATTTTCATTGAATTTCCTTCTAGTCATTATGCCTTGACTAGTCTCACCCAATATTAACTCTTTAGGGTGATTCTATACTTATATGAATCCGGTAAATTTGAGGTATCTCCTCCAACTTCTTCATCTTCAACCTTAGGTTCAAGGGGATCAATCCTAAGGTCAATGACAATATTACCTTTTGGATTTTCAAATTTCTCTATATGACTTACTTTAATTATTTCATCATCATCATCATTAGTATTTGGTTCATCCTCAATAAGTTCACTAAACTTGACATGAATTGATTCTTCAACTTTCATGCTTCTTTTATTATATACCCCAAATGCTTTGCTATTTTGAGCATATCCCATAAAGATTCCTTCATCCGCTTTGAAATCGAGTTTATCCAAGTTAACTTTGGTGTTAAGTATAAAGCACTTACAACCGAAAACCTTGAAATAACCAATATTTGGTACTCTACCTTTCCAAAGCTCATAAGGAGTCTTTTTGAGAGATGGTCTCAAATAAACTCTATTGATCACATGACAAGCGGTACTTACCGCTTCGGCCCAAAAATATTTGGGTAGCTCAAATTCGTTTAGCATACTCATTTTTTGAAGTGTTCTATTTTTTCTTTCCGCAACACCATTTTGTTGAGAAGTTTTTGGAGCCGAAAAATTGTGTCCATACCCTTTGGATACACAAAATTCTTGAAACTCTCCATCAAACTCACCACCTCTATCACTTCTAATTTTCTTAATTGTGTCTTCTCTTTGATTTTCTAATCTCCTACAAAGCTTTATAAATTCTTGGTATGCATCATTCTTTTTAGCTAAGAATATTACCCAAGTGTACCTAGAGAAGTCATCTACCACCACAAAGGTGTAATGTTTTCCACTTAGACTTGTCGTACCAATATCCCCATACAAATTCATGTGACGTAATTGTAGGGGTTTGGTGGTGGAGATTTCACTTTTGGGCTTGAAGCTTGTTTTAACAAGCTTCACCTTTTGACAAGTGTCACATAAGCCATGGTTTTCGAAATTCAATTTTGGAAGACCTTAGACTTTTTCATTTTTGCAAATCTCTTTGAAATTTTTAAAACTAATATGTCCAAGTCGTCTATGCCATAGTTGAGTCAAATCATTTTTGGCAACTAGGCAAGAAACATTTTGTGATATCAAATCATGTGTGCTAAATTTGTAAACATCATTTTTACGTATAGCCTCAAAAACAATCTTATCGTTCTTTTTAACAATGCATTTTCTTTTCACAAATTCAACTTGAAAATTAGCATCACATAGTAGGCTAACACTTATCAAATTACACTTAAGCCCTTCTACGTATAGTACATTATTAATAGTAAAATAAGAGTTATCAATTTCTCCATGTCCAAGGATTTTGGCTCTCCCATTGCCAAAATACACCGTTCCACCATCTTGGAGCTTGAGCTAGGTGAATAACGTTTTGTCTCTGGTCATGTGTGTTGAACATCCGCTGTCCATAAGCCATTTGGTTCCTTCTTCTTTGGCTTCTCCATTTATTTTGAGAGCCTACAAAATCAAGAGATTTATGCATTGGTACCCTTTGATGGTTGGGTCCTTTAGGGTTAGTTTGTCGATCCTTAGGCTTCCAAACATACATGCTTCCAAATCTAGCTCTACATTCATTCTTCACATGTCGTACTTTGTTGCAATGAAAATAAGTGGGTACATGCCTTGGTTTAGAGGATGATGAGTTATGTTGTATTTTTCTCTTGTTTGTCTTTTTCTTTAATGACTTAGGTTTAATGGAAGAATGTGATGTATTAAATCCTAAACCGGATTTATCATTTCCAATTCTTTGGTTTCTAAGTAGTTTGTCTAGATTATTTTTACCATTAGTTAGTCTTTGCAAGTCTAACCTTAGTTTATCACATTCTTTTCTAATTTCTACATTTTCAAGAGCTATGGTTTTATGCATGGTGAGTATGATGTCATGCTCTTGAAATATCAAAATGTTCTTATCATGCAAGTTCTTATTTTCTAAAATGCACTTCTTAAACTCTTTCTTCAAATGTTTATACTTTAAGTTCAGTTTTTTCAAAATCATCTTGCAAATCTCCTATTTCATCTTGCAAATTAGAAGGATTAGAATTTACTTCAAGATCATCTTCAATTGCCATGAGGCAAGTATGTTGAATCTTTGGATCGTCAACTATTGCAACAAGTCTAACACGTTGATCTTCACTCTCTTCTCCTTCCGATTCGGAAAGAAGTTCATCCCACGTGGTTACCTTCACATTAAGGGCTTTCTTCGTTTGAGGAAACACCTTGTTCTCTTGCTTTTGCGGCTCGTTTACGTGGGAATCGGCAATGATGTGATCGGGTCGACCACATCTATAGCAATTTTCACTTGCTTCCTTTTCTTTGGGTGGTCACTTGAAAAACTTTCTTGCTTGAGCTTTGTTTCTAGTTGTCATTCTTCTAAATTTTCTTACTAGAAGGGCAACTTCCTCATCCGATTCATCGGACTCTACCACCAATTCCTTGTGTGATGTTTGTGTGGGCTTGATAGGGTTCATCCTATTTTGTTCATCAATAAGAATTTCATGAGTAAGAAGATTACCGGATAGCTCATCAAGGGTAAGAGTCTTGAGATTCTTTGATTCGGTGATGGCGGTGACTTTAGGTGTCCATTCTCTTGGCAAAGAGTTGAGGAGTTTTGAGACAAGGTCTTTATTTGAGATTTTCTTGTCCACCATGGAAAATTGATTCACTATTCGTGTGAATCGGTCGATTGTCTCCTCAATCTTCTCACCGCTCTTCATTCCGAACATCTCATATTCCTTCATGAGCATGAGTCTTTTGGCCATTCTCACTTGCTCAGTCCCTTTGTATATCATTTCAAGTCTTTTTCATGCCTCATGAGCTGTTTCAAGACCTTGAAGTCTTATAAGCTCGGTGGTGGTAAGAGCACTTGAAAGAATATCAAATGCTTTGCCATTGATGGTGAATTTTAACTTCTCTTCGTCGGTGTAGTCATCCTGATCTTTTTACATTGATTCTCCTTTTGAGTTGGTAATCATAGGAACTTCAATTCCTTTGACAAGGGCTCTCCATATATCAAATCCACGGCCTTTCAAATGATTGATCATTCGAAATTTCAACAAAGAATAATTTTGGGCATCAAACATAGGTGCTTTAGTGTTTAATCCTGAAAATAGTGTTGTAGGCTTGGGAGATGAAGTGTGAGATGAAGAGATGGAGGTTGAAGTTGTCATTGCCATGATCTTTAATCTTGTTACTTGCAAAGATAGGCCAAGCAATCAAGGTTAGGCACTGATACCAATTTTTAGGTCAAAAATACACTCTAGAGGAGGGTGAATAGAGTGTTTGGCACTTTTACGAAATTTTCTTGTTTGGCTCAACTCAAAAGAAATTAAAAATCAAAGCAAGAATGGGAAATGAGAAGCAATGAATGAATACACCGGATATAGAGTAGTTCGAATCGTAAATGATTCTACTCCACTACCACTTTGTTGCCAAAGTGAATTTTCAACAACTGCTCTCCTTATTAGAGACAATAAGAACAACCACAGCAACACTTACACTAACACCTTAGTGTAAGCAACAACAACAGCAACTTCTTGCCCAAAACATACTTGTGCAACTATAGAACTACAGCTTTAGCAAGAACAACTTCTTGCTACCTCACAACTTCAACAAAGTTCCCTCAAGAACTTTCTTACAGTGGGTTGAAGGAATATAATAAGGTTCACACTTTCTCACTAGTCTAAACACAAGTAAGAGATCAACTATTTATGGTTCCTCTTGTGCTTGACTCTCTCTCTCTCTCTCAATATACAACAATGAAAAGCAAAGAAAAGCTTAAGAAGCTTTAAGCAATTTTACAAGTCTGAGAGAACTATACAACAATAGATAATGAAGCTAGATGATGTTGAAAATGTGTAATTGCCTCATCCAAGCTTCTTCCTTTTATAGATGAAGTTCACCATGTTTTTGAGCTCTCCACCATGTCTTGAACTACTTTAAATGTCAAGATAATGTCCAATAGTCTTTAACCACCCTATGGAGTGATTTGATCCTCAATAGCCAACCTAGGATTGCTTAGACATGGATACAATAGTCAAGGAAGCATGTAATGTGTTGGATTAAAGTCTACAAGAAGTTTGAGCAAGATTGGATAGAGAAAATACCATGAAACTCCCTTGGATTTTGTTCCAACGTTCAAAAAATTTTGAATTATGGGAGACATCGATCGATCGAAGTGCCCGAGGTGAGAGATCGATGTCCTCCAGAAACTTTGTAGTTTTTGAAACTGCTGACATCGATCGATCGAAGTCCCCCTGGGAGAGTGAGAGATCGATGTTGGACAGAAAGTATTCTGCCTGACATCGATCGATCGAAGTCTCCCTGAGGAGAGACTGAAGTTACATCGATCAATCGATGTCCCTGGATTGAAAGATCGATGTTGGACAGAGAGCTTACTGACTGACATCGATCGATCGAAGTGAGAGGCTGAAGTGACATCTATCGATCGATGTCCCCAGCCAGAGATCGATGTTGGACACTGAGTTCCAATCTCAACCATTTTTGACATAGTGTAATTTTCTCATCTTGCATTAAGTCTCAAACATAAATTTAACTTACTTAAAACATCTTTTCGTCATCAAAAATATTTATAACTTAACAATAACATATGTATTTGTTGGCACAATCAATCATGTACCAAGACGCAGTCGTTCACTGTGTGTATATGAAACAACAAAATAAATCAAACCCGGGGCGAGTCAAGGACTCTGTCCTTAAGACGTATTGCTCCGGTATACTGTGCCCAACCGGTATGAGCAACCGTCTCTCAGGATACAACGGGTACCTGTTCAGTTGAGCGGCACTGCTGAACTTGAACTCCTTCGAACTCTAGAGTGTCCTGACTTCTCCCGGACGATATGCAAGACTCACGTGCTACGAATGCAAAATGCTTTAATGCTTGATTGTGTTGTAAGTGGTGTAAATGAATGAGCCCTTAACCCTCTTTATATAGGGGAGTCAGAGGTACCGTAACCGTTGGATCAAAACCGAAGTTTAATTTAAGCCGTTGGATTAAAACCTCCTATCCAGATTAGGATGGTTTAATCTCAGCCTTTAGATCGAAGATAGATTAACAGGTTTAAACCTGGAACGTTGGATGGAAATCATATTCGGTTAAGCGGTTAAGACAGTTTAAATCTCGGCCGTTAGATTAAAGCTGCTTTACTTATCACCGTTAGATCACAACAGATGATCTTATCTTGAATGGAGGAGGATAGAGTTTTGATTCACATTTGAATCAAACTGCTCAACAGACCATATTTGCCTGCTGTCAGACTTCGATCGATCACATCGATCGATCGAAGTGACATCGATCGATCGATGTGATCGACTGATGTCTGACTGAGTACTTCAGTCGATCAACTTGATCGATATAAGAGACATCGATCGATCGAAGTGATCGATCGATGTCCTCTGATCGTCTTTGATCGATCAATCCATCGAATGAAGCTCTCTGATCAACTTCGATCGATAACATCGATCGATTGAAGTGACATCGATCGATCGATGTCATCGATCGATGTCCTTCAGATGCCTTTTACGCCACATGGACACATCCAACGTGGCATTCCTCCATACAGGTGACACGTCACCCATCCACAACATTTCCATCTACTTTGAGCATTAATTTCACATTCACACAATACATAATTGAGTGAGTTCACATCCTAACATTAACTACTCGTTATTAAGGATTCATTTAGCTCAAAGTACGTTGCACAACCAAGTTTTGCAACATTCATAACGGGCCAAAGCCCAAATCTTCAATCTCCAACGATGGGCCAAAGCCCAACCTTAAATTCTCCAACAATCCCCCACATGAATGGAAATTAATGCAGACACATATGCAGACTCTGAGGAGAAGTCAGACAAGAAAATATTGCATCAGAAGAGGTAGCTTCTGGCTTTGAACCTTTCTTATTGATGTACCATCGGATCCACTCGGCTAAATAGTGACTTGATGTCTTGAACTAGTCAGCCTTTGTTGTGAACCAAGACAACGGCACTCACACAATATTTCCTTTAACACCCTTTTGGTTCTCATGGTTGTGTTCGTTTTGGCCATGAACAATCTGGTTTCAGAAAGTGTTTTAGAGAAATCTTGCCACCTAGACTTTCTCACAGAAGCGGCCCCACTTCACACTTACATAGGTGATTCCTATCAAGAGTATTCTGCCATACTCCACTTGACGCATCAAGATATAGGACATCATTAAAAGCCTTAGCTTACCCTAAAATCTCTGCAGACAACATTTTTACCAGACGGAATGAGTAAGTGCTAACTGAACCTTCATAACTTAGTTGTCCCATTGAACCAAGATTCTGGGATCTCCAGTCAACAAGGTTGGGTTACCATTACAAAGACTCATGCATTATGGGCTTCAGTCCCATTCCGTTTGTCAATCTTGACATCTGATCTCTAGGCAAGCCTTTTGTAAGCGGATCCGCAAGATTCTCCATTGATTTTATATAATCTATGGAAATCACGCCATTAGAGATCAACTGCTTAATGGTGTTATGCCTTCGACGTATGTGTCGTGACTTACCATTGTAAATGCTGCTTTGCGCACGTCCTATAGCTGACTGACTATCACAGTGTATGCTAATAGGAGCAATTGGCTTAGGCCAACACGGAATATCTTCCAGAAAATTCCGAAGCCATTCAGCCTCTTCCCCAGCTTTGTCCAATGCTATGAACTCAGCTTCCATAGTGGACCGAGCTATACAAGTTTGTTTCGTTGATTTCCACGACACAGCAGCACCACCAACAGTGAACACGTATCCACTGGTGGATTTCGAGTCCTTACTGTCTGATATCCAGTTTGCATCGCAGTATCCTTCCAACACCGCTGGATATCTCGTGTAATGTAATCCAAGATTCATTGTGTATTTCAAATACCTCATTACTCTGTTAAGAGCTTTCCAATGATCATCACTTGGATTACTCGTAAATCTGCTCAACTTGTTTACTGAACAAGCTAAGTCTGGTCTTATACAATTCGTTATGTACATCAGACTCCCGATTACCTGAGAGCATTTCAACTGGGCAACAGGTTCGCCTCGATTCTTTCTTAAGTGTATACTTAAGTCGAGCGGGGTCTTTACCGGTTTCACATCATCCATATTGAACCGTTTTAGAACAGACTCAATATAGTGAGTTTGTGAGAGTATGAGTCCCTCAGTCACCCTAGAAATCTTAATTCCTAGAATAACATTGGCAACTCCCATGTCCTTCATATCGAAGTTTCGTGTTAACATCTTCTTTGTACTTAAGATGATGTCACGAGTACTACCCATGATAAGCATGTTGTCTACATAGAGACATACTATCACAAATGCGTTCTGTGTGCTCTTGATGTACACACACTTGTCACATTCATTGATCTTGAAGTCATTTGACATCATTACCTGATCAAATTTTAAATTCCATTGCTTGGGTGCTTGTTTAAGTCCGTACAAGGACTTAACAAGTCTACAAACTTTTCTTTCTTGTCCTGGAACGACAAACCCCTCGGGTCGTTCCATGTAAATTTCTTCCTCTAACTCACCATTAAGAAAGACAGTCTTTACATCCATTTGATGGATTTCCAAATCATAGACTGCAGCAATGGCTACTAACATCCTTATG
Organism: Eustoma russellianum; assembly: GCA_036186865.1. NCBI lineage: Eukaryota > Viridiplantae > Streptophyta > Magnoliopsida > Gentianales > Gentianaceae > Eustoma > Eustoma russellianum. The sequence goes on from AP025073.1 coordinate 4,614,745, forward strand.
GAAGTGATTCTAGTCACTGGTGAGTAGGTGTCAAAGAAGTCAAAGCCCTCTTTCTGTCTATAGCCCTTAGCTACTAACCTGGCTTTATACTTCCCAATAGACCCATCCTCTTTAAGTTTCTTCTTGAAAATCCACTTACAACCAAGCGGTTTACTTCCAGGTGGAATGTCAACCAACTCCCAAGTGTGATTTTGAAGAATTGAGTCTATCTCATTGTTAACTGCCTCTTTCCAGAATGGAGCTTCTGGAGTTGACATAGCCTCGGAAAAATTCTTCGGCTCATTTTCTACCATATAGGTTAGAAAATCTGGTCCAAAAGACGTCGGTATTTTGGCTCGTTTGCTTTGACGAGGTTCCTCAATATCTTGAGGAGTCGTCTCACGCATACGCTTACTTGTGCTTGCTTCTCCACTGTCTTTGTCTTTCTTTGGAAAGATATTTTCAAAGAACACTGCGTTCCTCGATTCCATGACAACATTCTCATGTATCTCTGGAACGTCTGATTTGTGCACTAAGAAACGATATGCACTACTGCTCGTTGCATAACCAATGAATATGCAATCAATCGTTTTAGGCCCAATTTTGACTTGTCTTGGTTTAGGTATTGCAACCTTCGCCAGACACCGCCACACTTTCAGGTATTTGTAACTAGGCTTATAGCCTTTCCATAATTCATATGGGGTCTTATCCGTCTTCTTGGACGGAATCCTGTTCAAAATGACGTTGGATGAGAGAATTGCTTCCCCCCACAAGTTCTGAGGTAAACCCGAACTTATCAACATAGCATTCATCATCTCTTTTAGCGTACGGTTTTTGCGTTCAGCAATACCATTTGATTGAGGTGAATATGGCGCAGTCGTTTGATGAATAATGCCATGTTCTGAGCAGAATTCATTAAACGGTGTATCATATTCGCCACCTCTATCACTACGAATTGCTTTAATTCGTTTGCTAAGTTGATTCTCAACTTCATTTTTATAATCCTTGAAAGCATCAAGGGCCTCATCCTTGCTGCTTAGCAAATATACATGACAGTATCGTGTGCAATCGTCGATAAAAGTTACAAAATACTTTTTACCACCTCTTGTTTGCACAAACTTTAAGTCACACAAATCTGTGTGAATTAAATCCAACGATTCGGTGTTTCGTTCTGTTGAAGGAAAAGGCGCTTTTGTTAATTTCGCTTCAACACATATTTGGCATTTTTCTTTATTACTAAAGTCCAGTTTGGGCAATAAGTCAAGATTAATCATACGTTGTATTGACTTATAATTTACATGTCCCAAACGAAAATGCCATAAACAGGAAGACTCAAGCATGTAAGCAGAAGAGGAAACAATTTTATTAGCCTCAATAGGCGCAACATTTTTGGGTACAATGGTCATAACATTTAACTTAAACATGTTATCCGAAAGATACCCTTTCCCCAGATACACCCCATTCTTAGAAAGTGTAAATTTGTTTGCCTCAAATACAAGCTTGAACCCATGCGTGACTAGCAGCGCGGCAGAAACCAGATTCTTCCTTATATCGGGAACATGCATCACATTCTGCAGAGTCAACTCCCTTCCTGAGGTCAGCTTCAGGATTACCTTGCCCGATCCTTCGATTTTCGAGCTGTTGGAGTTTCCCATGAACAATTGCTCATTGTTTGTCGTGGGCACGTACTCTCTGAACATTGCCCTGTTCGCACAAACATGTCGAGTGGCTCCTGTGTCCACCCACCATTCTCGTGGGTTTCCCACTGCGTTGCACTCGGTCACCACCGCGCACAGGTTCAAATCATCCATTGCGTCGACCAGATTTGCTTTCGCTTTATTCTGATACTGATTCTTTTTGGGCTTCCTGCATTCACTGCTTCGATGCCCTGGTTTACCACAGTTATAACACTTACCTGTGAACTTCTTTGCAATTTCCTTGCCCTTGGAGTTCACACTCAAAGTGTTATGCTTCTTCTTATTCTTTGCCTCAGCAACATGAGCTTTGGCTTGACCAGAAGACATGGATGGCTTTCTTTCGGAGCGACGGTTGTCCTCCTCAATGCGAAGACGGACTATCAAATCCTCCATCTTCATCTCCTTTCGCTTGTGTTTGAGATAGCTCTTGAATTCCCTCCACGAAGGAGGCAGCTTCTCAATCACAGCCGCAACTAGGAAAGATTCACTGAGCGTCATGCCCTCCTCTTCCATTTCAGAAACCAACATCTGTATTTCTTCCACCTACGAAATTACAGTTTTGGAATCTAACATTTTATAGTCGAGAAATTTCCCAACTATCAACTTTTTAGTACCCGCATCTTCTGTGCGGTACTTTTTGTCTAAAGCCAACCACAATGCTTTCGCAGTTTTAAAAGTACAAAATATGCCATAGAGAGAATTATCTAGACAACCAAGAATCAAATTTAAACAACAGAAGTTTGTGTATGCCCAGGCTTCAGCACCCAAGGCATTCTCCATATTCTGCTGTTGATCCTCCACAGGCTCAACCACAGGTGGATCCTCGCTGAGCATTCTGGCCAACCCCAACGCAGTGAGGTAGAACAACATCTTTTGCTGCCACCTCTTGAAGAAGCTTCCAGAAAATTTCTCCGGCTTCTCCACCTGAGCAGCAGTGGCAGCTGGATTCATTTGCGGCCCTCCAGTTGGTGCCAACGGGACCGTATTGATCTGCGGCCCGGCAGCAACATTGTGAGCCCCTTCAGGTGCAGACACGGAGTGAGCACCATTGAAGCCTTGAACAGAGTTTGAGCTCTCGTGTTCCATTCCTGTTCAGTTTGATCAAAACGTAAAGATCAGAACAGTCACAGGTTCAAGAATGAGTAGAAAGAGACTGCAAAACAGTACGAAACTGCCTTTGCATAAATAAACAAAAAAGGTACAGAATGTAATTGAATACAATACGTCTTAAGATTGTTGACACAATCAATCCTGTACCAAGACGCAGTCGTTCACTGTGTGTATATGAAACAACAAAATAAATCAAACCCGGGGCGAGTCAAGGACTCTGTCCTTAAGACGTATTGCTCCGGTATACTGTGCCCAACCGGTATGAGCAACCGTCTCCCAGGATACAGTTGAGCGGCACTGCTGAACTTGAACTCCTTCGAACTCTAGAGTGTCCTGACTTCTCCCGGACGATATGCAAGACTCACGTGCTACGAATGCAAAATGCTTTAATGCTTGATTGTGTTGTAAGTGGTGTAAATGAATGAGCCCTTAACCCTCTTTATATAGGGGAGTCGGAGGTACCGTAACCGTTGGATCAAAACCGAAGTTTAATTTAAGCCGTTGGATTAAAACCTCCTATCCAGATTAGGATGGTTTAATCTCAGCCTTTAGATCGAAGATAGATTAACAGGTTTAAACCTAGAACGTTGGATGGAAACCATATTCGGTTAAGCGGTTAAGACAGTTTAAATCTCGGCCGTTAGATTAAAGCTGCTTTACTCATCACCGTTAGATCACAACAGATGATCTTATCTTGAATGGAGGAGGATAGAGTTTTGATTCACATTTGAATCAAACTGCTCAACAGACCATATCTGCCTGCTGTCAGACTTCGATCGATCACATCGATCGATCGAAGTGACATCGATCGATCGATGTGATCGACTGATGTCTGACTGAGTACTTCAGTCGATCAACTTGATCGATCTAAGAGACATCGATCGATCAAATGATCGATTGATGTCCTCTGATCGTCTTTGATCGATCAATTCATCGAATGAAGCTCTCTGATCAACTTCGATCGATAACATCGATCGATCGAAGTGACATCGATCAATCGATGTCATCGATCGATGTCCTTCAGATGCCTTTTACGCCACATGGACACATCCAACATGGCATTCCTCCATACAGGTGACACGTCACCCATCCACAACATTTCCATCTACTTTGAGCATTAATTTCACATTCACACAATACATAATTGAGTGAGTTCACATCCTAACATTAACTACTCGTTATTAAGGATTCATTTAGCTCAAAGTACGTTGCACAACCAAGTTTTGCAACATTCATAACGGGCCAAAGCCCAAATCTTCAATCTCCAACGATGGGCCAAAGCCCAACCTTAAATTCTCCAACAGTATTCATCACCCATTCATCATACGTTCACCAACAAGGTAGAAATATCAAAAGTAATTAAAGAGTTAAAATATTTAATATGAATTGCACATTCTTCTTCACAATCCCATCAATAATGGATTTTCTCCACTACGTACAACATATTTCGCCATAAACGATCAATTTCTTCTTTTAGACCACAACATCGATCTCCCAATCTCACCACAGAATTAACAATCTCGTCATGTTATGCTCACCTAATTAGCATGCTGATCCCAAATCCGATCTTCAATTGAAGAGTGCACCGTTGGATGATTGGATATCTGACCTTGATGTAAGGGAAGATGTCGACTTCCTTTTCCTCTAACTTAATGTTTAATAATTTAATTAAAAATTAGTAATTCTATTTTGCTATCTCCTCTTTCATCCTTCTCTTTAAAAATGATTTTTCAAAATCTATATCTTCCTTCTTTATAAAAGTTTCATCTTCAAAACTCGCACCTTCCAACAGTTTCTGACCAACTAGAAAAGTAAATTTCTCAGTTCGTTGTTCTAACCTTTTCTAGTTTCCCGATACCTCAATGAATATTCTTCGTAAAACATTTGGACATCTGCAGTGCTTGAAAAGTTTTGAAAGTTTATATTTTTATAAAAACTATCTTTAAAAAGCATATAATGTTAGTTTAGTGAAAGCGTTATGATCAGCAAAAAAGAAAAAAACTTCTAGAATACGTATTTACATGTTGAAAAAATTTTCAAAAACTTTTGCAAATCGCATTTTCTATAAACACTTCAAAACGTTTTTGCCACTTGTAACCTCGATAAAAGTTTAAAGTTTAGAAAGTATTCAAATATCTTTTAAACTACAGTTTTGGTAAAACACTTTGCAAATTGTACAAGGTTAGGTTAGGGGAAGGTTAAAGTTAGGATTTAGGGTTAGGTTAGTGCAAGTTTAGGGTTATGGTTAAGGTTAGGTTATGTTTTGATAGGGTTAGGGTTTGAGTTAGAATTAAGAAAGGTTAGGGTTATGGTTGCGTTAGGTTAAGTTTGTTAGATTATAAAATGTTTTGATGATATAAAAAGATGTTTTAAAAGGACTAAGATGGAATTTCACACCTTGAGTTTGAAGCAAATTGAGAGAAACATATTGCGAGACGTAAATCTCTCATGGATCGGTTGAAGTATACATCAGCCCCTCAGGAGGCACATGGATTGATCCATGTGAAGCTTGGTAAATGTTTGAGCTCTCAGATCCACGTCAAACTCTCAGCCAAGAGACGTGGATCGATCGACGTATATCTGAGAGACATCAATCTCTCAGTCAGGCATACGCCGATCGATCGACGTACAACTGAGAGACGTCGATCTCTCAGCTAAAGGTATGTCGATCGATCGACGTACATCTGAGAGACGTCGATCTCTCAGCTAAGGGCACGTCGATCGATCGACGTACATCTGAGAGACGTCGATCTCTCAGCCTAGGAGACGTCGATCGATCGGCGTCATTCTGAGAGACGTCGATCTCTCAGCCTAGGAGACGTCGATCGATCGACGTCATTCTAAGAGACGTCAATCTCTCAGCCAGGCAGACGTCGATCGATCGACGTCATTCTGAGAGACGTCGATCTCTCAGCTCTGGCACGTAGATCGATCGACGTCTCTAGAAGTCAAAAATTTTTGAACGTTGGAACAAAATCCAAGGGGGATCTATGATATTTTCTCTCTCCAATCTTACTCAAATTTCTTGTGGACTTTAACCCAACATACTACATGCTTCCTTGACTATTTTAACCATGTCTAAGATTCTCTAGGGTGGCTATTCAAGATCAAATCACTCCATAGGGTGGCTAAAGACTATTTGGACACTATCTTGACATTTTTGAAGATGAAGACTTGGTGGAGAGCCTCAAAAACGTGGTCAACTTTATCTATAAATAGAAGAGGCTTGGATGAAGCAATTACACACTTTGAACATCATCTAGCTTCATCTTTCATAGTTCTCTCATACTTGTAAATTTGCTTAAAGCTTGTTTAGCTTTTCTTTGCTCTTCATTGTTGTATATTGAGAGAAAGAGAGTCAAGCACAAGAGGAACCATAAATATTTGATCTCTTGTTTGTGCTTAGACTAGTGAGAAAGTTTGAACCTTAATATATTTCTTCAACCCACTGTGAGAAGTTCTTTAGGGAACTTTTGTTGAAGTTGTGAGGTAGCAAGAAGTTGATCTTGCTAAGAGCTGTAGTTGCTGTAGTTGCACAAGAGTGTTTTGTGCAAAAAGTTGCTGTTGTTGTTGCTTACACTAAGGTGTTAGTGTAAGTGTTGTTGTGGTTGTTCTTATTGTTCATAATAAGAAGAGTAGTTGTTGAAAATCCACTTTGGCAACAAAGTGGTAGTGGAGTAGAATCATTTAAGATTCGAACCACTCGATATCCGGTGTACTCATTCACTACTTCTCATCTCCCATTCTTGCTCTGATTTTGAATATCTTTTGAGTTGAGCCAAACGAGAAAATTCCGCAAAAAAGCCAAACACTCTATTCACCCCCCCTCTAGAGTGTATTTCGGACCTAACAATTGGTATCAGAGCCTAACCTTGATTCCTTGGTCTATCTTTGCAAGTAGTAAGGTTAAAGATCATGGCAATGACAACCTCAACTTCAACCTCTTCATCTAACACTTCATCTCATAAGCCTACTGCACTTTTTTCCGGATCAAACACTAAAGCACCAATGTTTGATGCCCAAAATTATTCTTTGTGGAAATTTCGAATGATCAATCATTTGAAAGGCTGTGGATTTGATATATGGAGAGTCGTTGTCAAAGGAATTGAAGTTCCTATGATTACCAACTCAAAAGGAGAATCAATATTCAAAGATGAGGATGACTACACCGATGAAGAAAAGATAAGATTTGCCATTAATGGCAAAGCATTTGATATTCTCTCAAGTGCTCTCACCACCACCGATCTCATAAGACTTCAAGGTCTTGAAACAGCCCATGAGGCATGGAAAAGGCTTGAAATGATACGTTAAGGAACTGAGCAAGTAAGAATGGCCAAACGACTCATGCTCATGAAGGAGTATGAGATGTTTAGAATGAAAAGCGATGAGAAGATTGAGGAGACAATCGATCGATTCACACGAATAGTGAATCAACTCTCCATGGTGGATAAGAAAATCTCAAATGAAGACCTTGTCTCAAAACTCCTCAACTCTTTGCCAAGAGAATGGACGCCAAAAGTCACCGCCATCACCGAATCAAAGAATCTCAAGACTTTTACCCTTGATGAGCTATCTGGTAATCTTCTTACTCATGAAATTCTTATTGATGAACAAAATAGAATGAACCTTATCAAGCCCACACAAACATCACACAAAGGATTGGTGGTAGAGTCTGATGAATCGGATGAGGAAGTTGCCCTTCTAGTAAGAAAATTTAGAAGAATGGCAACTAGAAACAAAGCTCAAGCAAGAAAGTTTTTCAAAAGACCATCTAAAGAAAAGGAAGCAAGTGAAAATTGCTATAGATATGGTCGACCCAGTCATTTCATTGCCGATTGCCATGTAAAAGAGCCGCAAAAGCAAGAGAAGAAGGTCTTTCCTCAAAAGAAGAAAGCCCTCAATGCGGAGGTAACCACGTGGGATGATCTTCTTTCGGAATCAGAAGGAGAAGAGAGTGAAGATCAAGGTGTTGGACTTGTTGCAATAGTTGACAAACCAAAGATTCAACATACTTGTCTCATGGCAATTGAAGATGATCTTGAGGTAAATTCTAATCCTTCAAATTTGCATGATGAAATTGGAGATTTTCAAGATGACTTTGAAAAATTGAATTTAAAATATAAGCATTTGAAGAAAGAGTTCAAGAAATGCATCTTAGAAAATAAGAGCTTGCATGACAAGAATATTTTGATGTTTCAAGAGCATGACATCATACTCACCATGCATAAAACCGTAGCTCTTGAAAATATAGAAATTATAAGAGAATGTGAGAAACTAAAGTTAGACCTACACAGACTAACGAATGGTAAAAACAACTTAGACATACTACTTGGAAATCAAAGAATTTAAAATGATAAATCCGGTTTAGGATTTAATGCATCACTTTCGTCTATTAAACCCAAGGCCTTAAATAAAAGGGCAAATGATAGAAAAGCACAACAAAATTCATCACCTTCCAAACCAAAGCATGTACCCACTTGTTTTCATTGCAACAAACTAGGACATGTGAAGAAAGCATGTAGAGCTAGATCTGGAAGCACATATGTTTGGAAGCCTAAGGGTCGACAAACTAACCCTAAAGGACTCAACCATCAAAGGGTACCAATGCATACATCTTTTGGTTTTGTAGGCTCTCAAGATAAATGGAGTAGCCAAAGAAGAATGAACCAAATGGCTTTTGGACAGCGGATGTTCAACGCACATGACCGGAGACAAAACGTTGTTCACCAAGCTCAAGCTGCAAGATGGTGGAACGGTGCATTTTGGCAATGGGAGAGCCAAAATCCTTGGACATGGAGAAATTGGTAACTCTTCTTTTACTATTAATAATGTACTATATGTAGAAGGGCTTAAATATAATTTGATAAGTGTTAGCCAACTATGTGATGCTAATTTTCAAATTGAATTTGTGAAAAGAAAATGTGTTGTGAAAAAGAACGATAAGATTGTTTTTGAGGCTATATGAAAAAATGATGTTTACAAATTTAGCACACATGATTTGATATCACAAAATGTTTCTTGCCTAGTTGCCAAAAATGATTTGACTCAACTATGGCATAGACGACTTGGACACATTAGTTTTAAAATTTTCAAAGAGATTTGCAAAAATGAAAAGTCCAAGGTCTTCCAAAATTAAATTTCGAAAACTATGGCTTATGCGACACTTGTCAAAAGGCAAAGCTTGTTAAAACAAGCTTCAAGCCCAAAAATGAAATCTCCACCATCAAACCTCTACAATTGCTTCATATGAATTTGTATGGGGATATTGGTACGACAAGTCTAAGTGGAAAACATTACACCTTTGTGGTGGTAGATGATTTATCTAGGTACACTTGGGTAATGTTCTTAGCTAAAAAGAATGATGCATGCCAAGAATTTATAAAGCTTTGTAAGAGATTAGAAAATCAAAGAGAGGACACAATTAAGGAAATTAGAAGTGATAGAGGTGGTGAGTTTGATGGAGAATTTCAAGAATTTTGTGTATCCAAAGGGTATGGACACAATTTCTCAGCTTCAAGAACTCCTCAACAAAATGGTGTTGTGGAAAGGAAGAATAGAACACTTTAAGAAATGAGTAGAGCCATGCTAAACGAATTTGAGCTACCCAAATATTTTTGGACCGAAGCGGTAAATACCACTTGTCATGTGATCAATAGAGTTTATTTAAGACCATTTCTCAAAAAGACTCCTTATGAGCTTTGGAAAGGTAGAGTACCAAATATTGGTTATTTCAAGGTATTTGGTTGTAAGTGCTTTATACTTAACACCAAAGATAACTTGGATAAACTCGACTTCAAAGCGGATGAAGGAATCTTTATGGGTTATGCTCAAAGTAGCAAGGCATTTAGAGTATATAATAAAAGAAACATGAAAGTTGAAGAATCAATTCATGTCAAGTTTAGTGAACTCAATGAGGATAATCAAACATTAATGATGATGATGATAATGAAATAATTGAAGTAAGCCATATAGAGAAATTTGAGAATCCAAAAGGTAATATTGTTATTGACCTTAGGATTGATCCCCTTGAACCTAAGGTTGAAGATGAAGAAGTAGGAGGAGATACCTCAAATTTACCGGATTCATATAAGTATAGGAAAGATCACCCTAAAGAATTGATATTAGGTGAAACTAGCCAAGGCATAATGACTAGGAGAAAATTCAATGAAAATGCCTTCATTTCACAAGTTGAACCTAAAAATATAAAGGAGGCAATAAATGATGAAGATTGGGTATTAGCTATGCAAGAAGAATTAAATCAATTTGAAAGAAGTGATGTTTGGGAATTAGTTGCTAAACCAAGTGATCATCCCGTAATTGGCACTAAATGGGTATTTATAAACAAAATGGATGATAAAAGAAACATCATTAGAAACAAAGCTGGGTTAGTAGCCCAAGGATATAGGCAAGAGGAAGGCATAGACTATGATGAGACCTTTGCCCCCGTAGCTAGGTTAGAAGCTATTAGGATGCTATTAGCATATTCATGCTATAAGGATTTCAAACTATATCAAATGGATGTGAAATCCGCATTCTTGAATGGAATAATTCAAGAAGAGGTTTATGTAACTCAACCTCCGGGGTTTGAAAATCATGATTATCCAAATCATGTTTTTAAATTCAAAAAGGCCATTTATGGACTTAAACAAGCTCCTAGGGCTTGGTATGATAGGTTAAGTAACTTCCTACTTGAAAATGAGTTTTCAAGAGGAAAAGTCGACACTACTCTTTTTATTAAAGAACAAGGAAACCATCAATTGCTTGTTCAAATTTATGTGGATGATATTATATTTGGTGCTACTAATGATTCTCTTTGTGAGCATTTTGCAAAATTGATGGAAGGAGAATTTGAAATGAGCATGATGGGTGAACTCAACTACTTTCTTGGTCTTCAAATCAAGCAAACTCAAGATGGAGTATATATATCTCAAACGAAGTATACAAAGGATTTGCTCAAGAAGTACAAATTTGAGGATGGAAGAAGTGTGAGCACTCCAATGAGCACAAGTACAAAGCTTGACAAAGACGAAGAAGAAAAGCCAGTTGAGGTAACCAAATATAGGGGTATGATTGGTAGTTTACTTTATTTAACTGCTAGTAGGCCGGATATTTTGCATGTTGTGTGCTTATGTGCTAGATTTCAAAGTATGCCTAAGGAATCACATTTAGTTGCTATTAAACGTATCTTTAGGTATTTGAAAGGAACCTTGAACTTTGGATTGTTTTATCCCAAAAATGGATGTTTTGATTTAAGAGGGTATAGTGACTCCGACTATGCCGGAAATTTTGTTGATAGAAAAAGCACCTCCGGGACGTGTCAATTCCTTGGAGATTGCTTAGTTTCTTGGTTCTCCAAGAAACAAAATAGTGTGTCACTTTCAACGGCGGAATCCGAATATGTATCGGCCGCTTCGTGTTGTGCACAACTACTTTGGATGATTAATACTTTGAACGATTATAATGTCAAGTTTGATAAAGTTCTCATCATATGTGACAATACCTCAGCCATAAGTATAGCGCAAAATCCAGTACACCATAGTAGGACCAAACATATAGAAGTGAGGCATCACTTCATAAGGGATTGCGTTCAAAAAGAATTGGTATACGTTGAATTTGTCCCAACAAATGACCAACTAGCGGATATATTCACAAAATCTCTTCCCACTGAGACATTTGAGTCTATTAGAACAAGATTAGGGATGACAAACATTAGTTAGAGGGATAAAGTTGAAAATCTCAAAAACCAGTATACGTCGATCGATCGACGTATCAAAACAAGAGATCGACGTACGTCGATCTCTGACATCGATCGATCGACGTACGTCTATTTTAGCAGGTATAAAATCTCTCAAAAACGCAACCCTTCTTCATTCCAACTTATACCTTTGGCAGAAACCCTAAGAAAACTCCGCCCCCCTCTCCAAAATCATTTCTCTCTTCAAATTCATCTCTAAATCAAGATTTAATTCATCTCTGCTCTTGATTCTTGAGTTCATCTCTTGAATTCCTCCATTTCAACCTAAGATTCTAAATCTCTCAAAAATGTCTTCAAGGAGCAAAAACACAACCAAGAGGCCAAGATCTTCTAGGGGTGGAGGAGAAGGTTCAAGCAATCCTTCTCAAGGACAAACATCTCAACCTAGAAGAAAGCAATCTATGGATGAGAGTCAAGCACAAGTGCTAGCCGCAATTAGGAGTGAGTTGACTCTCTCAAACTTCCCTTGGATCAAAGCCAAAGATGCCAAGGATGCTTTGATGGAACCCCTAATCCCCGGGCATATAAGTTACATCACTAGATATGCTCAAATATTATTTGATAAATGGGAAGATGATGAAAGACCCACCATCCCACTCAAATTGCTTAGAATAAATGATATTCTAAGCAATGATGAACTAAATCCCATCATTGAGTGGTTAGATGTTCAAGAATGGAGAAAATATTTGGAATGAGAGAGAGATTCTCAAAATGTCCACTAAATATACTAGACTTTTTTATGCCAATTTATGGATTGAATACATAAATGGTCTTCCTTTAGCTTTACATTCCGTTATTGATGGACATCATGTTAAATGGAAAGTTGAAAAAATTTGTGACTTGATTGGTGTACCCAACGAAGGGTACTTTGAGTTTGATGCATGGAAATGGGATGCGGCTAGGTGGAAAGTCTCTGAAGATGAAGTGAAATCTTTCTTAGGCTTCCATCCCAGTAAAAACACAAATGATATGCCTTTAGTTTATCGTACCCTTCTTGCCATTGTTACATTCTGTATCAATGGTAAATCCGCAAAATTGATTTTGCCAAGTAACCTTGACTTCTACATAGCTTGCCGAATAGCTAACCGTGAGAAGGTTAACTTTGGAGAGCTTTTTATGACAAATGTTATCGAAGCCGCAATCAAACAAAACAAAGCCCTTCCCTATAGTAACCTTATCTATAGGATGCTTGTGAAGTCAGGTGTTTATGTGGATGACACGGATGTTGACAACATAACGCACAAGGACTTCTATGATAAAGTCAACATCCAACAAATACCGAAGTCTAGAAAAGAAGCAATGAGGAGAGAACAAGAGGAGGAAAGAAGAGAAGACGAAGACTTTCCAGACGAGGCACCCATTCCGGAAACAGATACTCAAGAAGCACCTAGTGGCTTGAGCTCAAATTTCCCTGAACTTCAAGCTCAAGTTACTAGTCTTCAGCAGGAGGTTGGTGAGCTAAAAGGCAAAGTGTCCATGCATGAATCAAGATTTGCCAAGCTCAAGGCAAAAATAAAAGCGTGCATTCCTGGAATCACGTTCTCTTCAGATGAAGACTATGGTGTTTGTTTAGCTTGCTTCTTGCTCTAGCTTAGTATGTCTTGTTAGTTGTAAAACTTGGCTGTGCCTTCGAATTTAATGAAGTATTCTTGCTTATTATTTTTTTTGATGCTTTCAAAAAGGGAAAAAATGGCTATTATTAGTGGCTATTGTTGCTTAAGTGGCTTATTTGTTAAAGTGGTTTATTGGCTATTATTAGTGGCTATTGTTGCTTAAGTGGCTTATTTGTTAAAATGGTTTATTGCATGATGAGATTGTTTGATGAAATAATTTTTGGTAGCTGGTAAATGAGGTAAGTTTGGAAATTGGAATCTTTGTTAATTGCTGGTAAAATGAAAATGAGCATGAAGAGTTATTGATGCATGTTTGAGAAAGTTGGGTTGTTGATACACGTTTGGTTGAGGGGGAGCGAATTTCAAAGAAAAGTATTTTGATTGGAGTTGTGAAATCTTGTTCACATTGATTACTACGGAAGGTATAAAGTGCATATACTTAGGGGGAGATTGATATTTTTCAAGTTTGAAACATTCAAACAGTTAAAATGAAGCAAAAACATCTTTTAGAATCTTGGTTTTGAAATCATCAAAAAGGGGGAGATTGTTAGATTATAAAATGTTTTGATGATACAAAAAGATGTTTTAAAAGGACTAAGATGGAATTTCACACCTTGAGTTTGAAGCAAATTGAGAGAAACATATGAGACGTAAATCTCTCATGGATCGGTTGAAGTATACATCAGCCCCTTAGGAGGCACATGGATCGATCCATGTGAAGCTTGGTAAATGTTTGAGCTCTCAGATCCACGTCAAACTCTTAGCCAAGAGACGTGGATCGATCGACGTATATCTGAGAGACATCAATCTCTCAGTCAGACATACGTCGATCGATCGATGTACAACTGAGAGACGTCGGCCTCTCAGCTAAAGGTATGTCGATCGATCGACATACATCTGAGAGACGTCGATCTCTCAGCTAAGGGTACGTCGATCGATCGACGTACATCTGAGAGACGTCGATCTCTCAGCCTAGGAGACGTCGATCGATCAATGTCATTCTGAGAGACGTCGATCTCTCAGCCAAGGAGACGTCGATCGATCGACGTCATTCTTGGAGACATCGATCTCTCAGCCAAGGAGACGTCGATCAATCGACATCATTCTGGGAGACGTCGATCTCTCAGCACTAGCACGTGGATCAATCAACGTCCCTAGAAGTCAAAAATTTTTTGAACGTTGGAACAAAATCCAAGGGAGATCTATGATGTTTTCTCTCTCCAATCTTGCTCAAATTTCTTGTGGACTTTAACCCAACATACTACATGCTTCCTTGACTATTTTAACCATGTCTAAGATTCTCTAGGGTGGCTATTCAAGATCAAATCACTCCATAGGGTGGCTAAGGACTATTTGGACACTATCTTGACATTTTTGAAGATGAAGACTTGGTGGAGAGCCTCAAAAACATGGTCAACTTTATCTATAAATAGACAGGCTTGGATGAAGCAATTACACACTTTGAACAACATCTAGCTTCATCTTTCATAGTTCTCTCATACTTGTAAATTTGCTTAAAGCTTGTTTAGCTTTTCTTTGCTCTTCATTGTTGTATATTGAGAGAAAGAGAGTCAAGCACAAGAGGAACCATATATATTTGATCTCTTGTTTGTGCTTAGACTAGTGAGAAAGTTTGAACCTTAATATATTTCTTCAACCCACTGTGAGAAGTTCTTTAGGGAACTTTTGTTGAAGTTATGAGGTAGCAAGAAGTTGTTCTTGCTAAGAGCTGTAGTTGCTGTAGTTGCACAAGAGTGTTTTGTGCAAAAAGTTACTGTTGTTGTTTCTTACACTAAGGTGTTAGTGTAAGTGTTGCTGTGGTTGTTCTTATTGTTCATAATAAGAAGAGTAGTTGTTGAAACTTCACTTTGGCAACAAAGTGGTAGTGGAGTAGAATCATTTACGATTTGAACCACTCTATATCCGGTGTACTCATTCACTACTTCTCATCTCCCATTCTTGCTCTAATTTTGAATATCTTTTGAGTTGAGTCAAACGAGAAAATTCCGCAAAAGAGCTAAACACTCTATTCATCCCCCCCTCTAGAGTGTATTTTGGACCTAACAAAGTTCGGGTTTGGGTTCGAGTTAGGATTAGGATAGGAGGGTTATGTCTAGGTTAGGTTAGGCTCGAATTAAGATTGGGGTTATGTTTGGGTCAAGGTTAAAGATCGGTTTGGGTGATGTTTTAGGGCTAGGTTATGTTTGGGTTAGGGTTAGATTAAAGTTCGTGTTAGGAATTGAATTAGGGTTAGAGATAGGGTTAGACATAGGTTAGGGTTATGGTTTAGGTTACGGTAGTTTTGTGATAAGATTAGTGTTGGGGTTAGAGTTAGATTAGGCTCAGGTTCGGATTAGAGTTTGAGATAGGATTACAGATAGGTTAAAGTTGTAGTTTAAAGTTATGTTAGGTTTGTATTATGGTTAGGGCTAAGGTTAGGATTAGAAGGGTCAGTGAAGTCCTCATAAACCCTTACCTAACCTAAACTTAATCCTTAACCTAACTTAACTCAAACCTAACTTTAACCCTAATCCAACTCATCCCTAACTTTAAGCTTAAATCTATCTAACTTTAATCATAAGCCGTAGGAATCATCTGTGTTTGTGAAAAGCCTCAATGAAGAAAATATTCTATAGACTAGATAAGAATGTAAAATTTAAGTAATTTTTATATTTACAATGCCTTGATTTAACATTGGTCAAGGGAGTGGTGAAGAATTCAAATGGAGCTGTCGGTGCTTATTGCGGAGGAGGAGAGTATCACATGATAAAAATAATGCTGGTTTGTCACGGTTTTAAGTCATAAATGTCATAATATTATGCTTTTTTTTTAAATTGAGTCGTCAAAATGTTTATATGTGTGCGTGTATATATATATGTATATATATGTATGAATATATATGTTAGGTCTGAAACACACTCTAGAAGGGGATGAATAGAGTGTTTAGCACTTTTGCGGAATTTTCTTGTTTGGCTCAACTCAAAAGAAATTCAAAATCAAAGCAAGAATGGGAGATGAGAAGCAATGAATGGGTACACCGGATATAAAGTGGTTCGAATCGTAAATGATTCTACTCCACTACCACTTTGTTGCCAAAGTGGATTTTCAACAGCTACTCTTCTTAATAAAGCAATAAGAACAACCACAGCAACACTTACACTAACACCTTAGTGTAAGCAAAAACAATAGCAACTTCTTGCACAAACCACACTTGTGCAACTACAGCAACTACAGCTCTTTAGCAAGAACAACTTCTTGCTACCTTACAACTTCAACAAAGTTCCTTCAAGAACTTCTCACTGTAGGTTGAAGAAATATAGTAGGGTTCACACTTTCTCACTAGTCTAAGCACAAGCAAGAGATCAAATATTTATGGTTCCTCTTGTGCTTGACTCTCTATCTCTCAATATACAACAATGAATAGCAAAGAAAAGCTTAACAAGCTTTAAGCAAATTTACAAATATGAGAGAACTATACAATAATGAAAAATGAAGCTAGATGATGTTGAAAGTGTGTATTTGCCTCATCCAAGCCTCTTCTATTTATAGATGAAGTTGACCACGTTTTTGAGGCTCTCCACCAAGCCTCCATCTACACAAAATGTCAAGATAATATCCAAATAGTCTTTAGCCACCCTATGGAGTGATTTGATCTTCAATAGCCACCCTAGAGAATCTTAGACATGGTTAAAATAGTCAAGGAAGCATGTAGTATATTGGGATAAAGTCCACAAGAAATTTGAGCAAGATTGGAGAGAGAAAACATCATAGATCTCCCTTGGATTTTGTTCCAAACGTTCAAAAAATTTTGACTTCTTGGGACCTTGATTGATCCACGTGCCAGTGCTGAGAGATCGACGTCTCCCAAAATGATGTCGATCGATCGACGTCTCCTTGGCTGAGAGATCGATGTCTCCCAGAATGACGTTGATCGATCAACGTCTCCTTGGCTGAGAGATCGACGTCTCTCAGAAATACGTCGATCGATCCACGTCTCTTGGCTGAGAGATTGACGTGGATCTGAGAGCTCAAACTTTTACAACCTTCACATGGATCGATCCATGTGCCTCCCTGAGGGGCTGATGTATACGTCAATCGATCCATGTGAGAGATTGACGTCTTGCAATGTGTTTTTCTCAATTTGCTTCAAACTCAAAGTGTGAAATTCCATTTTAGCCCTTTTAAAACATCTTTATAATCCAACAATATATATATATATATATATATATATATATATATATATATATATATGTATGTATATATTTATGTGTATTAATGATTGCCCAAAGCGAAAAACCTTTAGGTCTAGCGGTTGAGTAGCATTTATCACATTCTCGGGTCTCGAGTTCCATTCCCCTCCCTAATTTTTTTTAAAATAATGATTGTCCAAAATGTTTCCTTCTAATTAGTTTAGTGGCCCATGGTATACTTTGTCAAACAATAAATATTGGGACAGAGCAAGTACTTTTAACCATTGTGAAAAATGAAAAAAATATATTTCTCCTTCTATTTCAAAAAGATTATCGGAATTTGACTTGATCATAATATAATAAGTCTAAATATTTTGGTCATTATTCCTATCATACTTCTAGTTATTTAATTAGAGTAAAATAAAAAACTCATATGAATAATATTTGAAATTTTATATAAGAGCTTTGACTAGTACTTTCTTATTTCTAAAAATATTGTCACACATAGTCAAACACGTTGATCAAATAAAATTTAAAATCAAATTGTCAAAGTGTTTTACATATACCTATTGACATTTGGTTGTAAAAGATACGAAAATGATTTTAGTAAGCTATTGTGTAGCGTCCCGTATCCGGGCATTGCTCATGTAACGGTGCACCCACCGTACTATGCAATGAGAAGCAAAAGACATCGATGTTTGACATATGAATATTCACGAGCACCTCGTGACTGATATGATCGATAGACATCATACAAGTCTGATCACAAAATAAAAGTCCCAAAATAACAACAGTCCCAATTGTCCATATTATCAACATCATCAAATAAAGTCCATAAATAAGCTACGTCCACTTTCCTAATCATGGATACTCCTGCTGCGGCTCATTCTCAATATACTTCACTTCATGCTCTCGGGGTTCTGAAAAATATTAATTAAAGAAAGAGTAAGTGATGAATTATCACTCAGCAAGTAGACCCCTTGGTCTACAACGAGGGACATACCTGAGTAAACAGTTTAATCTCATATACTTACAAGGAGCGAAAAACATAAACAAAAATTTACGTACCTGTCTTTCTTGCATTTATCCGACGCACTATCAATAAACAATGACACTCATAAAAATCAACAAATAGGATTATTCAAACAAAGATATCAACAAGTTAAGAGCATCATAAACTTTTTGGGCCCCAAAACCGAAACCTTACTACCCCCGTTTTGTCGAAACTGCTTCCATCGGTTTAGTCACACTTATATCCAAAATCTACCTCAATGGTTTTCCTCAATAATCCACAATCTATTACAATACTCGTAGTGGATCTAATACTATACCTTATGCCAATGACATGAGTTTTCAAAACAATACGATACAATGCAGTTTAATGTTCAAAACAATACGATGATAGATTCCAAAACAAATACAATACAATACAAAGGCCATGACAATATTTCCCCACGTATGAACCATAAGTCAAATACGTAATGATTCCATCAATACAATATTATATTCTGGGACAATCTATGGAAAATGATTACGCTCAGGCCAATAGAATACAATATACCGGCAACATATGGAAAGGGATTACGCTCGGTCCAATACAATACAATATACCGGATTCTATCGCAATGACAATTCATTCGATATGGGTTTTTTTTTAAAGAAAAAAACTGTTCTGCTCTCAAAACGACGTGATGAAAGCAAGTGATGCAAGGCTGTTCGTACCCCAACTTTTACTATAGTTACAATTCTTTCTTCAATGGTGTAACAATTTTTCCACCTACTTGGTCTCCACGATTCAAGCCTCAGATTATAAAATTTCAGCTTGCACCCTTATGCCTAAAACCCGGAAAACACGACACAAAACAGCCCCTTGCGGAGCGCCAATCACAACCACATCCAACGATATGAGGTAAACACCATTCTAACACAATATGAAAGCATTTCGGGTTCCACACATTAATAATAATAAAAAAAAAAAAACTATTTTCGTACGAGTCATGGCGATAAACATTTCTTCAACATATTTCACATTCATTTCACAAGAGAGCATATATCAAAATCATCATGCAACACTCATATGAGGCATACATGCAAAATATTCATCAATGTCATCCGTTCAATTCCCATCATAACCGAAATATACATACAAGCAAGAGATATTAAACAACTTATTAATAAGAGACATAATTCAATACATGGTGAGCCGTGGAAGGGCAAAATCGTGACCCTCAATGAGAGACAACATCAATTTTCTTCTTTTCATTATTTCACTAGGATCATGGGAGGCTTCTTTTAGATTTAGGAGATTAATCTACCATCTAGTAAACAATCATAGAAGGCATGTTGGCATCATATCCTAAAACCATGAATTTAGGGGGCAAAGTGTTCAAGTCCCTTCATTTTAACATCATGCTAGCTCCTCAATGTTAAGATATAAATTGTTTTGATGATGTAAACATGTTTTAAATAAGTTAATTTTATACTTGAGACTTGATGCAAAATGGGAAAATTACACTATGTCAAAAATGGTTGAGATTGGAACTTACTGTCCAACATCGATATCTCAGACTGAGGACATCGATCGATCGATGTCACTTCAGTCTCTTACTTCGATCGATCGATGTCAGGCAGAAAACTTTCTGTCCAACATCGATCTCTCAGTCCAGAGGACATCGATCGATCGAAGTGACATCAGTCTCTCTAGGAAGATTTCGATCGATCGATGTCCAGCAGTTTCAAAAACGGCAAAGTTTTTGAAGGACATCAATCTCTCCCCCAGGCACTTCGATCGATCAATGTCCCCCCAGAATTCAAATTTTTATGAACGTTGGAACAAAATCCAAGGGAGATTTATAGTATTTTTCTATCCAATCTTACTCAAATTTCTTGTAGACTTCACTACATCATAATACATGCTTCCTTGACTATTGTATCCATATCTAAGCAATCCTAGGTTGTCTACTGAGGATCAAATCACTCCATAGGGTGGCTAAAGACTATTTGGATATTATCTTGACATTTGGTGTAGTTGAAGACATGGTGAAGGCTTCAAAAACGTGGTGAGCATCATCTATAAATGGAAAAAGCTTGGATGAGGCAAATACACACTTTCACTATCATCAAGCTTCATACTTCTCTCATATTTGTAAAGTGTTTAAAGCTTGTTAAGCTTTTCTTTGCTCTTCATTGTTGTATATTGAGAAATAGAGAGTCTAACACAAGAGGAACCATAAATATTTGATCTCTTGCTTGTGTTTAGACTAGTGAGAAAGTGTGAACCTTACTATTTCCATCAACCCACTGTGAGAAAGTTCTTGAGAGAAATTTGTTAAAGTTGTGAGGTAGCAAGAAGTTGTTCTTGCTAGATATGTAGTTGCTGTAATTGCACAAGTGTATTTTGTGCAAGAAGTTGCTGTTGTGGTTGCTTACACTAAGGTATTAGTGTAAGTTTTGTTGTGGTTGTTCTTATTATCTTTAATAAGAAGAGCAGTTGTTGAAAATCCACTTTGGCAACAAAGTAGTAGTGGAGTAGAATCATTTACGATTCGAACCACTCTATATCTGGTGTACACATTCATTACTTCTCATCTTCCATTCTTGCTTTGATTTTGAATTCCATTTGAGTTGATCCACAAAAGAAAATTTTGCAAAATTGTTCAACACTCTATTCACCCCCCCCCCCCCTCTCTAGAGTGTGCTACAGACCTAACACTCAACTAGTCTCAATTAAGCTTGGAAACATAAACTTTGTACGTAAGATATTTGGCTATTATTCCAATATAGTCTTATTTGTCATCCAAGAGGCATGTTTAAGGTTCATCCTACTTATTCATCAATGGCTTGCCAAACCCGACCCCATGGGCTCCAACCTTTGGCTATCATGCCTTCCTACCCACACTTATGGTTTACAAGTCTCCTTTACATCAAGGTAGGACACATAATCTTAGCAAGTCATGAAAAATATTAGCTTTAATGGAGCTTAAGACGAAAACACACATCATTAACATGCATGAACCAATTTCCTTTGGAGACAGTGCATAATCACATTATTTACAAGGTCATGCAAGACTCAAGGGAGAATACTTGCCTTTAGAATTTGTTTTGAGCTTAAGGTAAATATTACTTTTCCTAGCAACTTGGTTCCTTGGAAATCACCCTCCTTGAGCATGGAAAAGCACATGGTTTCGGGGGAGGGAAAGGAAAGAGAGTATGATACTTGAGGGAGCTTAAGTGGTTCAAAAGAAATTCACAAGAAATGAGAGATGAAGCTTTTAAAGATTATCAAATCAAATGGTATTTTCATTCACACTACATGCGGTACTTACAGTTGAAAAATATATAGACGATTCTACAACTAGGGTTTTACAGTACAAGTCAAAGACTACAATACAAGGATAAAGATTACAACTAAGGAATAACAAATGTTTGTTAGGATAAGATGTTGAAATCTTCTCAGCAATCGAAGGCCTGGAAGTCAGCAATTAAATGTAACCAAAATACAACAGCACAACCGTCCAAAGTACAACAGCAAAACCATGAGCCTTACAGCTCCTTTACACGCCCCCGCAAGATGGCGGTTCCGTCAGAAAGGCCAATCTTGGATCGAAGAAGAATGTAGCGGTCCTTTGCAAGTGGTTTGGTAAGAGCATCCACGGGTTGATTCTAGGTGGACACATGAACAAAACGGAGGGCACCCGCAGCAACTTTTCTCTAGCGAAATGATAATCAAGAGCAATATGTTTCATGCGACTATGAAACACGGGATTTGCACAGAGATATGTGGCACTCAAATTGTCACAGTGAATCGTGGGAGTCGCCGAAGGTGAAACCTCAAGTTTTGAAAGCAAGTTTGAAACCCAAGTTACCTCGGTAGCGGCAGAAGCAACAGCCCGATATTCAGCTTCAGTAGATGAGCGAGCAATTGTACGTTGCTTTTTAGAGCACCATGAACTTGGATTATTGCCGAGAAAAGAGTAAACGCAGTAGTGGAGCGATAAGAGTCGTGGTCGCTAGCCCAATCGGCGTCAGAGAAGGCCCGAAGAGAAAGTGGTTGAGTGCGCCGAAGAGTAAGGCCATAATGAAGCGTATGTTTAAGGTACCGCAGTAATCGCTTAGCAGCAGTCCAGTGTGTTTGGGTCGGGGAGTGCATGAATTGCGCGAGTTTGTTCACAGGATAGGCAATATCCGGACGTATGAGCTGTAGGTACTGGAGAGCACCAACAAGACTCCTAAATTAGGTGGCGTCCGCAGGTTGAGTACCGTCATGAAGAAGCAAGCGGCTGCTGGAAGTCATAGGAGTGGCATCATCCTTTACACCAGCTAAGTGAAACTTGTCAAGTAGGTCTCGAATATATTTAATCTGACATAAGAATAGACCAGTTGAAGTGAATACTGCCTCAATGCCCAAGAAATAGCTGAGAGGTCCAAGGTCCTTTAGAGAGAACCGTGAGGCGAGAGAATCAACAAACGTGCGAATAGAGGCAGTACAATTTCCTGTTACAAGTAAGTCATCAACGTACACAAGAAAATAGATGATAGTGGTGCCGCAACGATAGATAAATAGGGAAGTATCAGACTTAGAATTACAAAAACCATAGCGGATAAGAAACATCTTTAACTCGGTATACCATGCCCGAGGGGCTTGCTTCAAGCCATAAAGAGCACGGTGCAAGTGACACACATGGTTCGGACGTGCTTTGTCGTGAAACCCTAGAGGCTGAGTCATATACACATCTTCTGTTAAGTGACCATTTAGAAACGCGTTATTGACATCAAGATGTGAAATAGGCTAGCCATGGCTTAAATCTATAGAGAGAACTACCTGAATGGTGGTAGGTTTGACAACCAGACTGAAGGTGTCGTGAAAGTCGATGCCAGGACGTTGATGAAACCCCTTGGCAACGAGACGAGCTTTGTATCGAGCAATGGAGCCATCAGGATTATGCTTGATACGAAACACCCATTTGCAACCAACAAGATTGTGATCTGGTGGGGGTGGAACAAGAACCCATGTGTCATTGCGAGAAAGAGCAGCAAGCTCATCATCTATCACAGCACACCACTTGGGATCCTTAAGAGCCTGCTTGACACTGGTTGGTTCAAGAGATTGGGGAAGAGGATGTTTAGTTGTGTGAAGAAGGGTTACATAGTCAGGGAATTTTTTTTGACAAAACACTTGGTTATGTGAGAGTGTGACGATAGGATATGGAGGGGGAGACCGGGAAGAGGCAGCAGATGTTGAACCATGTGAAGTTGGGGGAGGAGGAGAGGGCGCAGGAGGTTGAAGCATGGTAGAAGGATCATCAGAGTTTGCGGACAGGGAAGGGTTTTGTACAGGAGGAAGATTTGGAACAGTAGGATCTAAAATAGAAGAGGAAGCATACCTAATAAGCGGAGCAGGCGATCTGGTTGAGCCAGCAGGAGAAGCATACGAGGGAGCAGAAGAAAGGACCTCGGCAGGAGGTTAGATAGCCGCAAGTGTATTGGATCAGGAGAACCGAGTGGCAGCAGGTATAGGGGCAGGCGCAGGATTGGGTATGGAAGCAAACGGGAATACATGCTCAATAAACTGGATATGACGGGAGATGTAAAGACGCTAGGTAGATGGATCAAGACATTTATATGCATGATGAGTGTTGGAGTAGCCAACAAACACACAAGGCTTAGACTGAGGTTCGAGTTTATGGTTAGTATAAGGTCGAAGCCAGGGGTAACATAAACACCCAAAAACACGCAACACTTGGTAATTTTGAAGCTTGGAGAAAAGAGAACCATATGGAGTGTTGTTGTTGAGAACGGGAGTGGGAAGACGATTGATGAGATACCCTGCTGTTAAAATGCATAGGACCAAAACTTCGCCGGGAGAGATGAATGATGGAGAAGAGCAAAGCCAGTTTCAACATGTCTATGTTTACGCTCAGCAAAGCCAACATGTTCAGGAGTGTATGGTGGGAAGATGCAATGTTGGACACCCTCAGACTCAAAGAACTGTTTAAGACCTTCATATTCCGTACCTCCATCGGTATAAAGTGTGACAAGGAAACGTTGGAAAAACTTTTCAACCATGCATTTAAATTTAGGAAGAATAGTGGCAACATCAGATTTTCGAGCCATGGAGAACAACCAGACATACTTAGTGAAGTAATCAATAAACAAAACATAATAACGAAAACCATCAATTGATTCAACTGGGGAAGGCCCACATACATCTGAGTACACTAGATCAAGAGGACCACGACTTTCAACTGATGACTGATGAAAAGGCAATTTATGACTCTTATTGCTAAGACACGACTCACAAAAGAAACTTCCAAGTGTACCCCTAGAGGATACAACAAGATTGTTATTACGACTAAGAAACTGAAAAACACGCTGAGAGGGGTGACCAAGTCGTTGGTGCCATGTTGACACGTCTGAAGTGGTGCTGACATGGACTCGTTTGGAGGAGGAGCTTTTAGACAGAGATGTTGCGGCCCCTTTGGGTATGCTCCACTAGTACACATCATCCTTGGTCCGCCCGTGAGCGGGCTACGTCTTTGTTTTGAGATCCTTGACAATAAACGAGAAGGGAAAAAATTCAATAGAGGTATTATTGTGTTGACAAAACTTAGAAACAGAAATTAAGTTTTTATTTAGAGAAGGAACATGCAGGACATCAGATAAGATAAAAGATTTAGAAGAAGTGGGGATGACAAAGGAACCAGTATTTGCGATGTTGAGACCGAAACCATCGCCTAGCAAGACATCGTCTGGACCCTCATATGGCTGATGGTGAGTGAGGGTGTTCAGGTCATTTGTTACATGATGAGAAGCTCCAGAATCCAGGATCCAGTCAGGCTTGAGAATCCCAGAGGTAGTGTGATGGAGTTCCGACTGCTGCATGGACCGCTTCAGAGAGTAGCACTGACGTGCCGTATGTCCGTGTTTGTAACAGAACTGATAAACCACTCTAGATTGAGAGGACGGCCAAGGAGAACGTGAGTTGGTCGGTGACTGATTTCCACTGTTGAAACCCAGTTGTACGCCTTGCTGAGACACTTGCTTTCCAGAGAAAGGCCGACTGCCGCCATAGCGCGCACCTTGATATCCGCCAGAGTGACCGCCACGACCGGGTTTTGTGTGAGTGGTGTTAACAGTAACAGTGGCACCACTACGAGATTCTTCCTGTTTTAGGAAGGTTTCATGTTCCACCAATTTGTCATGCAATTCTTCAAATGAGATAGGAGAGTCATGAGCATGGATTGCAGCTGCAATTTCTTTGAAGTTACTCCCAAGGCCGTTAAGTGCAAAAATAGTTAGTCATCGTCACTGAGATGAGTGTCAGCGAGGGCCAGTTCATCTACAATGCCTTTGATAGTTTGAAGATAGTCAGCAGCTGACTAAGTATCACATGTGATATTGGTGAGCTTTTCTTTGAGGTTCATGATGCGTGAGCGAGACTTGTTTGCATAAAGTTTGTGTAGTTTTGCCCAAGCATCATGAGAAGAGGTGGTTGTGGTTATTAATGGTACCACAGTTTTTGAAACAGACGCAAGAATTGCATGAAGTAGCATCTTGTCCTGTCTAGTCTAGATAGCGAAATCCGGGTTTGGTGTCGTGGCACCATCTTTATCGATCACATACTTGGATGGGCATGGTTTGCTTTCATCAAGATAACACATTAGATCATATCCAAACAGTAAGGCATAAAATTGAGCCTTCCAAGAAAGAAAATTATTTTTGTGTAGTTTGGTGGGCAACTGTGCTGCAACGTTAATTGCAATAACTCCATTAAGAGAGCCATGCTTTTGGGATGCGTTCTCAGCCATGGAAAAAGGACACGGTTTGAATGAATACTCGTGGGAGTCTTTAAGGCTCTGATACCATGAAAGATTATCAAATCAAATGGTATTTTCATTCACACTCCATGCGGTACTTACACTTGAAAAATATATAGACTATTCTACAACTAGGGTTTTGCTGTACAAGTCAAAGACTACAATACAAGGATAAAGATTACAACTAAGGAATAACAAATGTTTGTTAGGATAAGATGTTGAAATCTTCTCAGCAACCGAAGGCCTGGAAGTCAGCAACTAAATGTAACCAAAATACAACAGCACAACCGTCCAAAGTACAACAGCAAAACCGTGAGCCTTACGGCTCCTTTACGAGCTTCTACCTTGATTTGAATTAGATTCTTATGCTCAAGTGTCTTGGTCCTCCTTTGCTTGAATTTGAATCACCACTCTAAGGAGTGTAGTGTGGCCACGGTTTTTGTAGTAGGAGCGGAAGGAGGTGAGAGTTTAGAAAGGGTTATTGAAGACTTGAAGATTAGGAAGAGGAAGGTCTTTTGGTTATGGCTGATTTGTTGTGGTGGAAATGTTGGAGGCTCGAGGTTTAAATTCTGGAGGGAGAGGGGTGTAGTCGGTTGGGAGGTCAAAGAGGGAGGTGGAAGAAGACATCATAGTGTTCTGCATGCATGTGTATAATCATAAGGGTATGTCAAGCTTTTTGAGTTTCCTAGGTTTGTTGTAAGCTTTTTGATTCTGATAAGAAAAAGTAGCACCACCTTTTTGTTTCTTCTAAAAGTGGCTTTGGCACTCCTTTGTTGTCAAAAGATTGAATCCCAACCAAAGGGTATCCACCGTCTCATCCTCAAGGAGCTGCATGGAGGATGTAAATCAGGAGTCCAACCCTCCTAGATTGGGTGAGATCTTACACAGTTAATCACACAAGGTGTCTCCCCCACAAACCAGGCCTTTAACCTGGCAGCAGAGGAACATCCACATTGTACGTGTCCCTATATTCGAATTTATGACCTCTTGTTGGCAATCCCCAACCCGAGTAACAACTGGATTATGCCCTGGGGGCCTTTGGCACTCCTTTGTCTTATTAGGGAGAGAGGGGCCGCCCGGGGGTGGAAAATGTGTTATATACATTTTTTTTCTTTGTTACATGACATCACACAACCATTAGGTGTTATTGTCTAGGTTATGTTATGGTTGATTGTTATATTTATCCTTTGTCTTATTAGGGAGAGAGGGGCCGCCCCGGGGGTGGAAAATGTGTTATATACATTTTTTTTCTTTGTTACATGACATCACACAACCATTAGGTGTTATTGTCTAGGTTATGTTATGGTTGATTGTTATATTTATCCCCTTAGTAGTCCAGGGTAACCATAGGAAAAATGAAGTTATGCCATCCATGTCACATAACACTGGAAAAATTTACACGCTACAAGAAAGGGGTACAACATATTGTGCACACATTTTAAAAATTTTCTCCTAATTAGTATTTGATTAATGTTTTTGGTAAGGTATGACAATATTTTTGATGTAGAAGTAATGTATTTATAATTTTAGAATATAAAATTTTTCAGAGAATTTAAGATGAAAACTAAATACGAATTATTTGTAGTATAATATGTGTATCTGATTCTGCTAAACAAGACAAACCGCTTCTGTTCACTCTGCCTGTCTTCTTCGACTTGGGAACCCTCTCGAAATAAACCACCCCTCGGAACACTTCTCTATCTGCGCTTGGTCATTCTTTCTCCAATCACTGCAAACAGCTTACCTTTTGTTTCTTTTTCTACTTGATCGAGAATAATGCTTTCAAACTGGCTTGTCCATGTGCGGTTCGAATTCTTTCCTTTTTTAAAAAAAATGTAGAATTCGTCTCTTATTTATACTTTACAGCTTTTTTTTCTTTAAGAATTTTGAATTTTTGGCCATTTTTCCGCATGCATACTCGTTACAATTAAGTGAAATTAGAAGGCTTGAAGGGTTCTTTGATCGCAGAAAATTATTTCCTAAATATATGATTTATTCTGGGTGCCAATTTGCGCACTTGAGTAAAAGAAGTTATTAAGGTGGTAAAGTTCTCATTTTCCCTGCGGATATCTATATTTTAGTTCCCTTGGCGTGAAGTTAAGGGATTTGTTTTTGACAAAGTTATAATTTCTTGCTGCGAAATTGTTGATCGACAGTTATTTGCCATCTAATTACTACTGTTTTACTTCATGTATGTGAATGCACACTGTTCATGGGAACACAGAGGCCCAACTTAAAACAAAATGTCTTTTTGGATTCAGTTGTGGGCAATTCTTGGTTTTGGATGTTATATTTAATGCATATTAGTTAAGTTAGTTGGTTCATCAAGATTAGCATTGAATACGTGTATCAATTATCTGAAGGGATGCGACTTTTGATAATTTCAGGAAAGATGAGTCGCTTGAGCCGTACCATTTATGTTGGCAATCTCCCAGGAGATATACGTGAAAGGGAAGTCGAAGATTTGTTCTACAAGGTTTGCTGACAACTATTTGTTGAACCATCATTTGTCAAAAACTGGTTTATGGGTAGTCTGTATTCTTTGGATAAGCTGTGACTGATCATCTCGTTGTGAAATGCAAATTGGTGACTGAAATAAAATGTTAGATAAATGTCAGAACTTCTGGTTTATGCTGTTTAGGTCTTTCAATCACTCTTTTCCCCTTCCTTAATTTACTTTTACTTCTTTAGTGAATTATCATCGCCTGCTTTGTGCATTACACTTAATCGAAATGAAAATTTTGATCATCTTCTTTTAGATATCAGAAAGCTTTAATTCACCACAGCTGTCAGGGTCCTTTTCGTTAGTTGGTGAGTGTGATTCAGATAAGGGATGCAATACCCCTCTGAGGAGCAATCTGACAACTTAAATTCCAGGGAAACGTTGTTGGAACTATCTGATTTAGGGCCCAAGTTTCACATCATACTAAACTAAGCTCTAGAAAGCTTCAAATGAATCTATCTAGATCTTATGGGAGCTAATACTTTTTTCCCCTCCCATTTTCCATGTTTTATTAGTTTATTTATTTTATGCACCTTTTAGCTTGCGGTGAGAACGTGCAGATTTGGCTGTGTTTAGTCACCATTGAAAAGAGATGGAAGATTAGAAACTGGTGTACTCCTAGCAATTTCTGGACTGTTGAGAAGAGCAATTCTTCTCTCTGATACGTCCCTAAGAACATTTTGGTCACAAGTTCGACTAGGAAAGAGGAAGAAAGGGATGAAGGTGTGAACCAAGAACTTTCCAAATGAAATTCATCTTCTATTGAGAACAACCGACTGTATTCAAGGTTTTACCAATCAAAAGTGGTAAAACTTTGAATAATGGTTTTGACTGTATTTAAGGATTTACCAATCAAAAGTGGTTGCTAATATGAACAACTGAGATACCAGGTAATCTATGCCATACATCCAGGCAAAGCTTGAATAAGACTGACAACTGCCTTGAATTCATGCCTGTCTAATCCCCTCCAAGCTACACTTCAATAGGTTGAAATTAATGACATTCCAAAAGTTTTGCATAATCTTACTTTAAATTGGTTATGCATTCGTGCAAAGAATTCAGTTGAACAATTAAAGGTAGCTGGTTAAGATGAGAGGAAATAAACATTAGGCAGAAGTAGGGTGCTGATGGTAGTTGGACTTATTGCATGTAGAGTGTTAGGTTCTCTTTGCAGTCAAGGTGGTTTATTAGTGAATAAGTTCTGAATTCTATGTTATGGCATTCTTGGGGAAAGTGGGATGAGTCTTTTGAATCTAAATTTTGTTTTGGCTCCTGTAATATTGTGGTACTAGTATGTAAATGAAAACTGGCAGGCTCATGAGCCGAGTACTTATGTTCTTTCGTTTTGTTCATTTATCATAGAGCAACTCTCTATCTAAATTCGAGATGGGCATTTTTATAGCTAGGGCATAGCTGTTTAGTAGCTTGGCATCTAGTGCAACAGTAGTCTAGTCACAATGCTTCATTGATTTGTTCTTGATGCAGCTTTATTTTTTAATTGATTTTTCAGTATGGACCAATTGTGGAGATTGATTTGAAAATCCCTCCAAGGCCACCTGGTTATGCTTTTGTGGAGGTGAGTTCACTTTTTATGCTCGAGCGTGATATTACCTTACATCTTGCATGCAAAGCTGTAGTGGTGTTATTTTTGGTTTTCTAACCGCACCAATATGCGTGTTTCAGTTTGAACATCCTCGTGATGCTGATGATGCAATTCGTGGTCGAGATGGATGTAAATTTGATGGGCGTCGATTACGTGTTGGTTTAACCTCCCTAATTCAGTTAAGTGTTAGATTATACAATATTTTTACTTTTGACTAGTTGTCTTTGTTTTTGCAGGTTGAACTCTCACATGGCAGGAGAGGTTCATCATCACATGACTACTCTAGCAGTTACAGTGGTGGGGGTAGTCATGGTAGCCTTTCAAGGCGTTCTGACTATCGGGGTTAGTGATATTAATATGCTGAAGCTAAAATTTGTTATGCGCTATAGTTGAATTCATCAGGATAGCTTGCTAATATTTATTTTCCACAGTTCTGGTCACTGGCCTTCCGTCATCTGCTTCGTGGCAAGATTTAAAGGTGGAATTACTTTTATATGCTGGATGTTATTTGTTCCTTGTTAGGATGAGACTCTGACCTAGTCAGAAATGAACTTGTTTTTTTCTTCTTCTTCTGTTAGTTCTTGCTTTTTCCCCCTCCCTTGTTGCTGTTTGACTCAGTATATTAGCTTTCATTCTAACAGGATCACATGCGCCGGGCTGGAGATGTCTGCTTCTCCCAAGTTTTCCGTGATCGCCATGGTGAGCTGTTTTGCTTTCTGATACATCTTAAAATTGCTTTTCAATCTTTATCAACTACACCTCCGTCCAAAAAAGACCATCCACCTTTCTATTTGTGGATGTTCCAAATTGTTTGTTCAGTTTCCAAGTTAAGAAAAAGACTTATCAACGAATTTACCATTTTTACGCTCTAATAATTCTAATCAAGTGCAGGTACTAAATGAATGGTAGAACTGGAAAAATGGTGAATATTTAACGAGGTGCCTGTAAAAGCCTAAACTTGTGTGCAAGTTTGACATGTTAACATGGCCAAACATTTTGGGACAGAGAGAGTATTTATCAGACTCTTCTGGATTTGCATTTTCCCTTTTGAACTGCTAGCGCCACTGATTGTTTTATTGAGGATGTACATTTGGTTGCTTCTTGTAATCTTGTTTCTTTAGTGAGATAAGCTGGGTGCTTCATTGATAGCACAAAGATAGAAGATTGCTTCAGATATTAGTTATGACGTTATTATTGAGCTTCAGTAGTTATTATATGTTAGAGCTGACGACGTAATATAACGCTGTATGGATCCATTACACGAAATGGTATTCGCGTTCAACTGTTACCATGAGTTATTGTTTAGATCTGTCTGGTATTCTTCAGTTTAATCAATATATCGATGGGTCATTCAGTTGTTACAAGTGGTACTCCTTTTTTTTTTGGCTGCAGGCATGAGAGGGATTGTGGACTACACGAACTATGATGATATGAAGTATGCGGTGCGTTACATTGTCATATAAAAATCGCAGTTTTTTTGCTCCCTCCCCCTACTTGTTCATCTCATTTCTTTTTTCTTTTTGGTAAATTGGATGCGTCATTTCTATTTTGTATTCATTTTGAAGATGTCCACTTATAGTCTTTGCACGCTTCTTCCATATTTAGAAGACATGCCATTTTATGGTGAGATTAAAGGAATCTGAGTGATTTATTGGTTTAAAAAGGCATACTTAATATTGTCCTAGAACACGAGATAATGGAATAAGTTAACTTAGTAGGGGATTGGAGCCAGTTAAAGGGTTTCTGTATTCTTTGTAGGACAGCACTGAGGCGGAGGATGCTTCACAGCTATGAATGTTGGACAGGAGGATGCTTCACAGCTATGAATGTTGGACAGCAAATTATTGACGTGTTAAGAAATGATAGTAGGATAAATGAGAAACTTTTGGTAATATAATATGGATAAGCTAAGAATTTTACGCAAAAGTGAGAATGTCGTATCTATTAATGTGACAATGAGTAAGTCATATTTGATATGGTATAGCCATTTGCAGATGCAACTTTTAGATGCATGTGTTAAGCATTGCAAGATTCAAGAGGAAACTAATGCTAAATGGAAAATCAAGAGTGTGAAGAAGACTTGGAGAGCTTTGGGAATGATATGGGTGGTAAGTATTGGCTAAGGGGAGGATGTGATAGCGTATCGCAACTGGAGATAGTTTCCTCGTTACCAATACCACATAGTGGCGAAAAAGGCTGGAGTGTGATAATTCTTGGATCTGAGGGTTTGTGGAATTCACTTGTCATTGTTTTAGTATGGTCACATGCAGTTAGCCTATAATTTGTGTCTACTTTTTCTTTTCCTTGGGTAGCAAGTCCAACATCCCTTTGGTTTTTAATTTCCAGATCAGGAAGCTCGATGATTCATTGTTTCGGAATCAGTTCTCCCGGGCTTATATAAGGGTATGCATTGGTGATTGTCTTGGGTCAAATGTTGTTTGCCTACATCTGTATCATTATTTGTATTCGTTCATGTAGGTGGAAGAGTACGATAAAAGGGAAAGTTACTCGAGGAGTCCTGATCTTTCAAGGAGCAGGAGTCGTAGTTACAGCAATAGCAGCAGGAGTCAGAGGTTTGCTTCATGATTCATGTTTCAGTATATTAGGTTTTCTCTTTTTCTTTGTATGATCCGCCTCCTCACTTATGAATTAACCATTGGTACAGTGTTTCTCCAAGGGCTAAGCATGCTCGGAAATCTCTGTCCAGGTCTCCCTTGAGGTCTCGTCCTTCTTTATCTAGTGCCTGCTTATTCTTCTTTTTCTGTGTCACAATTGGCTTTTTCAGCCCGTAGTTTTCCCATGTCTTGTGCTAATCAATAATAATTGATGCATCTGCGACTTTTTTTATATATATAAATTTCAAGAGGACACTCCTGGATGTACTTTTGTGTTTTAAGGCGCACTTCAATCAGTTTGAAAATTTACCTTTTGTGGGCTTCTTTTCTGCAACCAAATTTTAGTGCTTACATAACTAAGAAAAGTGGTTGGTATGGTCATCTTCTTTCAATTCTAAATGTTTGCCAGATCTCTCTTCGGTGGTGAGGGTTGTAGACATATATGATACTGGGTCTCTCTCTCTCTCTCTCTCTCTCTCTCTCTCTCTCTCTCTCTCTCTCTGTGTGTGTGTGTGTGTGTGTGTGTGTGTGTGTGTGATGACGGTTGTAGGGGATCTGATTTTGCGGCCAGTCACAGAGAATCACAAGGGCGTAGTTTTATGTGCTCATCAGTTTTTGAATTTTTTTTATTTTTTGCAAATTAAAATTTACATAATAGAGATTGCTAGCAGGGCGTGCTGAATTTCATATGCAACCTAGATTCATATGATTTCCAGTTTTCATCTTATCTAGTCTGCTAAGCGTGTCCCTCCTAGCGATGTTATAGAGAAGCAATGACTTGGCAATTGCAAACTGCTTACGATCCCTCGAGGAAAATGAAAAAAAGGGGAAAAACTGAGTTACCTGTGGAACCTACTAGAAAAGTATAAATGACCTGAGTCACCTGACAGGGATTATTTTTTTCTTTTGGCTGAATTTGTCTGGCACTATGGCAAGTGTCCTTTTATTCCCTCTAATATTAATGAAATCTCTGCCTAGCTTGTCATGTTTGAGGTACAAAATTTCAAATGTAAGGAGCTGCCTAAATTCCTACAGTTTCCAGTTATCATCGTATCTAGCCTATTAAGCATGTGCCACCTCCGACCCCTAACCCATGTTCCAGCCATGACACCAAGCGCAATGATTATGAGCTGCTTATTATGCTATGTGTGACACGTGTTCACAAGAGTTGAGTAGCTCTTACACGATTAAGTGATTTTTCATTCTTTTATCTGTTGGTAAATGATTTTGGTATTCCATTCACAGTCTCTCTCTGGAAATTCATTTGTATTTCACAAGAGGGTTATGTAGCTCGTATGATGCTACACTAGGGGAGCATTTGTTTCCCCTCTACTAGGAAGTTGTTCGGTATTCTGACCCCATATGCAGCCATCGCTTAAATTTCACAATTAGTAGGTTATATTGCTTTTATGATCCAACTTTGGGATTGTAATTATCTTTTACTGGTGGCAGTATTTTATGAAGAACTGATTTTAATCTGCATGAATAGAGATATCCCTTGCCTATTCTCTTTCTTTCCCGTGAACACTTTATGCCCTTTTCTTGTGTTAAAGATACAACATAGTCAATGTTTTCCTTTATCTTTTGCCCACTGAGTTACCTCTCAGATCTGCTTTCAACAATATCCAGTCATTTAAAGCTTTAAATAATTATGAATTTGCTGGATTGATGCATATCTTGGTCTTTTGCCTTCCCACCCTTTTAGCTACTGGAGTGGGATGAAGGTCAGTGGAGATGTGGAGCTTTGCCAATATTGGAGTAAACTACAGTTGTTATGAAGTTTGCATGTTTTGTTTTCTTGATTCAGCGTTTCGTGGCAATTTGGGTATTCGAATTAAGGGCTTGACGCATGATGGTGGTTAGTTTCGTATTACTTGTGCTAGTGGATTATGGCTTTATGCTGTTAAGTTGATGGGCTTCATAGACCTGACATGGATGGATTATTTGTTTTCTTGTGGTATGTTTGGCTTGGTGGCTGTTGGACTCTAAGCATGATAGGGGAGCAGGCCAGTCATCTTCCTAGCTGGATTGTGCCATACTATTGCACTCTTTTCTGTGCCAATGCATGGGATTCACGTTGCATTAAAACTATGAACATCTGAAAGATCTGTATGGGTAAATGCATGTCAG
Organism: Eustoma russellianum; assembly: GCA_036186865.1. Classification (NCBI taxonomy): domain Eukaryota; kingdom Viridiplantae; phylum Streptophyta; class Magnoliopsida; order Gentianales; family Gentianaceae; genus Eustoma; species Eustoma russellianum. Next base: position 4,649,756 of record AP025073.1, read on the forward strand.
TTATGGACTTGGAACATCTTTCTCTCACGTGCGGCTAAAGCTTTCTGGTAGATGTTTCTTCATATGATTCTGGGCATCGAAGTAGAGCATGGATGCTTTTGGGATAGAGGTATTGTAGGAATATTATCCGATTTCCATATTAAAGTTGGTTATTTTGTGGTAACTTTTGCAGATCAATTTCACGTTCTCGAAGCCCTGTATCATCTGTAAGTGGAATAGTCCATTATTTACCCCCCCCCCCCCCCAAAAAAAAAGCTAGGGATGTACTTTTGTCACAAGTATTATCTTCTTAGCCTCCTCTGCATGCAGCCTCCTCGTCGCAGAAGTGCTAGAACACCCGAGTCCAGCCATAGCAGGAGCAGAAGCAGAAGCATTTCGCGCTCTCAATCTCCTGTAAGTTTTGAAGTCTCACGTATTGTTGCTCTGTATATGTTTTTGCGTCAGGCCATTTGAAAGTTCTTCTAAACTAACACTTGAAGTTCCTGCAACAGGAGAGATCCAACTGATTCTCTGATCGAGTCTGTTCATGAGAAGCTGGAGTTCGGAGAAGGTTTTGATCTTTATGATTCCATAAATTGTTTCCTGGGATTTATCTTGGCGTCACTGAATATTGTCTTTGACTAGGAATGCTGTATGATTTTTCCTCAGAGTGGGAGATCCAATTGCCGGCTCATGTTTTATGGAAGACGGAGAAATGCGTACTCTGTACGTCATTAACTCTACCCAGTGGGCTGTTTTCTAGATCTTATAGTTGGAAGAATGCATCGGTGATTGCTTTCTGGAAATAATGGAGACTTCTTACTGTCACTACAGATTGTTGTTCTATGATTTTTGTTGGTACCAGGGATCTGAATTGTTGCTATCACTATTTGGTTTCGTTATTTTGGTTGAAATACTTGGTATGTGTTGTTGTTGGGATATACTGGGTATGTGTTGTATTTTGGTTGGAATCAAGAATCTTTGTTACTGTTTTGGATTGTGTCAAGTTGCATTGGTCAAATGCATGGAGTCAGCTACCCTGCCTTGACACTCGGGCAAAACACGTTACTGTGTGTCTGTTCATGGAAGAACAGAACATATTAACAATCACCACTGCAAGTGGGATGGATTTGGACACAACAATGCTTCAAGGTTGCATCTTCGACATGGGTTTTGTGGTTAGTTTTTTTTTTTTTTTTTAATGAAAACAGAATCGAATTTCTCGATGATGTTGTGAGCTCAGGTGGTGGTAGATCAACTTGGGGAAAATTAATCACTTGTACATTAGGATGCTTGAAAAACTAGACAGGAAGAAGGGGAAGGGGGCGGCTCTGCAGGGGTGGGGGAGGAGGGGGAAGGGTGGTGATGAATGGGGGATCAGTGGAAGCTTAGGAAGTTGAGTGTTAGACATTAACGGATTCGGTTAAATGTTGTAAAAAAAAAAACAGATGAATTTAACAACTTTAGGGTGCGAAGCAAGAATTAAACGGTTACATTGCAATAAGCTTTGGTACGTATATAAATCCATAAAGTATGTACAATTTGGAAAGATTTCTTTTCTTGATAATGGTTTGAGTTTTCAAGAATGTCATGGCAATATGCGATATATGTTACGTGTACACCATGATGTATATGTAACTAGACGCAAATGTAATTCACAAGACTAAGAAACTTGCCAGATCTCAAATATATAATAACCGACTCATTTTCCTTTTCTTTTGTTATAAATTATGAAATCCTGACTGAAACTTGTTGGGAGTTGGGACCATACCACAAGATATAGAAGCCACTCCCGTGTAAAGGTGTTTAGCAAACCGAACTATTCATGGATAGTTCGAATTCAATTCGTATTCGAATCGTTCGTTAAAACAATCAAGCTATGATTTACCATCGAGATAAACATCATTTTTGAACTCGAGTTTCAGAAATTTTTAAAATGCATAGTTCAATAGAAAAACAAGCTTGATTTGGCTCAAATCGTTCCACCTCTTCCTGCTTTGGCTATTGGACTCGGTAACATAGCACTTGATATTTATTAACAGAATTTCCCCACAAGTAAATGCCAAAGTTCAATTGTCAATCAAATCAAAGCCAATTGCTGAACACATTACAAACCTTTCCCCACTGGACATCTTTATGTTATTTATAATACATTTTCCACAGCCAAAAGGCACTCAGGAAGCCAAAATCCATCAGTCCGGTACTTAAATTGGATCGTTTTGAGGGCCACGCAACCCTTCATGGACTGCCAGTCACAGCAGTCTATCACATGATGTTCAAACATAAATACTTGGATGTTTCGGACATAGTAATTCAAAGTTTTCACCACAAACATAAATATCGAGTCTATGACCGATTTTGGGATGGTGTCCTCTCAGATCCATGCCTTTGGCGGATGTGGTTGTTGGCTCTAGCACCGGCTTCAGACCCAGCTACAGCCTGACGGAAAGCGACCCAACCAGCGTCTCTATCCGACTGACTTGAGGGATAGGACGGGAAGTGTTCTCTCTCCCAACCATGGGGGAAACGATTTGACAAAGGGTTTTCTGGTTCCTGGAAAGCTCTTCCAGATGAGCTGGACGGGACGAAATAGTAGCCGCCTGTCTGATCAGATGGAGGTGCTACTACCCCGCCTTGAGCCATGCTCCTGTTATGACTGCTGGATCTTCGAGAACCAGAGTTGACAGTGGCGCGTTCGGAGGGTGAGTTGCTGGGTTGCTGAAAATATGCCTGAAGTGCTTGAACACGATCACGGGCCCGTGCTACACTGCCAGGGTAAGTAGGAATCATTGGTGTGGCCGCTGAGCTCCCAGACCTTGCAGCAGAACTGGGAAAAAAATCAGGGAACGTACTATAACTAAAGATTCTTAAACAGCAGAAAACAAACAAAGCCATCTAAAGAATTTCCTGCTTGTTAACCAGAATACTATTTTCAGGCATGAACACCTATACTCTTAGATGAGAATACCAATCTCCTTGCGTTTTCAATAATTGTGCAAATATTTCACTTCGCATTGGACAGCCAACTTCCAATACACGGGGTAAGAGGAAAGAGGAAAGGGGAAAGAGCCTGGGGGGTAGGGGGGTGTTTGGAATTCTCTCTCCTTTCTTCTGGTGGGAAAGGATGACATCGTACTTTTCTCTACTGGAAACAATGAGACTATACTTACCTGTGACCAACAAGAAATGGCTGCATAAAGGATCCTGGTCTTGGAATATCAGTAGAAGCTATTCTAGTTCTCTGGGGCCCCGATGGGACAGAGGTTTGTTCAGCACCACCAATGTGACTGCTTGAAGTTGGGAAAAGCGGAGAATGGTGGTCCCAACTGTTCATATGTACATCAAGGCCGGGGAATGCATAAGAAGCTGGCATCTCATTTGAGACAGATGCACCACTCCAGTGAGTATTGTAGTTAGATATATCAGAAACAGTTGCACCGGAAGTAGAAGATGAAGGATGAACTGGTCCAAAGTAGGCAACATATGGGCATGGATGAGCAGATGTCGATGGAGCTGCATGTTCAGCAAAGATAGCACGTTGTCCAAGAAGTTCATGATCTAATCAAAATGAAAGAAGCCAATCATTACCAACAAACCCAGCAATTCACAATAGCTGAGAAGCTGAAAAACTTACATGTTGTTGATGAAAATTCTCCTTCACTGTAAAAAAGATGCAAAAGAAAAATGTCAAAGAAACCTAAACCAAAAAGATAATTAAATAAACAATGAATCAAAAGCAAATTCCACACGAAATACAACCAATATAGACCCCCACCAACCCCCTTTTTGTCAATAGAATTATCAGTAAGATGCAATTGGTTGAGTTAGAGCAGCCTCACCAATAGATCGATTTTAAAATTTTTAACTAACCCCCCACCCCCACCCCCGGATGAGATGTGAACAGAAATTTTTTGGGGAAATGGGATACAGAAAAAGAAAAAAAAAGACTTGCCTACAATCTCAAAAAACTACATGCACAACTGGTAGGTATTTCCTTTAGTTTCTACCAAGCATAGTGCAACTTCTAACTAATCTCCAAAACCATCTGCACCTCATGCTTGGCAAATAGCCACACTAGCAACAGATGCAGACTCTTGTAAGTGTATCAAATATCTAGAAGTAAAGACAGCTTTTAAAGCAAAAGGATATGAGTTATAATGAGAGTACACTACAACGATTGCAGAACCTAGATAGAGATTATTCCAACAATATCACATTGTGAAACATTAACCTAAAAGACTAAACTCCACAAAGAAGATTAATAAATAGGTGAAGCCATTTCCGGAAGTCAATAACATTCTCAAAACTATATGCAGTTTGACTTGAGCAAAACTAACCATTTTCAGAACAAGACCAAAGACTTCAAATTCAATTAGTAGCAAGCTTACTATATGATTCTTTCTTTGAATCCCTTCTACAAGGACCATAAACCGTATATCTCAAGATGTACCCTATTTTGTATTACAAACTCTCAATCATAAAGTAAGAGCCCAGCCTGGAGAACCCACTACATGCGGGGTCCAGGGGAAGGTAGAACCAGTTTCAGACCAATGTACACAGTTTTACCTCGTCTCTACAATAGTGTATTTCCATGACTAGAGTCCATAACCACGGACATAAACTGCAATCATAAACCATGAAATGAACTAGAAAAAAAAAAGGAAAAAAAAGAAAAACTACCAACAAAATGATACTAATAATAATAGTAATAATCATAATAATAACAACAACAACAATTATTATTATTATTATTATAAAAATTAAATCAGTCAACTTAAAGTATCAGTTCTTCCAGCTCACGTTTATGCGGATCCAAGTGAAAATTAAAGAAACAAATATGATCCAATGTGTACTAGAACGACAGATGAAAAAAAGAAAGATAATTATTTAAAAGACAATCAAGAGCCACATGGTGCACCATATATATCACAATATACACAGACTTCACGTGCTTTCTGCCTTTCTACATGATGGGCATTTCAGCATCCAAAACATCAAAGAGTGCTAGCTGTCTGCCTTTTTGACTATACATATATCTTTCTAACTTATACTAAAGTTAGAAAAGCACTCTGATATGTTGTTTCACATATCCTTGAGTTTTCAAAAAATTACAAGCACAAACACTGGACTTAGACCGATACAGTAACACTCAAAGGATAATATACTGAAGCTTCAGAGTGACAAACAGGATTTTACTGCATATGCAAATATCTCTAAAACAATGTTCGCAGACCCAATGAGGAAAGGACAGCAAGAAAATGTTCTTTTTCAGACGAAAGTAAGAATTATATTAGATGTTTACTTCCAATCAGCATTTCGGTTATAAAAGCTACATTATTCAGGGTAAAGGGGCAGAGAGCACATCAACTCTCAACAAGAAAACTAAGAATCGATGAAAAATAAAATGCACTCCTGATAGCTCAGAACGTGAGGAACTAAAATCTAATATCTTAGGTGAAAGGTAACAACTTGCTAATGACAGAGCGCTTACTCAAACAATGAAGGCAGTCGCGCTAGTCCGCTGAAAGGACACCAGTGAACTCCAAAAGACTGCAAAAGGCCATTTTAAGATGAAAGGGTTTATTTTTTGCAAAAATTTAAAATTCATCAACTGTAAATAGAGAAGCAGAACTCAGACTGACACAACATGAGCTTGTTGCGAAGTACAAAATAAAAGATAATGATTATAATATTAATTGTGGCAGTGAAAATCGCAACAATAATGACAATAAGCAAGTGCAAGTACAACATTCTGTAACTTTGCAAATCCATTATGTTCTTCACAACTAGCAATCAATGACTTTACAAAGACATTGTTCCATATAAATCCAACACATTTCACTTATTACCCACCTATGATAGATGCTGGCAGAATTCACGGTCAGCACAGATGACAGATAGGCAAGTATAAACACAGGATCAAATATCAAAATATCAAGCAGTCCAAGATCAACAATTTAACGAATCTCCAATATGCAGAAAAGGGAGGAGCAAGGTGCACGACAAAGAAATCCAACAAATTTTGTCTCGTGGCTAATTTAAATAGTTGATGCACTATATTGCTTAAGGAGGTACTAAAGAAGTCCAATGATCTTATCCTTATCATGTTCACAAAAATAAAAATAAAAAATAATATATATATATACACACACACACACACATAACCTATTCCAGACTGGAAAAAAAGGTCACTTCGTTTCAAATATCACCAAACAGTTGCACTGACACATGAAACAGAGCCAAACTTACATTTGCAACATTACAGAATTTATCAGAATAACGCACAGATTCCAAAACGAAAAACAACATATGCTTAAAAGTAAATATGATACAAAAAATAAACATTCGATACTCTACCCCAACGATGGGGCACTTATGAATATCATCTTAATCTATTACTCCTAGAACCAATGGGGATCCAGAAAATGTCTTAGTGGGGCATAAGAAAACTTAATATGTAATTTTATTAATTTGCTGAGGGCACCACAAAAGTAATATAGCCTTACGAGATTTCACATTACATACATTTTCCTCGATCGGTGTGAGGTACATGCCCCTGCTTGCCAAAGGGTACGATGGCTCATTCTCATAACACAACCTGATAAAATCTAAATGTCCAACAGCAAGTATCTCGATTCTCACCTCAACTGCAGCAATTTCATCATTCATACATTTCAAGTAAGTGCTCTCTGATCTGCCTACATCAACCTCCTTTCCCATGAGTAACTTATTCTACAAGTGAGAATGAGGACACGCACTATGCTTGAGTACAACCGCTTCTGAGTTACCGATCCGTAATTAGCCACGAAATGCTAACTCCTAAGCTTCAAAATACTTTTTTATTGTTATACTATGAGAAAGAAGCAATACAGCATTATAGCTGCTGCTTATAGGAAAACTCACTCAGAAAACCAGGAGAACCAATCAGTCTGCCGCCTGAGTTAAACACCAAGACAGAACACCACTTCAACTCATACGCATCTCCATGTGCTTATATGAACATGAATTAGCAAAATTCTAGGGTCCTTCTAAAGGTGTTAGTAATCTAATGAGTGAAAGAAAAAAAACTGATGAAATCATACCACGGTAATAAAATACACAGAAATAACCCCAGTTCATCTGAAAACAAAAAGTGGACTTCCTGTTACCATCTCAGAGTAGCTTAGGTCATATAGATCTTCATCAGTAGTAATATCATCCATGCTAAGTTCAGGTAGTGAATGGCAGCCCACAGCATATAACCATTGACCTTTCTCAATCTTTCGACAGTTCGGACACTGCATTGATCCCTTAATATTGAATGCAGATCCAATACAATCTGCCAGTCAGTCAAAGAATTTCAATAAGAGAACAGGAAGCTCTACATACCAGCGAGGCTGTTGGTATATACCTTCGAAAATACGATCATCTATTCCTACAAATGTTCTGTATATAGACACACATATACAGACATAAAGACATATTTTGAGTGTATGTGTGTGTATACATGCTTAATATCATGAAACATTATTAGACTACTTCGAGGAGATCTACAGAATGAGATGATTGTCAAACAAAATCAGTTTCAGTTCACCATCTCTTGACTGTCTACATTAAAATAAATTTATTGCCACACAAATGCCAAGATTCAAGATATCAACTATCAAATTAAACTTGTCAACCAGTATTTCCCAGTTCCTCTCACAAGTTTGCTACTGTCTCATACAAAAGATAGATCATGCATCAGCCAATGTAAAGTACAACATTTAACTAAAAAAAGATGCAAGCTTGCATTAAACCATGCACATGCAGCTGCACTAGTATTTTAACAAAATAAGAGGACAAATATGCTCACTCACTTTCAAGCAAAGAAGTCACCTTGGTAAGCAACAACCTCAGTTCTACAGAATTCAAAACTTAAAATTTCAAGAGACAGTGTGCAGATGACATTCAATTGTAAAGAGACAAAAGGCGCGCTTTCTCTTCCAGTAATTCTCAGTTTGGAGATATAAGTTTCAGATCGACCTCCTCCCAAAAAAAAGGAAACTGAAAAAAGAAGAATGGTAATGACAATTTCTCTTCAGGGAAAAAAAGGAAAACTAAGTAATATCTTGATGCCGAATCAACAAACTTCTAAATTGCAAATCTTGAACAGGTAGGCCGGTGATCCTAATGCTTAATTGTTCTCCTTCTTTCTCTTCTTTGTTCTTTAAGTTTTCCTCCGCTTCTTCTCAACCAATTCACTGTTTCCTTGTCCAGAGAAGTGGCAGAGGTGGGTAGGGGCAAGAAGATTTATGGTTTTCCATCTTTGGACATTAATAAATAGTACGTAATTATTATCTTCATTCTCTAAAAAAAAGATTAACTATACAACTTCCACCAGTATTATCTCCTTTTACTTGCCCAAAAAAATAGTACCTCCTTTAAGATGGAGGTGTGGACATACAAGGAAGGATAAAATAAGAAATGAATATATAAAGAGGAAGGTCGGGCTGGCCGGACTGGCTCTTATAAATAAGAGGATGAGGAAGCCAAGGCTAAGAAGGTATGGTGATGCGACCCTAAGTGCCCTAGTGTCTTGCATGTTTTACTTGCATTTTATGTTTGCATTTATCGCGTGTTTTTGTCTTGGTGAAACTAATATCGGTTCAATGTTGTGTCAAGATGGTTTATACAGGTTGTTTTGAAGGTTACTTGACCAGCAAGAAAGCTTGGAGACGTTGGCATCACTCATGCTGAAAAGTAGGATTTCAGCTTGACACAGTCTCGGTATTTTGGCTATATCTTTTCAACGGATGATTCAAATCATCTGATTTCAGCGCCAAATGATAGCTAAGAGATATATCTACAGCTCTTATCTCTAGCACTTTTCTCAAATTCGGAGTCTCAGATGCCTAGAATTCGTGATAAAGTTGAGCATAAGCTTACAGCGAGTATTTTGCTGACACCTGAAATTCAAACAGTCATATATCCTTCAATAGTTATCCAAATCAAGTGATATCGGTGGCTAAAGTCAAGGAAATTTCGTGCTCTACAACTTTGAAGAAGGGCTCAAGAGCTAATTCGGTCTATATCCATGACTAAAATCGTGTGTAAAATAAAGTTGTACAAGAAAACAATATTGTCATTGATACGGCCAAAGGAAGATAAAGATGAAGGAATTTTTGAAAGATAAGTCAAAGGAATTTTTGAATTCAAATGCAAGATAATTCAAGATAAAGTCTCAACCAACTTTTCAAGATTGACACAAGCTTATCCAAACATCAAAATTGATCCCCAAAGTCATCAAATCTAGAAAACAATCGGCTGACTCAAGAAAAGAAACAAGAACGTCATTTTCAAGATAGTTTTTAGGGACTTTGTAGTTTATCTCATTTCAAACTTTTGATAAAATTTTTAAGATAGAGTTTATCTTTCTTTTTGATTGTTTTAGGCTAAAATTTCAGCCTTTTTATTTGGTATTGGCCGCTGGCCACAAAGACAACAACGACATATTTTTATTCAATCAAATTTGAGTTTTGGTTTTCTCTCCCAAAAGGATGGAACCTTGTTTTCTTGATTTTGCACTAAAAATCAAGGCTAATATCTCTCAATCTTGAGCAAATTGAGGGTGATTGCCAAGGGTTGAAGTGACCGTCTAGGAGGGCCTATTGGAGGTTTGCCTGCAAACGCACACTTGAATCTAAGGTATTGCTTAAGCCGGCAATTTCTACACAACGGAAGCAAGGAGAAATTTACTTCTTTGTGCCTAAACCCTTGTGGGAAGGTTGTTGGAGGTGGAAGAGTACATCATACGCTTGTCAGCTTGCATTAGTCATTATCCATTTTTAGAACTTATCTTTATTTTTTTAATATTTCATATTTCAACACGTTTTGAAAGTTAGGATTGCTGTAATTTTATCCTTTTAAAGGCCCTTGGCCAAAAGAAATGAGTGGAGATTGTTTTGATTAAAAATTTGGTGAATTCATCACTTTTCTTCACAAAAGAGTTTCTTGTGTTATTTGGTTTCAATCCAAGGTTAGATCCACATCAAATATTGAGCATTCTTTGAGGGAGGATCAAACTTTTCAAGAGGCGAACACGTCCTTAGGTGTTAATTCACCTAAGATCACGAACAAGTCGATTCTTGGGAAGCATTGCTTATTGAAGAACACGTTCTTGGATGTTAATTCATCCGAGGTGACGAACAAGTCATCACCACACGAAGGTTAAAAGGAAGATCGGGCCACACTTGCGTCATACTTACATCAATTTGGTATCAGAGCCAAAAAGTTACACCTTTTAATCTTTATATCCTCATTATTATTATTCAAAAAAAAGGACGGTTGTTTTCTTCTTTTCTTACATCAATTTGGTATCAGAGCCAAAAAGTTACACCTTTTAATCTTTATATCCTCATTATTATTATTCAAAAAAAAGGACGGTTGTTTTCTTCTTTTCTTCCATGAAAAAAAAAAAGCCCCCACACCAAATTAATGTTTTGTTTCAGTTGCCTTGAATATTATCCACCGACATCGATTCTATAAAAAAAATCGTTTGCATCTTTCGTTTTCCCAGAAAGCAATTGAATATTGCCACAATTGGCAACTATTTAAAATCCGCATCAACTTGGTTCTGTAAAAAAAAATAAGGCCGTGAGTTTAATAAACAAAAAAACAAAAAAAACTTGGACTTAGGGTAATTGTTTTTCGTAGATTAATTCAGCTTTTACATATATTTTAGTCCATAGCCTAAAAAGCTTCCGTCTTTTACGTAAATCTTGTTGCTAACGAAGCTTTTAGTTGGTTTTATACTTTGTGTGACATTGATTGCATTGTGTTTGATTATTGTTGCAAGTTTTCATGTCCAAGTTGTTCTTGATCATACACCACCAAAGTACTCTCTTTTCTTGACGAAATCCTTACGTTTTCTATCCAAGAACCCACACGGTTTTTTGCCCACAACATCAAGAACCTTACAAGAAGCACCAAGAAATAGGCTGTTTTCATTCCAAGAAAAAAAATTTACATATACGGCCTTGTCAAGAATCAGCAAGTATGAGCTAGTTGTTTGGACTGCAAGAAAATCCTAAGTTGTCTTTGTTGTTTTTGATCTTGTTCTTCATTACAAAAGAATTTTTTTTCAAAAAAACCGTGCACTCTAAAAAATATAGGCAGGTGCACAAAAGGGATAAAGAAATAACGTGATCTCAAGGGCAAGTTGGCTACGAGTTGATTGAGGGTTTCTGACATCCAAGGCATCTAAACAGCCTATAGTCTATACACTATACAAGACCTACAAATCCTAATATTCCTCAATACATCTTGGACACCTACTTTGCAGCTTGATCAATCATCTTTGCAATTAACTAGCATAAAGGCTAAAATTAGCTAAAGATTACCCACGGAAACCCCTTAGCGTTTCTTTGACTCAGCTTTCAACATCACGTTTGGTTTCTTATTGCTTTTTGATTCTTAGTGTGTCCAAGTTTTGTGTGTCAATTATATTGGTGTATACTCTATTGCCATGCTCTTTTGGTACCATGGAAGACTTGGCTACAAACTGGCGATTGAAAACCCCTCATTGATTTGCTCTCTTTGATTGTCTCTAACTCAAGGTCTTGAACCAGAAACACAAGTGGTGCGATTGAGTGATTATACACGAGAGGGTGAGGCATACATATATTGATTTCTTTTTCTACTAACGTAATGTTGTCTCTTCCGTCTTTGTGTTTAGTTTTCCTTTTTTTTTCGCTTTAGTGTTTTGTTTCAGGCTCTAAGTACATGGATGGTGTTAGGAAATCCGACAAGATCACTGCAAAAAACGCGCAGCGGAAAACAAAACTTGATCTCCGATTTCCTACCAAGGATCCATGTTGTTCGTTTAATTCGATGAAAGAAATCAAAAACTATACCTCTATAGATTCAAAATCTGCAGACGTAGAACGTGCGAACGTAGGAGGTGCGATGACACGATCACCCTTTGTCGGTATCCACACGAATGCTTCCGTCCGGAGTGCTAGCTCTTGAAACGGCGCGGCTGAAGAACTCGGCTTTTCTCAAAAACGATTCTAGGGTTTCGTTTTTCTGTTGATTGCTTAGTGTACGAGATACACCATGCTATATACATATATATAGATATCAAAATTCGATTCCAGATCGGATTGGTTAATGCCTATCATAATCCGCACCAAATACGGATTCCGTTAGGATTAGATAAAAACCAATCAAAATCCATATTAGATATGAATTCTATTGTTATTATCCGATGATATAAATATATACAAAAAAACGAAAATAATAATAATAATAATAATAATAACTAATATCTAATATTAATATTATTAATATTAAAAACGATAATAATAATAATAATTATTATTATTATTATTATAATTAATATCCAATATTAATATTATTAATATTATTAATCTCAGCCATACGCATTCTTGTGTGTGACCCGATAGGCCCATATCAATTGGTAGTTGATTAAATCTCTATTAAACCAACAAGTTGTAATTGGCCTCTAGCAAGGCATTACGACTACCCAATTAATACGAGTACGGTCCAACTAGCCTAATAATAGCACATGCATTAATCCCTTTGTCACACGATATCTAGTTTGAACATAAGTCATGGTCAGCGTCATACTTATATTGTTCAAACATATGATTACTCGATCTCTAAGTAGACTGATAAAACAAATGATATTGATCACACTATCCATTTATTTGAGCACGACCATGCATTTCATAGTCTCACTAATCGAGGGAGCCAAAGATATCTCTCTCAAAAGAGAGGGACAAATTCTATCTTGATTGTTCAATATCCTCTACATAACTTCTATCACATTCAATCATGACCTTTATTATTATCCAGTTACGGATAACATTTGATCATGTCAAAATATAATAGTCCTTATGTTGGAAACTATGACAATCTCAAGTCTAAGGATTAAAACATGACTATCATGAGATTTACTTATGACGCTAATCCATGTAGTAATCTCATGATGGGTCTATCCAATACACTGTTATCTAACAAGTATCTATGAGATTGATTTGTATCATCATACACATAATTATCTCATGATTATCAAATCAATACTCATACTGATTATAAATTATTTTATCTCTATAACAATAATTAATCAGGGACATATATCAAAATTGTATAACATACTAACCAACAATAATGATAATAAAACCTCTTTTATTAATAATAAATGTATAACATAAATATCCAAATCACGGCCTAGAGCACATACACTAACAGATGGATCACATAAGGGTACCTCGAGATCTCCACCACCCCTAGAGGAGAAGGCCGGTACCATACACACGACGTCCCTACAAGAGCTGTTTGATAGACTTGATCAGTTTCAGAAGACGCAAGACCGACTTGTGACCACTGTAAACCAACTCCAGAGATCTCAACTAAGAACTGTGGATATAAGTGGACCCACGGTGCAGAATGATATTGCCCCACCTCCACAGTTAGAGGACGTCGCGTGTACAGAGGAAGAGGGAGAGCGGCCCTACGACATGTCCCAATACAACCTCTAGGTGATATGCAAGATGAGTATGAGCCGAATCCTTACATTGAGCACGAAGATGTGTTTGGTTATGCGCCACCCCCGAGCATGTCTACCTTGGCCAGAACCGAGGTCATCCCCCGCTTCGTCCCGATTATAATCAGAGATTCAACCAAGAAGATGAGACAAGTAGGATCAAGATGAAAATTCCTCCGTTTTATGGTAAAAGTGACGCTGAGACGTACTATGAGTGGGAGAGGAGAGTAGACTTGATCTATTCTTGTAATAACTTTTCAGAGATGTCTAAAGTTAACTTTGCTGTGTTCGAGTTTGTTGATTATGCACTTATATAGTGGGACAAGATTAATAGTGATCGACGAAAATCCGGGGAGGGAAGGATAGATACGTGGGAAGAATTGAAAAGGTGCATGAGAACTAGGTTCATTCCTACGTCTTATAAGAGAGACTTGCATGTGAAGCTTCAAAATCTTGCACAAGGCACTAGAAGTGTCGATGAATATTACAAAGAGATGGAGCTACTCTTGATGCGGGCTGACATTGATGAAGATGAAGAAGCCACTATGGCACGTTTTCTTCGTGGCTTAAACTGGAAAATTGCCAAAACAGTAGAGTTGCATCCCTATTATGACATAACCTCCTTGGTCCATCTTGCTGATGAAGTTGAAGCACAGTTACAACGAAGAAATGCTCAAGCTCGACAGTTTTCATCTTCGATACAATTTAGAGGGACGAAAACCCAGCAAATGAGGTCGCAGGATGCACGTCCACAGCCTACACTGTTGCCGCCCCATTCTACGTCGGCTCCAGATAAAGGTAAGACGAAGGTTGATGATGCAACCCCTCAGCGAGGTAAGTTTTCTAATTCGACCTCTAGGACTAGGGATATTCAGTGCTTTCGTTGTAGAGGCATTGGTCATGTTTCTAGAGATTGTCCTAATCTTAAGAGGATCATGTTAATTGAGGGAACTAATGAGTATGTATCTAAATCCGATCATGATGAAATTGAAAAAGAAAGTGTTGAAGATTGTGGCATTAACGAGGAAGAGGGTGAATGTAGGGAGTTTCTAGTAGTTAGACCATGCCCAAATACAAATGAATGAACATGAACTTCAACGAACTAACATATTTCACACACGTTGCATGATTGGTGGTAAGATATGTACTATGATTATTGATACTGGATCTTGTGTTAATGTAGCTAGTACTGAACTTGTTAGAAAGCTTGGTTTAAATATGATTGATCACCCGCACCCATTTAAGTTATCTTAGCTTAATGAAGTTGGTGTCGTTAAAGTGACCAAGCAAGTTCTTGTTTCATTTTCTATTGGTAGCTACAAGGATGATATTCTTTTTTATGTTGCCCCTATGCATATGCTAGTCACATACTTTTAGGAAGACCATGGCAATATCATAAGCATGTTATGTATGATGGTTTTCTTAATAGATATTCTTTCAAGTTGAATGGCAAGTTGTATAGGTTGAATGCATTATCTTCACAAGAGGTGATAGAAGATCATAAAAGGCATCTACAAAAGCATAATGATCCACTTGAAAGAGCAGCTGAGAAGAGGTTTTTGGAGTCTCTTAAACAAGAGGCCCACAAAGCAGATTCATGGGCTAAGGAGAAGGAAGGAAACAAGGAGAAAAACAGGTTTTAATGGTTGAACATGTTGCTGACTCATTAGACATATCCTTTGATGCATTGCAAGTTGATTTAAATTCTGATTTTCACATGCCTAATACTTGTGATGTTGGTGCATTATTTGCAGAGATCGAGATGTCTAACCATGTTAGTCCCTCTATAGTTTTATGCTCCTTAGAATTGGAAATTGTTACACACCCTAAACTTGAGTTGGTTTCTAATGATGATGCTTTTATTGCTGAGTTTGACACTTTACTAGATAGGTGCACATTAGAAGCTAAATTTGATAGCCATGTTGATGTATGTGTTAACTTCGCCAAGGTGTTTTACTATCAAGATCCTTTTGATATCTACTACGCTTACATTCCATGCATGTCCCTTTTAATGCCTTCTGGTCTAAGTGCAAGCAAATATGATTTATGTCCTTTTCTATGCCTAGATGACATTGGTTCATTTGATTACTTATGTTCTGATTTTCTTTTTCATATTTTGATGGTTCATGATCCTTTTAGTCTTTGCACTCCCTTGGTTTCTGCCTTGCTTTGGAAAATTTACGTATTTGACCCAAGATCTAGGACTCGAGAGGGCATGGAAACGATTTTGGCTTCAAATTTGAGCGTAGTGTGTTGTTTTACACTCCTCTTATGCTACCCTATCTGGTTGACTGTCACTTGTTGAATGATTTTGTTTTGCCTCTTCAGTTGCACCCTAAACATGTAAAGAAGCGCATAATGTTAGGCATCCTTTTCCTCTATGCATTTCTTGATAGTGGACGAATCCTTTTTAAAGGGGAGGGGATGATGCTACCCTAAGTGCCCTAGTGTCTTGCATGTTTTACTTGCATTTTATGTTTCCATTTATCGCGTGTTTTTGTCTTGGTGAAACTAATATCGGTTCAAAGTTGTGTCAAGATGGTTTATACAGGTTTTTTTGAAGGTTACTTGACCAGCAAGAAAGTTTGGAGACGTTGGCATCACCCATGCTGAAAAGTAGGATTTCAGCTTGACACAGTCTCGGTATTTTGGCTATATCGTTTCAACGGATGATTCAAATCATCTGATTCCAGCGCCAAATGGTAGCTAAGAGATATATCTACAACTCTTATCTCTAGCACTTTTCTCAAATTCAGAGTCTAAGATGCCTAGAATTTGTGATAAAGTTGAGCACAGCTGACATCGAGTATTTTGCTGACACCGGAAATTCAAACAGCCATATCTCCTTCAATAGTTATCCAAATCAAGTGATATCGGTGGCTAAAGTCAAGGAAATTTCGTGCTCTACAACTTTGAAGAAGGGCTCAAGAGCTAATTCGGTCTATATCCATGACTAAAATCGTGTGCAAGATAAAGTTGTACAAGAAAACCAAGATTGTCATTATCCATTTTAGAACTTATCTTTATTTTTTTTAATATTTCATATTTGAACACGTTTTGAAAGTCCTTTTAAAGGCCCTTGGCCGAAAGAAATTAGTGGAGATTGTTTTGATTAAAAATTTGGTGAATTCATCACTTTTCTTCACAAGAGAGTTTCTTGTGCTATTTGGTTTCAATCCAAGGTTAGATCCATATCAAAGATTGAGCATTCTTTGAGGGAGGATCAAACTTTTCAAGAGACGAACACGTCCTTAGGTGTTATTTCACCTAAGATCACGAACAAGTCGATTCTTGGGAAGCATTGCTCATTGAAGAACACGTTCTTGGATGTTAATTCATCCGAGGTGACGAACAAGTCTTCGCCACACGAAGGTTAAAAGGAAGATCGGGCCACACTTGCGTCATACTCGCATCATATGGACATGTTCAAAGGCGTCATGCAAATGCACCTGTTAGGCTGTGCGAGACAATGAATGAGTTGCATGTTAAACGTAGGAGAGGAAGACCAGAGAAGACATAGAGAGAGAGATAATAAGAAAGGACATGACCTATATGAAAATTAGGAAGCATATGGTCAGTGATAGAGCACAGAAGAGACAGTTAATTCATGTAGCCGATGTTATGTAAAGGGTATAAGATTGAGTGAGAATTTTAGGTACTTAAGCCTGAATTACAGTTGAGACGAAACAATAGTTTTTGAAAGATGCATATTCTAAATGTGCATATCATGCATTATGTATCAGGAGACACGCAAAGAGGGTAGGTGATGCGTGCTTAGCAGAATCACACGCTCCCAAAAGACCTCTTGATAACAAAAATTTAATGACTCATAAAAATAAACGAAGAACGATAAAGAACACGATGAAGAATACGAATGACACGAAGAACATGAAGAATATGAAGAACGGAGATAATAACAAAGAACCTTGTTAAGCTCTCGTATGAACGCAGCTTCCCAACGAACCTTTTCAGACCCGCTGTTGAGCAACCCTTGCTTGATCAAAAACTTTCTTGCAAAGAACCTTGGTAGACCCTTGGAAAGTTTCTTGAACAACCTGGGGGATGAATCCAAATCACAACCCTTATTCAATGGATTGATTGAATTCAAATGACGAAACTTGAGCAAGACAAACTTCAAAAAGACTCACAAGAGCAGTGGCTCAAATTTTTTAAATTTTATTGCTGAAAGGGATTCATTAAAAAGTGTACAAAAGGCTTATTTATACGCTTCAAAAACTCCTAAAACTTAGCTAACAAGAAAAACGAATATCTATCTAATTTTCCCTGTAGAAATCCTATCTAGTTTTTCTTATAAATATGCTATCTAATTTTTCTTATGAAAAACGTAAAAAAATAAACACAAAAGAAGTTTTCTTAGCCGTGTCGCATCATTCTCCTCCTCTTCAAAAGGATTCGTCCTCGAATCACAACCTCCGCGATCAAAAACAAGTCAAACAAAGGCAAGGTTGTATAAGTTGGACACAAAAAAAGACGAGCAACACAAACTTTCCTTTCGTCTTACATCTGCTTCAAGCACATCTATCCTCCATCTAACATGCTTATGATGCAATGGCACCTTCATCTTAATGGCCACAAAGAGAGACAAAGAAGGAAGTAGATCAGCATAGTTCAAAATACATTTTTCATCCCTTTTCTTGTCAACGTGATTATCCTCACCGCTTGTGCACAGTTAGATCATAATTTCAACATTGTATCTTCTTCAATTTCAACTTTTTCAACTATTTTTCATCACTTTCAACTTCAGATTGTGATTCTTTTAAGTATTCACTTACAATTTCTTTAGCAATAAGAGTTTCAGTTGGAATTTGGGCTTCATGATGCAGAGAACTAACTTCATGGAGAGGAGGTTGTTGATTTGATATTGCCTGATTTTGCCCAATAGACCATATCCTCAAGAGAAGAGAATGGAATATCTTTCCAACACATAGATCTTTGCATCGAGACCACAAATAAAAACGATCCATTATGACATTTTTATTCCCAACACTTGAGCTCTAAGTAAACTCGTGGACTCCTGATAGTACTCTTCAACAATTTGTGAATCTTGGCACCAAGCTTTATACCGCAATGAAATATATGGAACATGGCATGAAGACCCACAATAAGGCTCCAATTTGGCCAATCGATTAGATACTTTACTAAGGCTCTCAAAGCTATTCTCAAGCGGCTTTTCAACTAATATATATTTTTTTCTCGGATTTTTATGTTTCTTTTTTATGTTTTTTCTTTTCCCTTTTTTTTGTTTTCTTCTTCTTTTTGATTAAGGTCGAACTTCAACAGAGAAAAGAGAACAATTGAAAAGCAGTAGCAAGAAGTTCCACAAGGAGGATAGCATAGAAGAAAAGTATGAAGGAGTAATTGAAATTCTCGTTAAATAGGATGGTCCCACAGGAGAAAATGGTTACTTGTCAAATTGATTGATATAAAAGAGTGTTGGAAGTTTTTAGCTTGGACTACCACTAGGTGAGCAAAATATCGGCTCGGTTGCTAAAGAAAGTTCTGAAATAACCAGAAGCACCCAGCAGCAAAGCAATTCTTTCGAGAAGGTTTTTTTTCTTGATGACACAAAAAAGAATCAAATGAAATAATGGGGCTTCAGAAGAAAAGCGATTGCTGGATGCGCCTTTTTGACGGCATGATTTTTTTTTCTTGAAAAGATGGCTAGGGTTTAGAAACAAAAGACACAAAATTTCTTGTTTCAAGATGGCTCTAATACAACATTGATGCATGCTTAACGAAATCAGGCGCTCCAAAAAGAATTTTTGATAACAAGAAATTTAATGACTCACAAAAAGAAACGAAGAACAACAAAGAACACGATGAAGAATACGAAGGACACGAAGAAAACGAAGAATATGAAGAACAAAGATAATAACGAAGAACCTTGTTAGACCCTCCATATGAAGGCAACTTCTCAACAAACCTTGTCAGGCTCGCTATTATCCACGTTGAACAACCTTTGATTGATCAACAAGCTTCTTGCCAAGAACCTTGGTAGACCCTTGAAAAGTTTCTTGAACAACCTGGGAATGAATCCAGACCACAATCCTTGCTCAAAGGATTGATTGAATGCAAAGGACGACGATTGAGCAAGACAGACTTCAAATGACTCACAAGAGCAATGACTCAAATTTCTCAAATTTCATTGATGAAAGAGATTCATTAAAATAGTGTACAATGGGGCTTCGAAAACTCCTAAAACGTAGCTAACAAGAAAAAAGGATATCTATCTAATTTTTCTTGTATGTCTCCTATCTAGTTTTCCTCACAAATATCCTATATAATTTTTCTTATGAAATAACTTAATAAGATAAATACAAAAATACAAAAGAAGTTTCTTTAGCCGTGCCGCATCAGTAGAATTTAGGCTACGACTCAAAAAATAATAATAAAACGTAAGAAAAATGATTAATCCATATAGGCGACCCCAAATAGCGAGAAAAAGTTTGAGGGGTGTTGTTTTTGTATATTCGTGCATCAATGGAGAGTAAAAACCCTTCATAGTGTCTTTAACATTGTTTTACAAAATGAAAAAAAAAATAATAGTAGTCTTTTCTATTTAAACTTTAGTATTGTGACTATACTTTGCACTATCTATTCAAAATTGTTTCATGATATTTATTTACATAAAAGAATATCAGCATAATCTTGTTGTGGCTTAATGTCATTGACTGTGTTTTTCTTAACTGTCAGTCATATTTGAGCACAGGACAATTCTTTTTTTTCATTTATTTTCTTCATCAAATTCTCACACATAAGAGAGAAGGCCAAATTTTATCTATTTTTTATATGTGTAACACTTATACCAGCTAATCCATGCAGTCTGATCATTCAAGGACTTTCCAGGAGTCATTTTTACTTTTTAACCTAACAAAATTGGCATGTTTAAACTTTATAATCCACAACAAACCAAAAGGGTGTTTAAAACTTGAAAATCCACTTCTTCCATCCGGAACAAAAAGGGCAAAGACCCACATGCTGCATAAAAACCAACGCCCTACACCTTATCTCAAGCTCCGCCTCGAAGAGCTAAATCTACTACTTTCACACAACCCTTGGCATTTGCAAACATATATTTAACAAGAAAAATTTGAAAAAGGTTGTATCCAAGCATACGCAGGGTGCAAGCAACGTAGTAACTGGATAAATTTCTACTACTCCTATGGATATGTCATCGTATCCTAATTTTCTGACTCTATTCTTCCCAAAACCAATTGGCTCCCTAAATTCAAACCGGAATAACTCAATGAAGCCCATGCCATCAGCAAACAATAAAGAAGGTGCCTGGAAGTAAAAATTCCAAAAGACACATAAACAAGAAGGAAAAATCTATATCAGATCATCAACAGCAGAACTCCACCGCAAACTGTTACACCAAATTTACATTTCAACATTATTGCTATAAACTCGGAATACAATGTACTGTTATCAAATTTTAAGTGACTGGTACTACTGAATGAACATCCTGCCAATTGGACATGCATGTAAAGAGCAAAGTACTTCAGCTATGATTATCCTTAAAGGAAAGACAATGAGAATGGTTTTATCCTCTAAACATAATCCTGAATTGATTTTTACATAATCAAAAGAAAAAGGAAACTCTGACATGATAAAGAAACGCTAGGTCACACAGATAAATTAATGTGAAAAATAGAATATGATGCTCTATGCTGTTTCTCTTGGTCTCAGAGTATATCTCTCTCTCACACAGAGACAATCAGTTGCATATTAATATCCCTTCAACATCTTAATTTTTCTACTGCACTAGAACAGGAGGTTCCCACGAATACATGAGCTCACAAGCAGTAGCTTGTCAGGGTCTACTCTGGTCAAAGCTGCACAAGCCACCACTTACAACTCATAAGAAGTTGATGATCCACTTCCCCAACATTCCTACACCCATTTAGCAAAATGATGCGTTCCCTGCTTCTACTCAAAAAGGAAATTTGGTCAAACTAACAGCAAAAAAGAAAAGAAAAGAAAAAGAAACTAGTGTTTGACTAAGGAAAACCAGACAGCCGCGATCTTTCATCCCATTCATCATGCGTAAATACCACATAACCCTCCTCCAGAAAATCTTTGATATAGCCGCTCAAGGACAAGGAGAACTCCTAAACTACAAAAAGGCAACCAAAAAAAAAAAGTTGCCCATCCATCCCAGCCTGCACCCCAACTTTCTACTGATCATTTTCCACAACTGACATTAACAAGAGATAGTGAAGAAGAAACAGTAACAACACTTCAATAAAGAAAAAAGATATGCAGATCTGAGCAGTTAAAACTACTGAAAACAAAACAAACTTTCGACACACGAACAAACTGAGAGCATATATAAAGAAATGCATACTCACCGAGATGGAATTGATGGCCACATTGAAGCTTAGCCCAAGATCTAACCCCATCGTCAGTCACAGCATCCAAACAAATCGAACAAGAAACCGCCGCCGCCGACAACTTCCCCTCGCCTCCACCACCAAATCCATCTCCATCGTCCAGGAGATCCGCTTCATCCAAACCCATCGTAATTAACTCAACTTAATCAATCAATCACCCCCAAAACCTAAATTAATCCACCTTAATTAACTACAAATCAAGTTACAAAAACAAAAATCAAGTCAAATGTTCTTGAGAAATTAGAACAATAAATGATGACAATTTATCTTTTGGATTCTTGACGTTATAAATTAAATTTTGGATAGATGGATAAAGGATTGGATTAAAGAAGTAGGAGAGATTTTGGTTTTGTGTGGGGAAAGAAGAGTAAATATTGTGATGAGAGAGAGAGAGAGAGAGAGAGAGGAGTTTACTTTTGATGTGTTTCCGCTGTTTTGGGGAGGAAGAGGGGATTCGGATAGCTTGTGGGTGGAGCGATATGGGCACCGCCTGTTTTGGAGTCGTGTTTTCTTTTCAGAAAAATCACTTTCTGACACACAATTATCTATCTTCTGACAAGAATAACCTCGTTACCTTTATTTATTACACAAAAAAGTTACAAACAACCCCCTGTTTGTAAATATTTTTTATATTAAGTAATCGTGTATATTGTCATACCAAATCAAACACATAATTGATCTATTACTATTTAAAATCAAATCATCAAAAATATTTTACACATTACTTATTAAAATTTGGTTATAAATGGCTTGATGACTATTTTAACAAATGATTATATTGAATACTTTCATGATTTGATTTTAATCGTTATTTGACTGACTAGCTATGTTAATGAAATGTAACAATATTTTAGAATGGAAGTAGTAATATATTTGTCTCTTATCAAAAAATAATCAAATGGTAATAGAGTATACGAATCTCCCTCTGTACCAAAAATATTATATAAAAATTTAAAGAAGTCAAAGTATATTGTTCATTGTTTCTATTCTACCTTTGGTATTTCTTAATTAGAAATGTGAGCTAGACTTGCATTTTATTTAGCCCAAGTTGCTTATGTTGAACCTACCTATAGACAATACTTGGTTATTTTTAGAATTGCTCGTGGACAATTTCCTATGTGTATAAGAACTTTTGGATATGCATTTACCAAAATTGTATATTCTTTAAGATGTTTCCAAATTTATTTGACTAACTAATAGGCAAAAATCCAACAACGGTTGCCCATTTCTTATTGGTCACAAATATTTGTCTCTTTTGTTTTCTCCACTCAACGTAATAATACGTTTTTATTTAAACCAAAGCCCAAAAGTATAATTATTTGGACCGTGAATGTTTACGGTCTTAGAACATGATGAGGTTGTTGTTTTGTGTCGTTGAAGTCACAGGTTCGAAGCGCGGAAACAACTTATTGCACAAAGTGTAAGATAAAACTGTGTATATCAGATCGTAAAACGATTTGACCTCTCTTCGGATTCTACGTAAATGCGGAAGCCTGGTATACTGGAACGTGATTTTCAATGTTTACATATGCATATAGCTATCAATAGAACAATTTGAAACTTCTAAAAACTAAACGGAGCTAATATATATTCTTTTCTCTTTTTTTTTTTGAAAAACGAGCTAATCTAATTGGTTAATGATATTGTTCTTTTTAGGAGCCCCGGGGTTAGATCTCCTCACACCAAATCTCTCCCTCTATGCGTTACTGCGTGACACGTGACAGCAGAGGTGGATGGTGAGGCTAGATGTGACGTGTCACACGGTGACGCATGGGATGAAGAGAAATTGGGTAAGTTAATGTCATCCCCTTGTTAGGATACAGGGCAGATAACATAGTGGGCCCTAGGGCTGATGCGATAGGTGAGATAAAGAAATGAAAGCGACACATATATTTAAAGAAAGTTAAATAAATGTATTTTTATGTTTAGATCACCGTTTCACTGCTACATATCATGATGACTTCTATTAAAAATAATAATGGAGACTTTTGTGTCAAAATTTCTCCATTTTAATTACTTGAAGTGTTTCAATTGAATAGTCTAGTACTCTTTTTTTAAGTACTTTTATTGTTCGCTTTCCATTATAAATTTATCAAATATTACTCAATTCCACAAATGATGCTGGTAAGAAACTAATAAACACAATACATCAATGCTGGTAAGAAACTAATAAACACAATACATTAATTGTAAAAAATAATAAAATAAAAAGTAAGAGCGGAGATTATAAATAATTTTAATTAATGACCATATTACGTATCTTAATGATGTCTTTTTATTAATTTAAAGTTACGATACTAGACTATGATATCAGGATGAATGAGTAATCAAATGAGTTCGGACATCAAGAATTAAAGTTAGATTAGAATAATAGCCCGATGAAACAGACAATGTGTAATCACCTTGAAAGAGGAAGGTAGGGAGTTCGAATCCCTCCGGGGCATTTCCCGTTGCTTAGGATCCATAATGATGTACATGTGTATATCACTTACCCTTTGTCTGGAAACTATATATGTATATAACCTACTGTAAGATCAAGAGTGACAGAGACTCTTATTGGTTGGGGTATAACCTTTAGATTAGAATAATATTCCAATAAAATAACATTAATGAGATCTGAAATATGAAACTCAATCCATTATATAGGTCAGATGAAACATCCCCATAGTTTAGGTTAGATTAACTGCTCCTGCATTGCTTTTTATAATTAAATGTGTGGGTTTGTTGAATACTTCACTTTAAGGTAGTTTACTTCACATTTGTTTACTCAAATGACCAACATGCCTATATATTGTTCGGTCTGAGTTGTATATTCAATCCTATTTTTGACAGGGCTATTTCTTGTTTTGTAAACTATGTAAATTAATACTTTCGGGACCGTGAAATTTTATTAATTTAGAGAAGTATTATTTAATTGATAAATTAATAATTTATTAATTGAAAGAGGTTGTCCATATACACCGAATTTATTATGGTATTATTTGGATATTTGTTTAATTCTCATTTACGTGTAAATAGTGTGAAATTACAATTTCTTTGTAACTATCGTAGCATCTTTTATTTAGAAAGGTTCCATTTTTGCCTTAATAAGTAAATTAGCAATTAGTCTAAATTGATGCATGACACGTTCTGTCTTCTCCTAATCACCACATGTGAACGTCGTATATACTTTGGCAATCTCAATAAGAATAATAACACGCACAACCTAAAAACTACTATATAAACATAACAAGAAGCTTTGAAAATTCCAATAGAAAGAAAACAACTAAAATTTGTTAATGAAATTGTGGATGTCTAAGATATTCTTGAGGACAACAAATATTATATCAATTCAAATGTGTCTAGAGAACAACAAAGGACGTAATCAATTCATTGTATCTATATCCCCAAAATCCTATAAATATGACACTATGTTGGACATGTTATTCATACATTTGAATAAGAGTAGAACACATTTTTATTCTTTACTTCTTGTCTTCTCTTGTCTTCTATCTTTTCTGTCTTGCATTACATGAATTTATAATACGTTATCAGCAGGATTATTCTAAAAAAATAAGAAAAAAAGAAAAGTATTAGAGACACAAGAGAAAGAATGAGAACAATATTGAATTTTTGGAGGTGCTGGACAGTTCTGCACAGGTCCGGAAAAATTGCATTTTTCAAGTCGTCCACCGTTGGATCATCATCAAAGTTTGATAGGTTGTTCCTAACCCATACAAGTATGTTTGGAACGGTGGAGATGTGATTTTGAGATCTTTAAGTTGGTCTAATCAGTGCATTTTCGAACAGTTTTTTCTACCGAAAAATTTTCTCAGATTTTTGTTTTGTTCCTCTTTTGCATTTCTATTATTACACACTTCTATCTCATATTAGAAATACTCATGAAAGATAAGCTAGCCTCACATGACCGAAGCATGAACAATTGATATGTCCGAAGCATGGATAGTCGAAATGTCCGAATCATAACATGCCCGAAGCATATAATATAGACTCAAACTTGTAGTTTTGAGAGTATATAATTTTCTGAGATATTAATTGCGCATTCTCAGATTCATGACAAACATCACAAACGTGGAATTCGCTGCCCTTGACATTTCTGAAAGAAATTATATGGCATAGGTATTTGATGCCTAGATTCATTTGAAAGCTAGTAATCTTGGACATACTATCAAGGAATTTGAGGCAAGCAAACAAAATAAGGTAAAGGCCATGATATTCATTCGCCATCACCTCTATGAAGGGCTAAAAACCGAGTATCTTAGAGTGAAAGATCCATATGCGTTATGGAAACATTTGGAGAAAAGATATGATCATCAGAAAATTGTTGTCCTCCCAAAGGCTCGATATCGCACATGAGGTTGCAAGATTATAACACAGTAAATGAGTATAACTGTAGCGCCCCGACCCGGACAGTGGAATCCGAACCGGTGCACCCGTCGTAGCTTACTGAGAAGACTACAAGACGTCTCATATCTCGAATACGCATAATCAATGACGTCAGAGAAATAAGTGCAGAAACACGTATCTTATAAATTTAAACCATCAAATTTGAACCTCATAGTATAAGGAAATTACAAAAGAGTGTCATGGTAACCAACTAAATCCTTGAATGAATGAAAGAAACTGAAATAACTAGCAACAGCCTCGACTATCACCCAACAAGTCTCTAAGCATCCCATTCGGCCCACTCGCCATCGTCCTCTATGAAAATCATATCATAGCTAGGCTCATCTGCAATAACAAAGGTAGTACCCTTAGCGAAAAACGCTAGCAAGTAACCCGCTTATAAGACATACGGGATCAACACATGGCAAGACATGAGTAATATATAATTCAAGGGATAATGGGGCACATGTCTTGTATACTTTCAAGAGCATAGATTTAACAGTACAAGAACATAAGAATAGTAATTCATAACCATTAACAATTGACGATCATTCAAGTCACATAGCAATCATCCCATACTGACTCACGTGATGCATGACAAAATATGCACTACACTACACAGTCACAAATGCATGTGCAATTTCTTTTCAAAACAGTGCAATGCATGTCATAATGTCCGGTCATATAACTTTATACCATGTAACGCTTCACGGCTTATATTTCCATCCCGTGTCACGTTACAGCTAACTTTATATCCTGTAATGCACCACGGCTTACATTTCCATCCCGTGTAACATTACAGCCAACTTTATACCCTGTAACGCTCCACGGCTTATATTTCCATCCCATGTCACGTTACAACCAACTTTATACCCTGTAATGCACCACGGCTTACATTTCCATCCCGTGTAATATTACAGCCAATTTCGCAAACTTTATGCCATGTGCCGAAGCACAGCTTTTTTCAAATCATTATGCAGATGCAGGTGCCATGATGCAAGACTCATCATTTCAATCACATTCTTCGATCACATAATTCAAGTCACATTCACATATCAATCAGTCACACGAGGCTCATCTCTCTCACACACTCGAGCGTATTCTTCATGGCAGGTCGACATCACCTAAACATTGATTCTAGAACTCAAAAGCCAATGTAAGAACTCTCACACTCCTCTTTTGTACTCTGTAAAGCCACATACGTTCATTCCTAACCCCTTAGGTCATTCACGTTGAAATCAGATTCGAATACCCTTCGAATTCTCCAAATTTTGATTCACCATCTTAAGTCATGTGCCCAAGACTTGGACTAACCTCAATCATGTCCTAAGAAGTGCCTAAGGTCACCCAAAAGGGTCTCCTAGCTTCCCTCTTTCTTCCTTTATTTTCCCACAAAACTGCAGGACGTCATACCCTGACGTCGATCGATCGACGTCCATCTGAGGGACGTCGAACTCTCACTCAACCCACGTCGATCGATCGATATCCATATGAGGCACATCGATCTCTCACTCAATCTACGTCGATTGATCTACATACATCTGGAATACGTCATCCCCTCACTTGCTATACGTCGATCGATCGACGTACGTCATACCCTGACGTCGATCGATCGACGTCACCAAATTCCAGAATCCTCATCCTGCGATTTCTGCAGAAACTGCAGATCTTAATCCCAATCGTTTTTCAACTTTCTTCTAATCATTCCAAGCCTAATCTTCCCTATCAATCCATTCTTAATCCACCCAAACAAGATCCTTCACACGCACATCAAAGATTCAAGCCTAAGACTCAATCATTCGTCCAACAACCCCAAAGATTTCATCTTTTTCACTCTCCCCTTCCCTTCAACCGCAAACACCAACAAAATTAGGGTTCAGGGGATTGGGATTTACATGATCTCACATAAACAACAAAACAACGAACAATATTTCAACAATAATGGCCAAATCTCAGACCAAAACACATAAATCATACACATAGATTCACATAAAGAGATTACTGCACGGTGATCCATTTTGATATCAAAAATAGGCCTTTTCTCTTTCACAAAACGTAATAACTTATAAGTAGATTACTTGCCTTTGATTACTTGGAGAAGAAACAAAGAACGAATGAAGATTGGATTGCAAATCTTGAAAATTCTTCACCTAGGGTTGCCAAGGAGAGGAGGTCGCTCAAGGGCTAGAGGGGACGGCGGTTTTCTCCGCGTAAATGAGAAAACTAACGTTCTGTCAGTTTTTTATATGAAAAGGGTGAAATTTGGAGTTTCTAAATTATATCCTATTATCTTATTTATCTTAAAGGATAAATTCTAAATATTTAATTCCAAAATTAAATAATACTTGATTCCATATTTAATCCTTTCAATAAACTCCATTTAATCCTAATACTTAATTCTTAATTCATTATCATTTATTTTCCTTAACCTCTTTAATTTCCGTTTATTCTTTATTTATTTTACGGAGGGTGCGGGACATAACATTCCACCCCCCTTACATAAATTTTTGTCCTCGAAACTGACGTACCTTATTGGAAGAGGTGTGTGTATAGTTCCTTCATTTGTTCCTCAAGCTCCCACGTGGCCTCACGCTCCATATGGTTACTCCACTGAACTTTGATATACGGAATTATGCGTCTGCGTAGGACTTGATCTTTCCTATCCACAACCTTCACTGGATGTTCTTCATAAGTGACATCTTCTTTAACATCCAATGGTTGAGCTTCAAGAATATGGCTCGGGTCCGATACGTATTTCCTTAGGTGAGACACATGAAATACGTTATGGACTTGGGATAAACTTGGTGGCAAGGCTAATCGATATGCTCTTTCTCCAACCTTGCCAAGCACTTCATAGGGACCAATATATCTAGGGCTTAACTTGCCCTTCATTCTGAATCTCGCAACTCCCTTGGTGGGTGAAACCCGTAGATACACCTTTTCACCTTCTCCAAACTCCAAGGGTCGTCTTTTAGTATCGGCCCAACTCTTACTGCGATCTTGAGCCACCCTTAGCCTCTCTCTTATCACTTTTACCTTCTCTATTGTTTGTTCAACCAATTCTGGTGCAGTGATTGTCCTTTCCCCAACTTCGTCCCAACAAACCGGGGACCTGCACTTGCGTCCGTATAATGCTTCAAACGGTGTCATGCCGATTGCGCTGTGATAGCTATTATTATAGGAAAACTCCATCAACTTCAACATGCTATCCCAGTTTCCTTTGAAGTCCAAGGCACATGCTCTCAACATATCCTCCAAGGTTTGGATAGTTCTCTCGGATTGTCTATCCGTTTGAGGGTGGTACGCGGTACTCATTCTCAGCTCGGTACCCATCGCCTTCTGGAAAGCCCTCCAAAACTTAGAAGTAAACTTGGGATCGCTGTCCGACACAATGCTGACGGGGACTCCATGCAAACTCACAATGTTATCCACATATATGTTGGATAATTTCTCATAAGAGGTACCATGTGGCATGGCTATGAAATGGGCTGTCTTCATCAAACGGTCTACAATCACCCAAATCATCTCATTCCCATTTCTGGTTTTTGGTAACCCCATCACGAAGTCCATAGTCACATGCTCCCACTTCCATTCTGGAATCTCCAGTGGCATCATCAAACCACAAGGTCGTTAGTGTTCAGCTTTGACTTGTTGGCATACCAAACATCTTTCAACATACTCCGCTATAGATCTTTTCATCCCTATCCACCAATAATTCATTTTGAGATCCTTGTACAGTTTAGTGCTCCCGGGATGGATAGACATTCTCGAGTTATGCGCTTCTTGGAGTAAATCCTTTCGAAGTTCGTCTTTACCTGGCACGCATAACCGATTCTGGAACCATAGACTTCCATCTCCTTGCAACTGGAATTCTTTTACTGGTCCTGTGGACAATTTGTCGCGGATTTCTCTCAGTGCTGGGTCATCATGCTGCGCTTCTTTAATTCGGTCTACCAAGTCTGGGCTGATAGATAGATCTGTGAGAACATTCGCTACCGAATACACCACATCGAGACCAAATTCCTCGATCTCTCGCTCTAAAGGAGACTGTCTTGCATGACTAGATTTTCTGCTCAACGCGTCTGCCACTCTATTTGCCTTACCGGATGATAGTTGATGGTCAAGTCATAATCCTTGAGTAACTCCAACCATCTTCTCTGTCGCATATTTAGCTCTTTCTGTGAGAATAGGTACTTCAAGCTCTTATGATCAGTGAATACAGCACATTTCTCTCCATATAAGTAGTGCCTCCAGATCTTAAGAGCGAATACTACAGCTGCGAGCTCCAAGTCATGCGTCGGGTAGTTCTGCTCATATGGTTTCAATTGTCTCGACGCGTACGAAATGACACGTTCATTTTGCATCAAAACGCAACCTATAAACAGAAAGTTAGTTCAAGACTAGCATACGGATATACAATGCATTAATTGTAATGATGTACATACCTAGTCCCTTCTTGGACGCGTCACTATAAATCACAAAACTGTCGGTGCCGGAGGGTTGCGCCAACACCGGGGCTGTGGTTAATCTCTTCTTGAGCTCAGTAAAGCTCTGTTTGCATTCAGCAGTCCCCTCGAACTTAGTTTTCTTCTGCGTAAGTCGACTCAATGGAACTGCTATGGTAGAGAATCCCTCGACAAACTTCCTATAATAGCCTGCCAAGCCTAGGAAGCTTCTGACTTCGGTCACATTTGTGGGTCTTGACCATTCGGTGATGGCTTCTATCTTTTTAGGATCCACAGAAATCCCATCTTCCGAAATCACGTGACCGAGAAAGGCTACACTTCTTAGCCAAAATTCACACTTGCTGAATTTGGCATAAAGCTTTTGTTGCCTCAAAATTTGCAACACCACTCTTAAGTGTTCAGCATGAGCTTGCTCATCGGGGGGAGTATACCAGAATATCATTGATGAACACCACCACGAATTGGTCCAGCTACTCTCGAAATACGGTGTTAATCAAGTCCATGAAGGCTGCTGGGGCATTAGTTAATCCAAAAGGCATCACCAAAAACTCATAATGCCCGTATCGAGT
The DNA here is from genome assembly GCA_036186865.1 of Eustoma russellianum. Lineage (NCBI taxonomy): Eukaryota > Viridiplantae > Streptophyta > Magnoliopsida > Gentianales > Gentianaceae > Eustoma > Eustoma russellianum. Next base: position 4,681,098 of record AP025073.1, read on the forward strand.
CCGAAAGGCCGTCTTAGGTACGTCTCCTGCCTTCACGAGTAACTGATGATACCCCTGACGAAGATCAATCTTTGAGAACCATCGGGCTCCCTTTAGTTGATCAAATAAATCCTCAATCCTTGGTAGAGGATATTTGTTCTTGATGGTGATCTTATTCAATTCTCGATAATCAATACACAGCCTCATACTGCCATCTTTCTTCTGTACAAACAATACTGGAGCTCCCCAAGGTGACACACTGGGAGGAATCAACTTCTTATCTAGCAGCTCCTGAAGTTGTCCCTTTAGCTCCTTAAGTTCAGCTGGAGCCATTTTGTAAGGTGCCTTAGATATAGGCTCGGCTCCGGAAATCAAGTTAATCTCAAACTCCACTTCTCTTGATGGCAGAACTCCCGGTAAGTCGTCCAGAAATACGTCCTTGAATTCATTGATTATCGGAATCTGATCTATGGAGGGAACTTCTTGCTTAGCATCTACTGTATACACCATGAATCCCTCTGCTCCCTTTTGCAAAGCTTTAAAAGCCTTAATCGCTGTCAAGTATATCTTCTTTGGGGCTTTTGTTAACTTGACGTTTCCTTGAACCGTTATTTCATTCCTCTCAGGGTCCTTAACGGTTACTTGCTTAAGTTTACAATCGATATTGGCATGATTCTTGATCAGCCAATCCATGCCCAGTATTACATCAAAATCCTTCATCGGAATTGGAACTAAGGTCACCAAAAACACCTTTCCATCCAATTCCAACTCACAATCTTTGTACTGGTGGTGGGAAACTAGCACTTGTTCGCCTGCTGCCTGCACCCTGAAGGGGGTTTCAAGCTATTTAGGTAGACAGTCGAGTCCTTTGGCAAATCGCTTAGAAATGAAGGAGTGGCTTGCTCCGCTATCAAACAATACGCTCGCAGGTACTTTGTTAACTAGAATCACCCCTAAACACAAAGAGTGTAGCACATAAAGGTTTTCACATAAAGTGCATTTAATCTCCAACTTAATCAACTAAAATTCAACTTAAGCAACTAATATCCAACTTAAGTCGTACCTGTCACAACGTCCGTATCCTCCTGAACTTCGGCGTCCGTCATCGCATGGACTCTCACGTTGGGCCTGCCTCTCTGATGCTGTGCCGGCCCTGCTTCTCCCTGTGGCTTTGGCTTCCACTCAGGGCAATCCTTTATTCTGTGGCCCGTCTTCCCACACTTAAAGCATGCTCCTGACTTCTTCCAACATTCACCCACATGGTTCTTCTGGCAGTGTGGACATACTCTGGGCGCTTGGCGGTCAGGCTGATTCTGTTGCGGTGCCCTCTGGATTTATCCCGTCTGGCCCTTCCTGGGAATTTTGACCCAACGTCTGGGTCTACCTCCACTTCTTTCTTCTCTGGGCCTCTTGCTGGCTTCCTCACGAGCCTCTCTAGGTTGTGACCTGCGCATGTCACTCTCCACACGGTAACATGCATCCAATATCTCTTCAAAAGTTTTCAAGCTAGACCCCGCTATAGCCGTCCGTATGCGGGGGTACAAACCTTCCTCAAATTTCAGCATTTTCATCCTGTTGTTTTCCAACACCATGGGCGTGAATTTGCCCAAGGCATGAAACCTATCAGCGTAATCAGAAACGGACATCCTCCCTTGTTCAAATTTGTCAAACTGTCTCATCTTCTCCAGAATGGCAGTCTCAGGCGCATAATAGTCTTTGTAAGCCTGTACGATCTGCCTCCAAAGTACAGGGGGAGTCATCTTAGGCAGAATACCATTCCACCATGTGTTTGCTCTGCCGATCAGCAACGGTGTGGCTACATTCACCTTAAGTTCTTCAGGCACTTGCACCAGCCTGAAGCACTTCTCCACCTCATCTAACCAAAATCCAGCCACCTCTGGGTCGGTGGTCCCTTCAAAAGTGGGGGCATGCATCTTCCGCATTTCCCCAATATAGTACCTGATACCTTGCTGAGGAGGTGGTGGAGGAGGAGGTTGTTGTTGTTGCTGGGCAACTCCTTGTGCTATCATAGTGATAGCGTCTATCAGTGCCTGAGGTACTAACACTGGTGGTGGTGGAGGGTTCTCGTTCCCGTTGCCACCGTTTCCCTGGTTATCTCTTCGGGGAGGTATTTTCTGCAAAATCAACGCTTATTAGCATTAAGCAATTCCAAAAGTAAATACTGAAGGCCCGTATGCGTTGTACAAGGCGGAATTCATAAATTAAAATAAATACATTTATTGATCACATTTTATCGCGCTCGCACACACACCCATCCCAATCAAACTTACATCTAAGGTCACATACTTAGACCTAAAGATCAACTTAGGGTCAAAATCATAGCTTAAGACTCTACATGACATAACCTAGGTCACCGAGGTAGATCTGAAGCCTAGGTTCTGATACCACCTGTAGCGCCCCGACCCGGACAGCGGAATCCGAACCGGTGCACCCGTCGTAGCTTACTGAGAAGACTACAAGACGTCTCATATCTCGAATACGCATCATCAATGACGTCAGAGAAATAAGTGCGGAAACACGTATCTCATAAATTTAAACCATCAAATTTGAACCTCATAGTATAAGAAAATTACAAAAGAGTGTCATGGTAACCAACTAAATCCTTGAATGAATGAAAGAAACTGAAATAACTAGCAACAGCCTCAACTATCACCCAACAAGTCTCTAAGCATCCCATTCGGCCCACTCGCCATCGTCCTCTATGAAAATCATATCATAGCTAGGCTCATCTGCAATAACAAAGGTAGTACCCTTAGCGAAAAACGCTAGCAAGTAACCCGCTTATAAGACATACGGGATCAACACATGGCAAGACATGAGTAATATATAATTCAAGGGATAATGGGGCACATGTCTTGTATACTTTCAAGAGCATAGATTTAACAGTACAAGAACATAAGAACAGTAATTCATGACCATTAACAATTAACGATCATTCAAGTCACATAGTAATCATCCCATACTGACTCACGTGATGCATGACAAAATATGCACTACACTACACAGTCACAAATGCATGTGCAATTTCTTTTCAAAACAGTGCAATGCATGTCACAATGTCTGGTCACATAACTTTATACCCTGTAACGCTTCACGGCTTATATTTCCATCCCGTGTCACGTTACAGCCAACTTTATACCCTATAATGCACCACGGCTTACATTTCCATCCCGTGTAACATTACAGCCAAGTGTAACATTACAGCCAACTTTATACCCTGTAACGCTCCACGGCTTATATTTCCATCCCGTGTCACGTTACAGCCAACTTTATACCCTGTAATGCACCGCGGCTTACATTTCCATCCCGTGTAACATTACAGCCAATTTCGCAAACTTTATGCCATGTGCCGAAGCACAGCTCTTTTCAAATTATTATGCAGATGCACGTGCCATGATGCAAGACTCATCATTTCAATCACATTCTTCGATCACATAATTCAAGTCAAATTCACCTATCAATCAGTCACACGAGTCTCATCTCACTCACACACTCGAGCTTATTCTTCATGGCAGGCCGACATCACCTAAACGTTGATTCTAGAACTCAAAAGCCAATGTAAGAACTCTCACACTCCTCTTTTGTACTCCGTAAAGCCACATACGTTCATTCATAACCCCTTAGGTCATTCACGTTGAAATCAGATTCGAATACCCTTCGAATTCTCCAAATTTGATTCACCATCTTAAGTCATGTGCCCAAGACTTAGACTAACCTCAATCATGTCCTAAGAAGTGCCTAAGGTCACCCAAAAGGGTCTCCTATCTTCCCTCTTTCTTCCCTTATTTTCCCATAAAACTGCAGGACGTCATACCCTAACGTCGATCGATCGACGTACGTCATACCCTGACGTCAATCGATCGACGTCCATCTGAGGGACGTCGAACTCTCATTCAACCCACGTCGATCGATCGATATCCATATGAGGCACATCGATCTCTCACTCAATCTACGTCGATCGATCTACATACATCTGGAATACGTCATCCCCTCACTTGCTATACGTCGATCGATCGACGTACGTCATACCCTGACGTCGATCGATCGACGTCATCAAATTCCAGAATCCTCATCCTGCGATTTCTGCAGAAACTGCAGATCTTAATCCCAATCGTTTTCCAACTTTCTTCCAATCATTCCAAGCCTAATCTTCCCTATCAATCCATTCTTAATCCACCCAAACAAGATCCTTCACACGCACATCAAAGATTCAAGCCTAAGACTCAATCATTCGTCCAACAACCCCAAAGATTTCATCTTTTTCACTCTCCCCTTCCCTTCAACCGCAAACACCAACAAAATTAGGGTTCAAGGGATTGAGATTTACATGATCTCACATAAACAACAAAACAACGAACAATATTTCAACAATAATGGCCAAATCTCAGACCAAAACACATAAATCACACATATAGATTCACATAAAGAAATTACTGCACGGTGATCTATTTTGATATCAAAAATAGGCCTTTTCTCTTTCACAAAACGTAATTACTTGCCTTTGATTACTTGGAGAAGAAACGAAGAACGAATGAAGATTGGATTGCAAATCTTGAAAATTCTTCACCTAGGGCTGCCAAGGAGAGGAGGTCGCTCAAGGGCTAGAGGGGACGGAGGTTTTCTCCGCGTAAATGAGAAAACTGACGTTCTGTCAGTTTTTTATATGAAAAGGGTGAAATTGGAGTTTCTAAATTATATCATATTATCTTATTTATCTCAAAGGATAAATTCTAAATATTTAATTCCAAAATTAAATACTACTTAATTCCATATTTAATCCTTTCAATAAACTCCATTTAATCCTAATACTTAATTCTTAATTCATTATCATTTATTTTCCTTAACCTCTTTAATTTCCGTTTATTCTTTATTTATTTTACGGAGGGTGCGGGACATAACAATAACTATGCGATGTTATCTATAGTTTCACAGTTAAGATTGTGTGGAGAAAATATTACCGATGTTGATATGTTAGAAAAACATTCACCATTTTCCATGCATCTAGCATGATCCTGCCGTAGCAAAATAGAGAAAGAAAGTTTGAAAAGTATTCTCTGCTTATTTCTTGTCTGCTAGTTGCTAAACAGAACAATGAACTTTTGATGAAAACCCACAATTCTCATCTAACTAGGGCACAACCATTTTCTGAAGCGAATATAAGTCATTATAATAATCCACGTGGTCGTGGTCGCGTCTGTGGTAGAAATTTTACACCATAACACCTGAAGTGGGAAAACAAGAAAAAGCCACAAGAAAATGCAAAGGCTATGAAAAATGGTGCACCAGCTGAGCACCACGAAGAGACTTGTTATCGATGTGGAGCCCAAGAGCATTGGTCTAGTACTTGCTGCACTCGAAAGTATTTGGTTAAACTTTATCGAGCATCTCAGAAGGATAAAAGCAAGGGGAAAACAAGTTCATTTTGCAGACTTAAGTAACATAGCAGATGATGATCAAATAAATTCAATGGATTTTACTCATTTAGATATGAGGATTTCCTTACAGGGCCAAACATGGATGGCAATGGAATTCAGTTTGTGAATGAGAATAATCAAGAATGATTGAGAAATTTGTTTCAATGAATTTCATATTTTATACGAATTGCTATAAATAAGTTTTGATTTCGTGATAGCATGTACTTCTGTTAAAATTTGTACTACTATATTTGCCTAAATAAAAATGTTTAGAGTTGTTTTGTCTATTTTCACTGTATAATTCCAATTCACGTCTACAGTATGACTTGTAAAACAAATTTCAGAAAATTTAATTGCCGTGTGCATAGTTTTTTTATCAATAAACACAATTCACTATTTTTTGACTTGATCATTTCGAATTAAAATTAATAATGAAAATTGTATATTGTACGCTAGACATTTATTCAAGATGAGTGGTGAAATAATCAACGCGCTTTTATGTTTGCTCACATGAGGAAATGTTGAAACGCAACATGTTACATTGCAACACAACCAGCTTCTAGTATTGACATCATCTTACAATAAAGCATACAAGCAACAAGCGCAGCCATAACATAACAAAAAGCACAGTTACTTAAATCATCAATAGAAACAAAGAGCACACTTATAACAATCTCTCCCTGAACAAAGAATAAAAGAAACACACACACACACACACATACAAAAGCCCACAAAATGACGTGCTTCAACAAGCATTAAGTTGTCCTCACACAACCTTAGGCACCTGACTTTTTCCAACGGAAATTAAGAGATAAAAAAAGACTTGACGATATGAATCACACGAGTTTTCCTCACATTTGCAAGTTAAAAAAAAGAACAAGACACAAAATTACATGGTTGACGCAACAAGTTTGTTAAACTGAAAATGATGAAGCAAAAGAATGTTTTAAAATCGGGATTGGATCAGCTACCCAAGAGGGCAGCCCCCTCTTGATGAAGCAAAAGAATGTTTTATAATCGGGATTGGATCAACTGCCCAAGAGGGCAGCATCTCAAGAGGGGGCTGCCGAAGCGCTTCCCGAGAAGGGGCTGCCCAAGCACTTCCCGAGGGGGCGAACAGCATGTGCTACCTCCTCCCTACAATACAACATTTTCATGTAAGATAGACTAGAAAGATAGAACAAGTCCAAACCCCCACCCCCGCAAAGAAAAAAAACATCAGTAGCAAGAATCATATAAACAGACATAACACAAAGCAGGAAGGAGAACAAAAGAATAAAGTAACTCCTTATAAGATGCAAGAGCTCTCTAGCACACTCTAGAACTGACTTGATTATAACGATTCACTATCAAACACCAACCACCCAATTTACATTACAGTGGCCAGCTTTTCATAATCTCTACGATAAAGAAAATAATGGACGCATCTTCCATGTATCGCATTTGAACCCGTCCAAAACATATTTTCTACATCCAATATAAAATAGGTCGGCTGACATCTACAAACGAATAACATATGACTAACCTCGAAATTTTTCAACTTTTTTCAGGAATGTATTGTGGAGTGAGATTCAATGAAATCAATTTAGATAACCTATTAGAAAATTACAATTATAGCACCAACCTACATAGGGCGTTGAAGGCTTCCCACCCTCACAAAGTAGTGCACTTCTAAATAGAACACCACCACTAGCTAAAATAACAACTACATTGAGCGGATCATCGCTGCACCAATCAAGTTTACGACCCTTTTCTATTTTTTCCTTCGTATCTTTGTATGCATGATCTATAGTCGCTAATTCTGAAACTGCCGGTTGATCGCGGTAATGCTTTGAGCCGCTCCCTGCCCATGCATATCTCGTCCGCTTAGCAGAATAAGTTGGCGTCCTAACCGAAGCATTCTTTGACTTTTTAACCACCCAAAGATCAAGTTCTTGTCCGGGTACATGTCCGCCAACAATGAATGAATTTTGTGTGTCATAACGTTGTGCAACTGATACAATCTCACGGGCAACATCCTCAACCGTCAAGGGCAAAATAGATGCATATTTTTCTCTCAGACTCTCAAATACAACCAGTGAAATCTTTCGTACCCCCGAGCAAGATAAGAATATATCTGGACAAATATAGAAGTGCTTCATAGAATTATCACTTTTCACAAATCTATCAGAACGACGAGTTGTCCTTGAATCAGCACCCATGAGTACGAAAGTTTGACATCTTACTGCCATCAAGAAAGTATTTGAAGTATATCGACCGCGAACACGGGAAAGATTTGCACGTTTCACCAACTGGAACAGAAAGAATAACAAAGTTTAAGTCAGCCACTTAACATAATAATATCTGAAAGTTCAAAAAACAATCCAACGATTCTTTATGCAAGAATCAAATATCAAGTGCACAAACATCAATAATAACCTGAACATCAAGTTTCTTATCAAGTTGCTTTGTAAGTGAAACCGTATTTTTCAAAATTACCTTTTGTAAACGAACATGGCTCTCATTATTTGCATGAATAAGCATCGGCAGCATATGACCAATAAGTGCTCAAGACTAGCATGCAGAATAATCAAAGACCTTTACTGATTACAGTTCACAAATAATGGTCTTCCACTTCTCCATCAACTGCGCTAATCTTGCAAAGGCATGGTACTTTTCTAGTTTTGCTATTATACCTTGTACATTGCCAAAATAGTCATGCACGGCAGACAATTGCAAGATATATGAATCGATATTTAGAGGAAGACCGTCAAAAACTAACAAAAAAGTATGCAACACAAAACCAAATGCCAAATATCACCTTTAAAACAGAAATGTTCAGATATGGCAAAACATGTACTAATCAATAACACCTCTATACCCTCTGACAAGAATGAGAATATAGGGGAAAACCTACAATTTATTTCAAAAAAGCTCTCACCTCTCCACTAGTTGCATGCTGGAGAAATTTCTCCTCATTTTTGCAGCAAAGTTCCAGGGAAAAGTCCCCTGTACCTTCCACACTATTAACCATCTGTTCCCCCAGCTTAGCCAATTCATCCTGTACAGCTTGAGACTTGGCCTGACGACTGCAGGAGCCAAAAACTAGATATGAACATATCTCCGGACTATATTATGTCTTAAACAAAAAGGTTGTGTTACATACACCAAACTTGTTTCTCAGTTAAGTAGCAAATAAAAAGATTAATCAATAACAAAGATGAGGTGCATGACTGAATTTTCAACTAGAGAAAGTCTGTCATTCCAAAGTTCCATAAAACCAAAAGCACTTAAAATCCAGGAAACTGCAGCGAATTTACTGCCTAATTCAATGCATCATAAGTACAGCGGCATATATGAAACACACATGAATAACAAAACAAAAAGTTAATCACTTGGTGCCATTTGGCTAACTAGGCAAGAGCGCATAGCAACTTTCTAGTCTATTTAAAATATCTAACCAGCTGCTAGGTTTCAAAGCCTTATGACATGAAGATATGGTGGCTGTGTCACCGCCAAAAACAATTTTTTTAATTTTTATTTTACATTCAGAAGAGAAAAATTAGAAAATATAAAAGAAAATTAGATGCGGCCTTTACTTCTCTATTTCTCTTTCGCAAAGTTTTTCAGATTATAGAATGATGCACTGTTTTCTAGGACTCTTCCGAAGACAGTAGCCCTCCACTTTAGCTTGTCATTATTGGCTTCTTGAGGAGGAAAGGCTATGCTGGGTTATGTCAAGCTACCGTCTTCGACTAGTATGACCCATAAAAGCCAGATTCTAAAGTACCACATAAGAATAAAACAAAGAAAAGATACAGCAGAAGAGCAAGCGAGGACTGAAAGCAACATACGGACTTCTGCAATACACAAGTAGACAATCTAGGCGACAGAGACCTTAACTACATCAACTAACATTTATCCTCGCAGTGAACAATTGAGAATACCCAGATGAAGACTTACTTGTATTTCTGGGCAAGAATCCTCAATACAAATAAGGCTCCATAAACTTGCTCGCCCTGCAGACTATGGGTAATCCATTGTAATAGCAATGGCCATTGCTCGGGGTAATCTGAATGAATCATTGTCTTCAAGCACTCACCAAATTGTACTCTGTTTAAAAAGATGATACACCTCAATCGCAAATATTTTCGCAACCACAGCTAATCATAGAACTTAGGGGCCAATTGCAAAAATATAAGTTATGTCTGTATACAAAAAGCAAAAGATAAAATCATTAATAAAAGCTAATTTCAAGGGTATTATGTTTGTTGCACCTTCAACGAACATTCGAGCTGTTAATTTTTCCATAGTCCAAAAATTTTCCAAGACATGCTAGAGTTGAAGCCAATTCAGATGCTATTCAGATTTTGAGTAAATACCATCAAATAATGTTCTTTCACAAAACAATATGAAAAAAGAAAAATCAAAAAATCAAGAAAAAAATGTAGTGCAGGACAGTTGGGCTACAGTAGTTAAATTGGATTCATATAAACAATTATTGGAAGAAAAAAACTCATGGTACTCAGATGTGTGCACCGTAAGGATTTTCTTCTCATGAAACTTAGCAAGAACAATTTGATGGGACATCCCAATAATCCCACAAACAAAAGTAAAGCACTAATTAATTTTTTTTAAGCAGAAATAAAGTCTTCAAAAATTCTTATGGAACATGCAGCTTTCCGGTAATCATAGAAAAAATATCGCAAAAGAAAATAAAGGCAGGACAGGGAGATGGGTTTTTTTCCCTTAGATTTCAAGATGTTCAACCCGTGATCAATTCAAATGAGGTTTATTTGAGATACTCCAAAAAAAAAACTTAAAAGATCAGTTAAGTATAGCCAAATTTTTATTTACACTGCCATCACAAAGGGACAAGTAAACAACTATTTGAACATTGGTGAAATTATGTCAATCTAGCTGGATAGATTGTGGTTGTGGTTGGACTTGGTTCACAGATGATGGCAGCAAATAGGGAGCAACTAAGGAGGGAAAAAGCTTACCTTAATAATTGTGGCACTTCAGCAATAAAATTCAGAATGTTCTGTCTCACCACATCCTTATTACTAGGAAATATCTTGGATTGCTCACCTACAATTCCAGACAATTCCTAAATCCCAGGAAGCATACATTCCAACAGTAAAGCCACCGCATCATAGAAAAATGACAATTTCACCTTGCCATTTTCTAATAAGCCATCCATCGCACATGTAGCTCGTGACTATTAAATTAAGATGATAAAGTTCGGTGTAATATTCAAATTATGTATGTTCCTCACCAGGATCGTGGGGAGCCCAATTTTTCCCAATGAAGTTCTTGAAGTGAATACTTGCCACTTGCCTAACTGCCATGTCCCAGTTCCCGTCCACAGTTATCTGTAACAGCTTGACCAAATGCTGCGGCGCATACTGAAACTGCAAAACCATTCCAGAATCACCAAAATTTACACATCTGAACTTTCACCGACAATCCAATTTAATCGAACATTTTAAAAGAAAATACTAAAAAGAATTCACTAGTACATGATTCAAGATTTCCTCCGCGGCTTTGCGCTCATCAGGATGGGGACTAAGAGCGCCACGAAGAATGATAGCCAAAATCTGTAGATCCATTCCTCAGGAGAACCAAAAACAATAAGTCGTAGAGTTGTGGAAAGCAAGTAAAAACCTGAAATTGAGTACAGAAAGACGATCGAGCAAGTAAAACCCCTAGAACCAGATAGATTGAGGTTCGATTCTGTGTTCGCGAGGTTCTAGGGTTGAATTTGAAGGAGAGAGAAGGCCTGAAATGATGAGAGATGCAGAGAGAGAAAGACAGCGTTTTGTGCGTAGGGGAGAGTATTTAAATGATTAGGGTTTTAAGACGCAAGATCGATGGTTGTAGAAGGACTGCAAGATTATACCAATGGAGACATTAGTGATAAAACAACATTTATTAGTGTTAGTTATAGCACTAAGAGCAAGATGGTTAGAAAATTCTCACCCAAGATTCGATGGGAAAGTTTGAATGATGAAAAAAGTTAAGATATTTAAAGACTGTGTTATCTCCACGATATCAGATCAAATGGGTGAGGACACGAACCAGATGTGGGAGGGTATGATGACTGCCATTACTCACACGATGAGAGAAACTCTTGGGATAACAACAAGAAAGACAACCGTACATAAAGAGTCATGGTGTTATAACGAGGATGTGTAACAAAAAAAATAAGGATAAACAAAGAACTTTTAGAGAGCTCTTACGCAGCACAGACGAGGAGGAGAAAGTGAGACTGAGTGAGAAATATAAAATCGCTAGGAATGAGACAAAGAAGGCATTGGGGGATGCAAAGACCGCATCCTATAAAAAGATGTACAAAATACTAGAAACAAAAGACGGAGAGCATGTTATGTTCAAGATTGCCAAAGTTATAGACCGAACGAGACAGGACCTAAAAGGCGAGAAGTTCATAAAAGGAGAAGATGACGTGTTTTAGTCAAAGAACAAGACATCAAGTGGAAATGACAAACATACTTGCACAATCTTTTTAACGGTGGGAGGGCCGACCACGAAGAAAGAGGCAACATCAGTACCCAAAAACAACAGCATAATAACTGCGGAGGTCGGAGCATCATATAATGAGAGGTGATGAGAGCAGTTAAGAAGATAGGAAGAGCTAAGGCAGTTGGTCTGGATAAGATACCAATTGAGACGTGGAAGTATGTGGGAGAGAAAAGGGTTCAATGACTAACTACTCTGTTCAACCTTATTTTAAAAACAAGAAAAATGCCAGATGAGTGGAGAAGGAGTGTCGTGGTCCCGCCATATAAGATCGAAGTAGACACATAGTGTTGCGGAAATTACTGGGGGATAAAGTTGATAAGCCGTACTATAAAGTTACGGGAGAGAGTAATGGACAATAGAATTAGGGAAGAAACAGATGTCACGATGAACCAATTTGGTTTCATGTCAGGACGGTCAGCTACAGAAGCAACACACATCCTAAGGAGAATGATGGAGAAGTATAGGGAGAAGAAGCGAGATCTACACATGGTCTTCATCGACCTTGAAAAAACGTATGATAGTGCGCCACGTAGACTAATTTGGTATAGTATGGATGCAAGAGAAGTTCATATGAAGTATATAAATATAATCAGGGATATGTATGCTAGGACAGAAACAACCGTTCATATGCCTGTGAGGAATACGAGCTTCTTTCCGATGGAGGTAGGCCTCCATCTAGGGTCTACTTTGAGTCTATTTGTTTCTGCAGATGTCCTCGACGAGTTGTCAAAGACGATCCAGGAGGCAGATCTGTGGTGTATGCTTTTTCCTGACGATATTGTATCAGTCGCCGAGAGTAGACATACCCTGAGTATGAGACTAGAGCAGTGGAGAGGGCTTTAGAGGAAGAAAACCTAAGGATTAGTCGTTCTAATACCGAATATATGCACTGCAACTTTAGCAGCACATCCGACAGTGAGAATAGCCAGCTCACCATCGATGGTCAAGTGGTACCACAGGTAAGTAAGTTCAAATACCTAGGATCAATTGTACAGAAGGATTAGTGATGTAGTGCACCGAGTCCAAGCAGGCTGGTGTAGGTGGAGAGCGGCCTCAGCGGTGCTGTGTGACAGGAATTTTCCAACTAAATTAAAGGAAAAATTTTATAGGGTGGCAGTTCAGCCGGCAATGTTATATGAGAAAGACTGTTGGGCTATGAAGAGGACGCAGTCACAGAAGATGGAAGTGCCAGAGATGAGGATGATGAGGTGGATGTGTGGGCATACAAAGCTAGACCGGCTCATAAATAAGGTATTTAGGAAAAGGCTAGCGGTGGCTAGTATAAGATAAGAGAGAGGAGAATGAGATGGTTTGGGCATGTCAAGCGGAGACAGACAACAGCGTTCGTCAGTGCAGTTAAAAGCTTCATTGTAGAGGGGAAAAGAAGTATAGGTAGACCCAAAATTGACTTGGAAGGAATAGATTAGACATGACCTCATAGATTTGCACCTCTCTGAGGTCGTGGTCCAGGATATGAGTTCATGGAGACGGAGGATTAAGGTTAGCAAGGTTTAGGTAGGATATAGAGGCAGCTTAGACTATATAAAAGAACTTAGATACTCTCTCAACATTAGGTTGACTTTGCCTTTTTTGTGTTTGTCTCTGTCTTTCATTATTTGTTCGTTCATTATGTGCATATGCAGTTACATATAGAGTCGGGGGACTAACTGGAAGCAAACTCTCTATCTTTTGGGATAGAGGCATTGTCGACTGCCTCTGACCCTCCCCATGCTATAGCGATAGCTTTTGTTATTGTTGGGATATGTTTGGTATGCGTTGTTGTTGTAGGGTTTTAGGACGTGCGGGGAAGAGAGAAAAATGGCAGGTGGGGTGTCAGATTAACTAACATCTACAGTTGTTGCTTCTGTTGTTATGACCCATGTTTTTTTAGTTAACATACAATATATATATATATATATATATATATATATATATATATATATACACCGCTGCTGCAATATGGAAAAAATGTAAATAATGTAAGATAAAGCCTAGCATCCTAATCATACTAGGATTATACTAAACTATATCTATACATACATAACATGTACAACACAAATTACAGCCTACCATATTCTACAGCCCTTCCCACCCCAAGCCTGTCTTTTCTTTGCCGCTAGCAACAAAAAGAAAAAAGGGAGATGTTTATGGAAAATAGATCCAAGAGTGCAATGAAAGTAGAAGATTACATTCAGGGAGACATTGAACAGAGGAATCTGTTGCCCCCAGAATTTCTCACGGCGAGAACCAGCTTCTCCTTGTCCTTTGTTTCCTTCCTTTTATCTGTGGCCCTTGTATGTCTATCAGCAAAAGCATCCTTTGAATCTCATATTCCTTGGACTTTTACGACTTCTTTGGGTCTTACTGTGGGAGTAACCTGTGCACACAAACGGCAGTCCTCAACCCCCAAGAAATCCCATTCAAGTGCAGCTAGAACAAATGAGTTGGAGCCAAATTATTGACCGTTTGCATCCCGATTCTTCGTTTGTGTCGTCTAATCAAGACTAAAAGCCAAGTATCATTGCTATATTTGCTATGTTTTACAAAGTTATTATGCTATTTTCGTATCAAATCAGAACATTTATACGTAATTGTGATTTGCATAGATTGATTGATGTATATACGTATGTATTTGTTGTATATACGTATCGCTTATGTGTATATACGTATGAAAGATACATGAATCTTGTTGAATTAATTTCATACGAGACACTGGTAAAAAATTGATGAATATGCAAAATTGTAAATGGGCTTTCATGTGAATTACATGTATGTAAGTTTTATGTGCATGTGACCTTGCTGTGTTCTTTTATTTTTACGTGACGTGAGATTAATATTGAGGGAGATGGCTGCTGCCTAGAGCAGCGGCTGTGCAATGAATATATGTGTATTTATATTAAGGTAAAAAAAATTAGCATATATGATTTTATATGGATTATTTGATTATTTTCGAAATTATGTGATTTCAACCTGTATTTGACAGATTTGAGCATGATTACAACCGTGATTATGAATCTGGTCCGAGATGTTAAAAGTTGATTAATTATGATGGGAAACGATGAATTGAATCAGAATAAAACGAATGAAACAGAAGTTAGGGTTTTTGTCGCCAGAAGAGGAGAAAAACAATTTTAAAAATTGGTATTTTTGGTGAGGGCAAAACGCGTAAGTATAAGCGCGTGTATGCATGTGTATGGGCGCGGGCATATACGTGGGTCTACTTATACGTAGGAGATAAAATGGAATTAAAACAAAATTAAAATGGTAAACAGAAAAATATGGGAAAAAGCATGAATGATGCAGCGAAAGACCAGAAAGTGAAATTTGCATTGCATTCATGACACGTGCATTGCATTTGACCTAAGAGATGTGTGATGGTGGGTTATAGTCAAGAGCTACAGTAGCACCAAGAAAAAAGAAAAAAAAGAGAAAAGGAATAGTGCCTGTAGTGGAAGAGCTACACCAGCACTCATATTGGGATGTAGTGGAAGAGCTACAGCAGCACACAGGATTTCCAGAGTTGACTGCAGTGGAAGAGCTATAGTAGCACCTAACAACCCTGGAAGATCATGCATTGCACGGTAGAAATATGGACGTAGCGCATGACATGACTTTTGTAGCGTGACACGTAGAAGTTGGGACATGCATCATGAAGTTGTGCATTATTATGTGGAGTGACTTACTTTACGCAGTTATTTATTTTATGCCTATATGTTGTTACTTGAATTATGTGATTATGTATATATACCATTGTGTATGCTCGTTCCGTATCGGACAGAGGCAGGTACCTATTAGGTGATGTCATACCACGTACTAACTTGTGTGTGCGATGACTTAGTTACGTGTGCTTTACATGCTTGATTGTAGAGGAAGGGCAAAAGGTAAATTTATTTGCAAAGAGAAGCATGCTATTTTATATTATGTTATTTGTTTATTTTATTTACACTTGCTTCTCCGTGTATGATCCCGTAGTAAATATAGTCGGGCTACTTGCTGGGCGATGTATGTCGCTCATCCTCCTCTATCAATCAGTTTTGCAGATAGACATGTAAAGGAATTAGTATACCGTGGAAGATCGGGACTGGAAATTTCGAGACTGAGGATATTCGGATGAGACTTTCGAAGATTTAGTTGAGACAGTTATATCGATATTCGAGGTTTATGTATATTTGGAGATTTAGAGATTATCTACATTTGACTAGTGTATCGATTTAGATTTGCTTATACATTGTATTAATGATGATGATTATTTTATCGAGGGTTTTAGTTTATGACTTTCGCTTTCATCGATTTACGTTATTTTGCTGACGTGTAATTGGATTGTATCGACGCCTTGTATTGTCCTTAGCGAGATACGGCGGGTGAGTCATTTCGAGTATTAGGGCTCGGGACGGGTCGCTACATCTGTGACTCCTAGTTGACTTGCATGTCACGTGACACGCGCTGTCCTAACAAAGTAACACTTGCTTCTTATTGCGTGCTCTTCTGTCTCGGGAGCCATTTTATTATGTTTAAAATTTTGTCCACTCCCCATAGTCATTAAATAAATAAAATGACTTTCTAAATTTGTTTTTAATAGTAATAATGGTAGATTGCTAGCCAACCATGCATAAAGAAATTGCAAAAGTGAAATTATTTGATCGTTCTAATAGTTAATAGCACAACAACAACAACAATCATACCCAATATATTCCAACGACAGCAAAAGTTATTGCTAGAGTCTAGGGAGGGTAAAAGGCAGGCAAACAATACCTCCATCCCAAGGGATAGAGAGTTTGCTTCTAGTGAGACCCCCGGCTTTATATGTACCCGTATAGATAGTACAATAATAGGAATATGTACTAATGAATGAATTTTATTAAATATAAATCCAAACTTTACGATATTAGAATAATCCACAATGAATATGCACAAACAAAACAAAACAAAAAATAAAAAAATAAAAGAATAAAAATAAATATAGAGACTATCTAATACTCTAAGTATGCTCTAAGGTGCCCTTATATCATGTCTACCCTTCCTTAACCTTAATACTCTGCCTCCATGAATTCCTATCTTGGACCATGTCTTCAGAGAGGTGCAGCTCTAGCAAGTCCTGCCTAATCTGCTCATCCCACGTCAGTTTGGGCCTACCTTTACTCCTCTTCCTTTCTACAGTGATACTTTCAATTGCTCTGACAGGCGCCATTGTATGTCTCCTCTTGACATGCAAAAGCCATGTCAATCTTCCCTCTCTTATCTTATCTGCTATACTAGCCACCCCCAACCTTTCTTTGAATACCTCATTTCTTATTATGTCTAGCCTCGTGTGCCAACACATCCACCTCAACATCCTCATCTCTGTCACTTCCATTTTCTGCAATTGCGTCCTCTTGATGGTCCAACAGTCTTTTCCATATAACAATGTCGGCCGCACTGCCACCTTATAAAATTTTTCTTTTAATTTAGTTGGAAAATTCTTGTCACACAGCATCCCAGAGGCCGCCCTCCACCTACACCAGCCTGCTTGAACTCGGTGTGCTACGTCACTCTCTATATCTCCATCTTGTTGTACAAATGATCCTAGATACTTGAACTTACTTACCTTTAGGACCACTTGACCCTCGATGGTGAGTTGACTATTTTCATCGTTGGCTACGCCTCTAAAATCGCAGTGTAGATACTCAGTTTTAGAATGACTAATCCTTAAGCCTTTTCTCTGTAAAGCACCTCACCACTCTTCTAGTCTTATACACATGTTATGTCTACTTTTGGCGACTAATACAATATCGTCACCAAAAATCACGCAATGGGACTATCTCTTGGATCGGCTTTGACAACTCGTCCAGGACAACTGCAAAAAGAAATGGGCTCAATGCAGACCCTTGATGGAGGCTTACCTCTACTGGAAAGCAGTCCTAATTTCCTACAGGTGTATGAACGGTTGTTTTCGTCATATCACATATATCCCTAATTATGTCTATATAATTCATAGATACCCCTCTTGCATTCAGACTATCCCATATCAGTCTACGTGGCACATTATCATATGTTTTTTCAAGATCGATGAAAACCATATGTCAAACGCGCTTCTTCTCCATATACTTCTCCATCAATCTCCTTAAAATGTGTATTGCTTCCGTAGTTGACCGTCCTTAAAATGTGCTATTAACTATACTAATAGTTAATAGCACATGAGATAATATTCTCCTTCAAAAACGACTTTCAATGTATGATGAAATGAGGAGTACTTATTAACAAAGAAAAAAGGACATATGGAAAAAAAGGAAAATAAAATACCACAAACCGTGAGGAGAAAACGGCCGGATAATAAACAAAATAAATAAATAAATGAAACAGGAAAAGATATAAAGGACCTGTCTAAAAAATAGTTTTAAATTGTCACATATAAATATTTCAACGACGACTAAATCCAATATAAAATTGTCACATATACATTACAGTGGCCAGCTTTTCATAATCCCTACGATAAAGAAAATAATGGACGCATCTCCCATGTATCTCATTTGAACCCATCCAAAACATATTTTCTACATCCAATATAAAATAGGTCGGCTGACATCTACAAACGAATAATATATGACCAACCTCGAAATTTTTCAACTTTTTTCAGGAATGTATTCTGTGGAGTGAGATTCAATGAAATCAATTTGGATAACCTATTAGAAAATTACAATTATCGCACCAACCTACATAGGGCGTTGAAGGCTTCCCACCCTCACAAAGTAGTGCACTTCTAAATAGAACACCACCACTAGCTAAAATAACAACTACATTGAGCGGACCATCGCTGCACCAATCAAGTTTACGACCCTTCTCTATTTTTTCCTTCATATCTTTGTACGCATGATCTATAGTCGCTAATTCTGAAACTGCCGGTTGATCGCGGTAATGTTTTGAGCCGCTCCCTGCCCATGCATATCTCGTCCGCTTAGCAGAATAAGTTGGCATCCTAACCGAAGCATTCTTTGACTTTTTAACCACCCAAAGATCAAGTTCTTGTCCGGGTACATGTCCACCAACAATGAATGAATTTTGTGTGTCATAACGTTGTGCAACTGATACAATCTCACGGGCAACATCCTACACCGTCAAGGGCAAAATAGATGCATATTTTTCTCTCAGAGTCTCAAATACAACCAGTGAAATCTTTCGTACCCCCAAGCAAGATAAGAATATATCTGGACAAATATAGAAGTGCTTCATAGAATTATCACTTTTCACAAATCTATCAGAACGACGAGTTGTCCTTGAATCAGCACACATGAGTACGAAAGTTTGACATCTTACTGCCATCAAGAAAGTATTTGAAGTATATCGACCGCGAACACGGGGAAGATTTGCACGTTTCACCAACTGGAACAGAAAAAATAACAAAGTTTAAGTCAGCCACTTAACATAATAATATCTGAAAGCTCAAAAAACAATCCAACGATTCTTTATGCAAGAATCAAATATCAAGTGCACAAACATCAATAATAACCTGAACATCAAGTTGCTTATCAAGTTGCTTTGTAAGTGAAACCGTATTTTTCAAAATTACCTTTTGTAAACGAACATGGCTCTCATTATTTGCATGAATAAGCATCGGCAGCATATGACCAATAAGTGCTCAAGACTAGCATGCAGAATAATCAAAGACCTTTACTGATTACAGCTCACAAATAATGACCTTTCACTTCTCCATCAACTGCGCTACTCTTGCGAAGGCATGGTACTTTTCTAGTTTTGCTATTATACCTTGTACATTGCCAAAATAGTCATGCACGGCAGACAATTGCAAGATATATGAATCGATATTTAGAGGAAGACCATCAAAAACTAATAAAAAATTATGCAACACAAAACCAAATGCCAAATATCACCTTTAAAACAGAAATGTTCAGATATGGCAAAACATGTACTAATCAATAACACCTCTATACCCTCTGACAAGAATGAGAATATAGGGGAAAACCTACAATTTATTTCAAAAAAGCTCTCACCTCTCCACTAGTTGCATGCTGGAGAAATTTCTCCTCATTTTTGCAGCAATGTTCCAGGGAAAAGTCCCATGTACCTTCCACACTATTAACCATCTGTTCCCCCAGCTTAGCCAATTCATCCTGTACAGCTTGAGACTTGGCCTGACGACTGCAGGAGCCAAAAACTAGATATGAACATATCTCCGGACTATATTATGTCTTAAACAAAAAGGTCGTGTTACATACACCAAACTTGTTTCTCAGTTAAGTAGCAAATAAAAAGAGTAATCAGTAACAAAGATGAGGTGCAGGACTGAATTTTCAACTAGAGAAAGTCTGTCATTCCAAAGTTCCATAAAACGAAAAGCACTTAAAATCCAGGAAACTGCAGCGAATTTACTTCTCCATATACTTCTCCATCAATCTCCTTAAAATGTATATTGCTTCCGTAGTTGACCGTCCTTAAAATGTGCTATTAACTATACTAATAGTTAATAGCACATCAGATAATATTCTCCTCCAAAAACGACTTTCAATATATGATGAATGAGGAGTACTTATTAACAAAGAAAAAAGGACATATGGAAAAAAAAGGAAAATAAAATACCACAAACCGTGAGGAGAAAACGGCCGGATAATAAACGAAATAAATAAATAAATGAAACAGGAAAAGATATAAAGGACCTATCTAAAAAATAGTTTTAAATTGTCACATATAAATATTTCAACGACGACTAAATCTTTAGGTAAAACTAAAAACCTGGATGTTTTATTAATAACTAAATAAAGAAAACTTTTCATATGAAAACCAACATGTTAATATATTTTGTAATAAAAAAGCATAGTATATCTACTCTTTCTTAAGATCTGTATAGTACTTTCATAAATCAACCAAATATTTTAATTAAAAATGTCAAACGATAATTTTTTTTTTCAAAATATGCTTACTTTTAGTACTGTTTCCGATAATGAAACTCTTTTCTTAATTAATTTATAATACAGTATGCAATCGGTAAATAAGTGTTTAGTTAATTCAACAATCTAAAATTATTGTTGAGGGTTTTGGCCCTTCATTCAAAATTTTAAACTTCTTTATACCCTTTATAATAATTATGAAACTATTAGACCATGATTAATAATATCTAAACTTTAATGGTACTTAATTTAAATTCTCTCAAATTATAAATATAGAAATATTTAAGGGGGAGATGTTGGCCAGTACACTTTTGGCCAGAATTCGCTAGGTGTCCTAACTAATTTGAGTGAAGACAATAATACATTTATGTTACAAAGTATACTTGTAATTTTTGTAAAAACCTTTGTGCGACTAAACCTATTGATCACGTATATAGTACATCGTTAGCAAACCCATGTTTCGATGTATAGCCAAATTCGAAATTAGACTTACTACATGCTGGAGTCCCTGTCTCCTCTCTATTACACAGTGATACCATACATGCACATTATGATCTCGATACATATATGCGAACGTCGACATGAAACATGAATCGAAATAGCATAAGTGACATAAAGATAAACATACGACATACAATTAAGTACAAATCGTCATAACAGTACAATATCAAAATATCCGATGTCTCTAAATAGTACAAATACAAAATAAACATCGATTTCAAAGCTAAGTCCCGGTGTCCGTTTCTCTCATGGATAATCTAGGTGAGACTCGTCATCTACGTATACAATCTCGGGAACCATGTCCTCTGCAAGTGATTTAAGACAAGTATGAACGATAACACATAATCGTCCAGCAAGTAGTCCCACTAAATACGTCATATGGATCATGCATGAGGAGAATGAATAACAAATAATGATATCATAATAACAAACATAATAAAGCGCTTCTCTATTACAATAAAATGACATAATACATGTATAAAACGGAACATAAAGAATTCACAACATATTGTAAGAATCATAACTTTCTACGTAGGTGCATCACTAACATACATGTCCATTCTTACATTCTAATCCATGTCTTAAATTAAGGTAACAACTTATAGCCATTACAGCTTCATGTATAGTATACCTTGATCAAAAGTACACAATAAACTTAAGGATATTCTAACCACAACCTAAGGATACATGCACAAATCTGATACATAAAACATGGCTTATCATAATCATAACATGACATTTCTTTAAACTTTTATAACATGTCATTTTCATAAACATAAAGACATGACATATTCATAATTGGCTATAGCACTTTCATAAGAATAATAACACACGACATACCGATCGATTCTCCATCTAGTACATGTACGACATAAAACATAATAAACATATGTACACGTACTAACGGTGACGCATTATGATGGATAACCTGTGTTCCGGACCTGGCGTTACACTCAGTCATAACGTAATCATATGCACCTGACATCTACCACCCCATTACCGATGCCACAGTGGCAAAATATACATGATCATAATCATAACATAACATATCGTGTGCCAGTGGAATCAATCGTCTAGCGTTTATTATTCGTTTTCGCGTATGATCTTTTAAAACATGTGATGCGATAAAATAAATTTCAACCTTTTTATTTCATGGCATATGAATTTCGACCAAATGAAGGTTATCTCGGTCATTCTACAACTTATCATCAAACATCATTTAATTATATACCACATGTCATAGCTTAAGAAAATACCATTTTTACCCCCCAGCTTATACCAATCGGCCATATGTCCTAAAACAGCCATTTTGATGCAATTTTCATCCAACACCACTTCTTTAATTTGTATTTTCCATATACCACTAATATTTCAACACTTAGGTAATTAAAACACTTGATTCCTACTTTCTTTAACATGTCACGTAAAAATACATAGCTTATGTTATACTATATTCATTATTATGCATTAAACATATAAATGAACATAACATAAAAATTAAGTCATTTTGGTCAAATAATTGGCCTTAGGGCCGTGTATGTACATATATTGCATATATATATATATACATATATATATGTGTATATTTTCAATACTAATACATTTATATGTATACATAATCTACATCAAGTAATTTATATCCTTAATGTTGAGAAAAAGGGTTTGAGTGATTTACAAATGCGTGATTTAAATGCTACGTACTTACGAAATGCATGAAAAATTGTTACTTGACACGCTTATGTGATAAACATGCTTTACATACTTATATTTATTGTTGCCGTACTAACAAGCCATGAAGCGTTAAAGCTTACATCATATGGCAAACATTTGTTGTCTTTATACTATTTTCAGGTGTCATAATTAATGAACTAAACTAGTTCATTAAGTAAAGTGCTTAAGTTAATGAACTAACTAGTTCATTAAATGAAGACATATTTGGAGAGAGCTATATGAAAACAAATTGGAAATAGAAAGTCTCCTCATCCTACTCATTTCACACGCCAATTATACATATAATATATATATCCATATTTTTTCAAAAGGCACTATATACTTATCGCATGGCCCAAAAGATATCTCTCTCAAAAGATAAGAACAAATTCTATCTCGACTGTTCGATATCCTCTACATAATTTCTGTCATACTCAATCATGACCTTTATTATTATCCAGTTACGGATAACTTTGGATCATGTCAAAATATATAGTTCTTATGTTGAAAACTATGACAATCTCAAGTCTAATGATTAAAACATGGCTATCATGAGATTTACTTATGACGCTAATCCATGTAGTAATCTCATGATAAGTCTATCCAATACACTGTTCTCTAACAAGTATTTACGAGATTGATTTGTATCACCATACACATAATCATCTCATGATTATCAAATCAATACTCATACTGGTTATAAATTATTTTATCTCTATAACAATAATGAACCAGGGACATATATCATAATTGCGTAACATACTAACCAACAATAATGATAATAAAGTCTCTTTATTAATAATAAATGTATAACATAAACATCCAAATCATGGCCTAAGACACATACACTAACATTTTCAACAATCATACACGTTACTCTTGCTATGCCAGACGGACATGGTACAGTGGCTAAACATGTATCGATGTTAATGTATATTATTATAAACCTATATTGATCCCGGTTTCCATGTTTGAATCAAATGTCCACTTAAAGAACTTGATATATTGATTTATTTATTCGTCAGCATTTTCTAGTTGTTTAAGGCTTATACTTGTATTCGTGGATTAGGAAGTTTCATTACTTTAAAGTGTGGATAAAAGTCATAAATTCTCAAAAAGGGAACCCGCACATCCTCCTTTTCTTCCTGTTCCTTATAAAAAACCAAATCTAACGTAAAACCAGAAGAAAGTGCACACATAGTTACAACATATATTGGGTAAAATAATAGTAATAGATTTATCCCATTAAAGAGGCAAAATGTATTGCAAATTTCCGCTTGACTAATTCCAATTGGTTAAACTTCCAGGGTATGTCACAACCCTTCAATGCCTCAAGATAAGAATTCAAAGGTCAATGATGATACAGAGACAGAATTTCAGTTCACTGAGCTCTCCAGATAAGGAGGTGACAGAATGTGTTTCTAATAAGAATCACTGCAAATCTTTTCCGTTTAATTTCAAACTGCACGTGCTTTAGGATCATTTAAATCAAGTAAAAACCTTGCCACAGGTGCAAAAATTATCCAAGCTACATGCAGAAGTGGAAATGAACTATGAGGCTTATGATGCAAAGAGCACCATCAGACAAATAAAAATGAACTTGAGCATATGAAACATAGGAAGTACCAGAGTTGCTTTAAGGTCAGGAACAGCAGCTTCTAAACGCTTGACAATCAGGAAACATCATCTTAGATTCTGCAAGAACATTTTGCTGCATATCCCATCCAAACACAACGAAATAATCAACGCGCTTTTATGTTTGCTCACATGAGGAAATGTTGAAACGCAACATCATGTTACATTGCAACACAACCAGCTCCTAGTATTGACATCATCTTACAATAAAGCATACAAGCAACAAGCGCAGCCATAACATAACAAAAAGCACAGTTACTTAAATCATCAATAAAAACAAAGAGCACACTTATAACAATCTCTCCCTGAACAAAGAACAAAAGAAACACACACACATACAAAAGCCCACAAAATGACGTGCTTCCACAAGCATTAAGTTGTCCTCACACAACCTTAGGCACCTGACTTTTTCCAACGGAAATTAACAGATAAAAAGGACTTGACTATATAAATCACATGAGTTTTCCTCACATTTGCAAGTTAAAAAAAAGAACAAGCCACAAAATTACATGGTTGACGCAACAAGTTTGTTAAACTGAAAATGCTGAAGCAAAAGAATATTTTAAAATCGGGATTGGATCAGCTACCCAAAAGGGCAGCCCCCTCTTGATGAAGCAAAAGAATGTTTTATAATCGGGATTGGATCAGCTGCCCAGGCAGCCTCTCAAGAGGGGGCTGCCCAAGCGCTTCCCAAGAAAGGGCTGCCCAAGTGCTTCCCGAGGGGGCGAACAGCATGTGCTACCTCCTCTGTACAATACATCATTTTCATGTAAGATAGACTAGAAAGATAGAACAAGTCCAACCCCCACCTCCCCCCACCCCGCAAAGAAAAAAAACCATCAGTAGCAAGAATCATATAAACAGACATAACACAAAGCAGGGAGGAGAACAAAAGAATAAAGTAACTCTTTATAAGATGCAAGAGCTTTCTAGCACACTCTAGAACTGACTTGATTATAACGATTCACTGTCAAACACCAACCACCCAATTTACATTACAGTGGCCATCTTTTCATAATCCCTACGATAAAGAAAATAATGGACGCATCTCCCATGTATCTCATTTGAACCCATCCAAAACATATTTTCTACATCCAATATAAAATAGGTCGGCTGACATCTACAAACGAATAACATATGACTAACCTCGAAATTTTTCAAATTTTTTCAGGAATGTATTCTGTGGAGTGAGATTCAATGAAATCAATTTGGATAACCTATTAGAAAATTACAATTATCGCACCAACCTACATAGGGCGTTGAAGGCTTCCCACCCTCACAAAGTAGTGCACTTCTAAATAGAATACCACCACTAGCTAAAATAACAACTACATTGAGCGGACCATCGCTGCACCAATCAAGTTTACGACCCTTCTCTATTTTTTCCTTCGTATCTTTGTATGCATGATCTATAGTCGCTAATTCTGAAACTGCCGGTTGATCGCGGTAATGTTTTGAGCCGCTCCCTGCCCATGCATATCTCGTCTGCTTAGTAGAATAAGTTGGCGTCCTAACCGAAGCATTCTTTGACTTTTAACCATCCAAAGATCAAGTTCTTGTCCGGGTACATGTCCGCCAACAATGAATGAATTTTGTGTGTCATAACGTTGTGCAACTGATACAATCTCACAGGCAACATCCTCAACCGTCAAGGGCAAAATAAATGCATATTTTTCTCTCAGACTCTCAAATACAACAAGTGAAATCTTTCATACCCCCGAGCAAGATAAGAATATATCTGGACAAATATAGAAGTGCTTCATAGAATTGTCACTTTTCACAAATCTATCAGAACGACGAGTTGTCCTTGAATCAGCACCCATGAGTACGAAAGTTTGACATCTTACTGCCATCAAGAAAGTATTTGAAGTATATCGACCGCGAACACGGGGAAGATTTGCACGTTTCACCAACTGGAACAGAAAGAATAACAAAGTTTAAGTCAGCCACTTAACATAATAATATCTGAAAGTTCAAAAAACAATCCAACGATTCTTTATGCAAGAATCAAATATCAAGTGCACAAACATCAATAATAACCTGAACATCAAGTTGCTTATCAAGTTGCTTTGTAAGTGAAACCGTATTTTTCAAAATTACCTTTTGTAAACGAACATGGCTCTCATTATTTGCATGAATAAGCATCGGCAGCATATGACCAATAAGTGCTCAAGACTAGCATGCAGAATAATCAAAGACCTTTACTGATTACAGTTCACAAATAATGGCCTTCCACTTCTCCATCAACTGCGCTACTCTTGCGAAGGCATGGTACTTTTCTAGTTTTGCCATTATACCTTGTACATTGCCAAAATAGTCATGCACGGCAGACAATTGCAAGATATATGAATCGATATTTAGAGGAAGACCGTCAAAAACTAACAAAAAAGTATGCAACACAAAACCAAATGCCATATATCACCTTTAAAACAGAAATGTTCAGATATGGCAAAACATGTACTAATCAATAACACCTCTATACCCTCTGACAAGAATGAGAATATAGGGGAAAACCTACAATTTATTTCAAAAAAGCTCTCACCTCTCCACTAGTTGCATGCTGGAGAAATTTCTCCTCATTTTTGCAGCAAAGTTCCAGGGAAAAGTCCCCTGTACCTTCCACACTATTAACCATCTGTTCCCCCAGCTTAGCCAATTCATCCTGTACAGCTTGAGACTTGGCCTGACGACTGCAGGAGCCAAAAACTAGATATGAACATATCTCCGGACTATATTATGTCTTAAACAAAAAGGTCGTGTTACATACACCAAACTTGTTTCTCAGTTAAGTAGCAAATAAAAAGATTAATCAGTAACAAAGATGAGGTGCAGGACTGAATTTTCAACTAGAGAAAGTCTGTCATTCCAAAGTTCCATAAAACGAAAAGCACTTAAAATCCAGGAAACTGCAGCGAATTTACTGCCTAATTCAATGCATCATAAGTACAGCGGCATATATGAAACACACATGAATAACAAAACAAAAAGTTAATCACTTGGTGCCATTTGGCTAACTAGGCAAGAGCGCATAGCAACTTTCTAGTCTATTTAAAATATCTAACCAGCTGCTAGGTTTCAAAGCCTTATGACATGAAGATATGGTGGCTGTGTCACCGCCAAAAACAATTTTTTTTTAATTTTTATTTTACATTCAGAAGAGAAAAATTAGAAAATATAAAAGAAAATTAGATGCGGCCTTTACTTCTCTATTTCTCTTTCGCAAAGTTTTTCAGATTATAGAATGATGCACTGTTTTCTAGGACTCTTCCGAAGACAGTAGCCCTCCACTTTAGCTTGTCATTATTGGCTTCTTGAGGAGGAAAGGCTATGCTGGGTTATGTCAAGCTACCGTCTTCGACTAGTATGACCCATAAAAGCCAGATTCTAAAGTACCACATAAGAATAAAACAAAGAAAAGATACAGCAGAAGAGCAAGCGAGGACTGAAAGCAACATACGGACTTCTGCAATACACAAGTAGACAATCTAGGCGACAGAGACCTTAACTACATCAACTAACATTTATCCTCGGAATTATATTCTACAGTGAACAGTTGAGAATACCCAGATGAAGACTTACTTGTATTTATGGGCAAGAATCCTCAATACAAATAAGGCTCCATAATCTTGCTCGCCCTGCAGACTATGGGTAATCCATTGTAATAGCAATGGCCATTGCTCGGGGTAATCTGAATGAATCATTGTCTTCAAGCACTCACCAAATTGTACTCTGTTTAAAAAGATGATACACCTCAATCGCAAAATAGAACTTAGGGGCCAATTGCAAAAATATAAGTTATGTCCGTATACAAAAAGCAAAAGATAAAATCATTAATAAAAGCTAATTTCAAGGGTATTATGTTTGTTGCACCTTCAACGAACATTCGAGCTGTTAATTTTTCCATAGTCAAAAAATTTTCCAAGACATGCTGGAGTTGAAGCCAATTCAGATGCTATTCAGATTTTGAGTAAATATCATCAAATAATGTTCTTTCACAGAACAAGATGAAAAAAGAAAAATCAAAAAATCAAGAAAAAAGTGTAGTGCAGGACAGTTGGGCTACAGTAGTTAAATTGGATTCATATAACCAATTATTGGAAGAAAAAAAAACTCATGGTACTCAGATGTGTGCACCGTAAGGATTTTCTTCTCATGAAACTTAGCAAGAACAATTTGATGGGACATCCCAATAATCCCACAAACAAAAGTAAAGCACTAATTAATTTTTTTTAAGCAGAAATAAAGTCTTCAAAAATTCTTATGGAACATGCAGCTTTCCGGTAATCATAGAAAAAATATCGCAAAAGAAAATAAAGGCAGGACAGGGAGATGGGTTTTTTCCCCTTAGATTTCAAGATGTTCAACCCGTGATCAATTCACATGAAGTTTATTTGAGATACTCCAAAAAAAAAAACTTAAAAGATCAGTTAAGTATAGCCAAATTTTTATTTACACTGCCATCACAAAGGGACAAGTAAACAACTATTTGAACATTGGTGAAATTATGTCAATCTAGCTGGATAGATTGTGGTTGTGGTTGGACTTGGTTCACAGATGATGGCAGCAAATAGGGAGCAACATAATTCTTCATGATCAAAAATATTTTTCGACGTTACAATTCGCAAAAGCAAATGTTAGTACAATTTTCAGTACCACAACATTAATTGAGAGATCCGGAAGAGCAACCATTATATTGCCGGGTGTTACACATATCTTGGTTATAACGTCATTATTTTCTATCAAATCAAAAAGAAACCTATTGAGTTTCAAGTGTCCATGCCAACATCCTTATCACACACACTTACCAGAGCTCCCGGACGTCGACAACGGCCTATTGGATATCCCATATATGGAGAATGGATTAGGCGTAAATTGTCGTGCGATATAGATGGACATGGGGGCGAGAAACATTAGGTTTTCCATAATCATCGTAATTATTTTTGTATTTTGTTCATACTATATGTAATTGATTCCAAAAGTGATGTTGTTGGTTCAGATTATTGTGACGACTATTGTATTTTTTATATACTATATCTATCTCATTGTTGAACACCAGTTATTTAATATTGGAGCTAGTATTTATTGTGTGAAAATTGTAAAATGAAATTCAAGATAATTTTTTTATGCGTTATCATCACGATTGGGTATAGCATAATTAATGGATTACATTGGGTATATCATAATTAATGGATTACATAGCACATGATTATTGCAAAACTATTTTTGCAAAACCACTTGTAGCCTAAACCGTTATTCTAAATGGCGCTTTAGATACATAAAACGCTATTTAGAATGACGTATTAGGTCAAAAATGGTTTTGCTATGAATAGCGTCTTAGGAGTATCTCTAAACCGTCATTCTAAACGATGCCTAAGATATTCTAATTTTTTTACATTTTTTCAAACGGTAATATATTAATGAAATTTCTTATTACAACTACCATATTTTTCTAGGTTTTGGAAAATATCGACGACAAATTTGCAGGCCCTTAAAAATATCCACCGCCATCTACATATGGCATCTCCGTATAAGTGAAGCAGAATTCATCTTCTTTGTATCTTCTGTTTCTATTCCCTTTTCCTCCCAAGATCACACCGATTAGGCAAATAATTTCTGCAATCAAATATAATCATGTTGGTTTACCAGGATCTTCTTAGTGGTATATGTTTCTCTCTACCCTATTTATTTCGTTGTGCTACCTGATCTTACATGAACCAATCTTTGTTTTCGGGGCCTGTTTTTCTGTGCATTAATTTGAAATCAGGTTTTGGTTTTGATATAAGTTGGAGTTTTTCGTAAATAAACCTCTGATCTTATTAATTGCATAAAGGGTAAGCTAGAATAGTTTTATTTGTGCATGTTAATTTATTCGCGATTAAGTTTTTGTCTGTGATTTCTTGATTATTTGATTTTTTTTTTGTGTTTATTGTCTTTTTTTTTTTGGTCTCTGGATTGTTTAGTTATTATGTATTTCATTTCTGTTTTTGATTGTTTAGGGAATAGATTAAGTGTTATTGCGCTTGTAAATACACAGGGTCATCGTGAAATTACCGGTCTTTCTGCGCAGTTTATGCATCTTCCATTGATCCCAGTTTCTTTTCTTTCTTTTTTCCCTCGTTTTTGTGTCTTGTCTTTTAAGGGTGGGGGGGATTGGTGAGCTTGACAGGTTATACCGTGTGGAAACTTATGGAGAAAGGATTCCTTTGATTGTTTGGACCTGATTGATTAACTTTTGCCATAGCCCTATAAAGATGTGCCTCTTTTCTAGATGCGGTTATAAGCTTTGAGGTCCTGTAGTTATATGCTGCTTGCAGATTTTTCATGAGTTGCAAATCTAGGAGTCGCATCAGCGCCGATGCAATGCATGTATTTGATTCTTCACAGTTTGGTGGTTTCATGTTTTCTTCTCTATTACTCCCTCCATTCCAAAAATATTGCATAGTTGATTTTTTTTCATTTTCAATAGAGTCAAAAACACACTTCTTTGACTTTGGAATATGATGGAATAAAAAACAAAATGATTCACTAAATTGGTTGAGAATCTCGTATTGTGAAGCAGTACCGACCAACACAACTTGGCATAATTTTCATTATGGATCATCCAAAAACAACCTCTTTGTGTTTTCAACACATGGACAAGGTTGCGTACATCCGACCCGTCTTTACTCGCTATAGGCGGGAGCCTCTAAGGCAATAGGGTAATGTAAATAAGTTAATGTTGTTGTTGTTGCCAGTTGAATTTGTTTTATTTTGAGTTCAAGGTTTTCTAGGAATAGTCATAAGTGAAAATTGTAGTCTTTGTTCAATTGTCACTGTTGATTAATGAATTGTATGGTTGATTTCAATTCTATGTTATTATGTCAAGATTGCTCATAGGCTGTGATTGGGGTTCCATGCTTTGAAGTTTATATTACTTTTAGCATGTGTTTTGCTTTCATGTGTTGTAAGTCAGAAGTTTTGGATCTTCTTAATATCAGTTTGTTGATGGAGTTGAATTCAGTGACTGCATCAAGTTATAGTCCCAGAAGTAGTAGGGAGAAATATCTTAATTTCACGAGTTTTGAACTCTGAATCTCATCTTTCAGGTGATGAACTTCTCTCTGACTCGTTTCCTTACAAGGAGATTGAGAATGGAATGTTGTGGGAAGTAGAGGGAAAGGTAACAAATAACCATCTTGCCTTGATCTAATATTTCCCAGTATTGCTCTTAGTGCCTTTCCAGTGGGAGCTGGGAAGAGAGGTCTATATGCTGTGATCTTACTAGAGGATGGACAACTAAAATTCCAATATTGGTTGTTGGAATGCTTTTATAGTGGGTAGTCAAAGGGGCTGGGCAATTAATATTCTAATATTATTTGTTGGAATGCTCTTACAGTGGGTAGTCCAAGGGGCAGTTGATGTAGACATTGGGGCGAACCCTTCTGCTGAGGGTGCAGACGAAGATGAAGGCGTTGATGACCAAGCTGTCAAGGTTGTGGATATTGTTGATACCTTCAGGCTTCAGGTCTGTATATTTTACCTGTAAATTATCAAATTGATAATGGTCTTGCCATGTGGATATGTGAATGACAAGTGCCTTTCTTGGTACCTGCAGGAGCAACCTTCCTTCGACAAGAAACAGTTCGTTGCATACATGAAGAAATACATCAAGAATCTCAGCGCCAAGTTGGAGCCCGAGAAGCAGGAACAGTTCAAAAAGAACATCGAAGGCGCTACTAAATACCTGCTTTCAAAGCTGAAGGATTTACAATTGTAAGTGCATCCTTGCTTCTGTCTCTTTTTAGTCCAGGTTCTTATATTGTGTAGTAGCAGTTGACCGACACAACTTGACACAATTTTCATTATGGGTCATCGGAAAACAACCTCTGTGTGTTGCTAACACATGAGGATGGTTGCGTACATCCCGACCCTCCGTACCCCGCCATAGGCGGAAGCCTCTAAGACAATAGGGTATATATTATTGTTGTTGTTGCTTTGAAGTGTTTGGATTTGGTTTGTTATGATGCTAAGTTTAGATTTTGAAGGGTTTTTGGTTTGTTTGATTGAATTTGTTGGCATGGTTTGCAGTTTTGTTGGTGAGAGCATGCATGATGAGGGTACTATGGTATTTGCATACTACAAAGAGGGAGCTACTGATCCAACTTTCCTGTACTTGGCTTATGGGCTGAAGGAGGTCAAGTGCTAAAGGATTGAAGTTTTGAGAAAGGACCTATGTACCCTTAGTGGGGAAGGTTTTTAATTTAGTTATAGTAGTGTTTTTATGTTAAGTGTGCTCTTAATTATATGAGTATAGAACTTGGTTTGGTGTTAAGGTTATGAGACAATGGAACTTGGTTTGTATGAACCTTTGTCTGTCTGCTTACCTTATCTCTCTAGTTTTATTTGCCTTCTTCTTTGCCCTATTTCACCATCTTTGAGGAGATGGTGCAACTAAATGAGTAGGAGTGTTAAGCGAACCAAACAGTTCGCGAACAATTCAAGTTCTATTTGTATTTGATTCGAGTTCGTTTGTTAATTTTATTTAAAGGAACCAAGTTTGAACATTTAATTAGATTCGTTTACTAGAATGAGTCAAACTATTTGCAAAATATTCAGCTTGTTTAAAGAGTTATAGTGTTTTCAGTCGAATTTAAACAAATTTTGAAGCTCGTTAAAGCAAACGAGTCAAGTCAAACAGTTTGTTTAACTAAACAAATCTGAATTTGAAAATATAATATTCGGCCTGGTCGATTTGTTAACACTCCTATCAATGAATTAGGTTAGAGTGTCTACGGCTCCACAAGTCCTCCGTTCTGCACTAGTTAAAATTAATAATTTAAGGTGATGCTTAGGGTATAACTCAATCCGGTAATTAAGGTACAATGACACTTAAACGTTATGTTTAATATACACAGAGCGGGGAAAAGAGTAGGTTTTGGTTTCAAAACATGGTTTATTGAAACAAACCATAAACCGCAATAAAGTGTTATCATGTAATTATGTCGAGTATAAAATCTTATAACGAAATCATGAATGTCGAGAGAGAGATTGCCGTGGTCTATGTTTTAGGGTTTATGTATATACTACTACAACAACAATGTTACCTCATTGCCTTAGAATCTCCCGCCGATAGCGGGGTATAAAGAGATCGGATGTACGGAACCATACACATATATCATAAACACACAGAAGTTGTTTCCCGATGACCGATAATGTAAATTGCGTGTCGATCGACTGCTACTTCACAATATAAGAAGTGCAGCCAATTTAGTGAGTCATTTTGTTTTATTCCATCATATTCCAAAACACAGTTTAATTTCGAGTCCAATCATTCAAACTATCAGATTAACTTTGATTTTGGCTAGTTTTTGAAGTCCAAAACAGAGCATGTATTCTCTTGCATATATGTATACGTATCCTCGCATAATACATCTGAACTGTAAGCAGACAACACACAATGCGGGAACGTATTTGTCATTAAGTGCCATGTATCCTAACGTTTCAAAGCCATTTGGCATGCTTCGTACTCGATTCATTCCTGATGCTTCACAATACGGTTAGCATATTTGGTGTACAACCAGGTGTACATATTGATGTACGATTTTGTAGGAAAATAAACGAGAAAGTTAGGACAAATCCTCCTTGTTTTCCTAAATTTGCAAGTTACAAACCAACTTTTACAACATATCCAAAGGGGCAGATTGGAAGCCCACAACACCTTGGACAATGGTAAAAATAATGAAATTCACACATTATCGTAGAGACTTTTCGCCTATGGCAGAGTATAAAAAGGTTGAATGTATGCAACTATATTTATATGTTAAAAACACACAGAGGTTGTTTCTCGATTAGACATAATGAAAATTGCTTCAAGCTGCGTCGATCAACTGTTACTTCACAATATAAGAAACGCAGTCAATTAGGTGATTCATTTTGCGTTATTCCATCATATTCCAAAGCCAATGAAGAGAGTGTCCTTGACTACATTGACAATGGAATAGTGGACAATGATAAAGACAAAAAACCTAATTCTAATGGATTGGACAATGCGATGTAGCAAAGATATATTCCAATATAACAAGGGTAAATAAAATCAAATGCAAAGTTGAATGTTTCAACCATTTTATGGTAGCAAAGCCTAGAGAGTCTAACACAGAAAGCACCTGAACCTTGAGAATTTTAAGTGCCCAACTGTAAGCAGTGTAACAGCTTTCATTCCTTTCCCATCTCTAGAT
The DNA here is from genome assembly GCA_036186865.1 of Eustoma russellianum. Taxonomy (NCBI): domain Eukaryota; kingdom Viridiplantae; phylum Streptophyta; class Magnoliopsida; order Gentianales; family Gentianaceae; genus Eustoma; species Eustoma russellianum. The sequence continues at coordinate 4,715,973 of AP025073.1, forward strand.
TTTTAACTTTCGTTTCGCTTAAAGAATGATCCAAAAGGGTCGTAAAAGCTGGCTACCAAACGTACAAGAGAATGCACTTACTGAACTGAACCCCTGAGAAGGCTTAGGCGTAATAATTCAAGCTGGCTTTCTTCTTTGCTTGAACTTGAATGATACCTTCATTGAAATCTTCGTGGTTGACCTACAGAGTAGCTCTGAATATTAGACTTATCCTTTCAGGAAGGACAATATTATCTCATTGCCTCAGCGGCTCCCGCCTATGACGGGATATGGAGGGTCAGATGTACCCATGTGTTAGAAACACATATAGATTGTTTCCTGATGACCCATAATGAAAATTGGGTCAAGATGAATAATTTCATGTTCATGAAAAGCTATTAATATCACATTTCTGAATGTACATGAAAGCAATCCCTTCAAACTGTCAGATAGCAACCAAAACTAACACACAGTTATGACGATGAATATTTTCATGTACGCGAAGAGCTATTGATACCACATCTTCGGGTGTACATGAAACCGGTTTCGACAAACTGTTACATAGCAGACAGAAATAACAGATGATTATGATGCTAAAAATTCGCAACAAAAGCCTTCACAAGGAGTACACTGCACATGCATTTACCTTAATCACTTTCATAAGATATCCAAAGCTTATGAAGTTATACCTAAGTAATATTTCAAGCACATGCAGATAGATTCACAAAATAGTTCCACTTTCTAATCTATTGTCATTTTTCGGAGACAGTTGCACTGATCACGTCTACAAGAGTATGAATACTCCAGAAATGGAAACGACGGTTGCAGAATGGGCTACAAAATGGGCTACAATTTGAATCGAGGTTTCTAGCTCATACAAAACCATGCCCCTGCAGTACATTTTTTTTTAAACTCTAATGAACCCACCAACTCCGTCTGGTCAAGTTTACGACCTGTCAGTCTCAAGTACAGATAATGGAGGTTACGTTAAGTTGACAACCATTGTAAAACATTGTCACTAAACATGACTCTAATGAATCCATCATAATCATGTTTAGTGACAAATGGTAAAACGATTGGACCTGACGGTATTCCAATCGAGCATTTGAAATGCCTAGGGAAAGAAAGTATTATGTGGCTCATAGATCTTTTTGATAATATTTTTAAGACCGGAAAAATGGTTGACCAGTGGAGTTTAAACACTTTATCACCTCTGTATAAAAGCAAAGGAGATATACATGATTGTGCAAATTATGGATGAGTTAAGATAAAGAGCCACCCAATGAAGAGCGAGTGACTTAAAAAAGATTTCAGAAAGAGATTAGTGTATTTCAAAATCAATTTGGATTTATGACGAAAAGATCAACAACAAAGGCCATTCATCTATTGAGAAGATTAATAGAAAGGTATCGAGAGAAACAGGATTTGCATATGGTTTTCATTAACTTAGAAAAGACGTATGATAAAGTTCCACGAGAGATCTTGTGGAAAGCGCTTGACAAGAAAGGTGTTGGAGTAAGATTATATCGAAAGTATTAAAGACATATATGAGAACATGACACCAAGCATAAGGACTTCAGGAAGATTAAGTCCAGAGTTATCTATTACAATGGATTTACACCGAGAATCTGCATTAAATCCATACATCTTTGGTTTAGTTATAAATGAGAAAATAGGAGACCGACAGATTCACCTGAGTAAGAGTTTTAGGTATTTAGGATCTATAAAAATGGAGGAATCGACATCAATCACAAAGTACGTGCGCAGTGATTAAAGTGAAGAAGTGTGTCAGGTCTTCTTTGTGAAAGGGAAGTACCTTTAAAGCTCAAAGAAAAGTTCTACAAGACGGAGTAATACCCACACTATTGTATGGATTTGAGTGTTGGACAGTCAATTATAAGATGAATAAAGGATGCGAGTGGCATAAATGAGAATGTTAAGATGGATGTGCGGACATACAAATAAAGATAAAGTAAGAAATGAACATATAAAAGGAAATGTTATGGTGTCTCCTATAGATGAGAAGATAAGGGAGTCAAAGTTAAGATGTTATAGACATATGCAAAGGCGTCCTACATATGCACGTCATCCAGTGCGAGGCAATAAATGAGGTGTATGTTATACGTTGGAAAGAGATCAAAGAAGACACATGGAAAGACAATAAGAAGGGCGTGACTTATATGACAATTGGAGAGGATATCGTCAGTGATAGAACACATTTGAGACAGTTGATCCATAAAGCCGATGTCATGTCGAGAGTATAAGATTTAAGTAAGAATTTTAGATACTTAGACCAGCATCAAGGTTGAGATGTATGATATTTTTGAAAGAGACGTATTCTAAAGGTGCATATTATGCATTAAGTATTATAGGACACAAATGTAGAGTAAGATTTATGCTATGACTCAAAAAAAACGCAAGAAAAATGATTGATCCATATAGCCGGCCCTTAATAGTGAAAAAAAGATTGAGTATTGTTGTTGTAACGAATGTACTAGAACTACCTTCGTAAATATCATAACTTAGTGACTTTTTTGAATACCCCATTTACGAAAAAGGATATCCATCTCATCCTCTATCTCACCAAATAGGACTATGTTGTATTATGCTTTTACCAAACTACACTACATGGAATAATCTCATTGAATGTTATAGAGGATGTATAAAATTATGCTTTTATGCATCTAAAACGAATAGGCTTTTATACATCTAAAACGAAGAGGCTTTTATGTCCCTTATCAATGTGAAAGACGACCCATATACAAGAAACAAAGAAGCAGAGATTTTAAAGGAAGGCATAGATACCTCAGTGGCATCACGACGAAGTGCCAACATGCCTGCTTCCACACACACGGCTTTCAACTGGGCACCATTAAAGTCATCTGTTGAACGAGCAAGCTCCTCAAAGTTGACATCAGGATGAACATTCATCTTTCTAGAATGGATCTGCAATATCAGAATGCATTAGAAGACAAAGCGCTTAGAAATATTGACACTCTCAAGCTGTTAAGAGCAAACTAGTGTTGCCGTGCCATAAAAGGGGAAAATTTAACACAAACGGCACCTGCAAAATCCGAGCCCTGGCCTCCTCGGTAGGGTGGGGGAACTCAATTTTGCGATCAAGTCGACCTGATCGCATAAGAGCAGGGTCTAAAATATCAGCCCTGTTGGTTGCTGCTATTACCTGAACATAAGTGAGGGAAACAGAATTATTCAAACAACTTACAGCAACTTAAATTTTACAACCTGCCCTGATTTGAAATTGGATGTCTCAAAGAACATCTCCAAGACATGCATTGATTAATTCTGCACTACATGCCTTAAGCGTTTGGGCTAGTCAAAAGGATGACCTTCGAATTTCTAAAACTACAGATTGCAAGGGAGTGTGGCAAGTTTTCAAGTTAACTGATAGATTTACTTTTAAAAAAAGAATTTTTCTTGCACTCTGTAAGAAAATACTAATTTGAGCAGGGAGAGACTGAATCATTGACCCCGGGTTGGACAAGTAATGAATTATAGACATGAAATAAATGCAATCATTCTTCAACTAACAAATTTTGCATAATAATGTGTAAATCTAGATCCGCTAATTGTTCATGGACACCACTCACACCAATAGATATTTCTCGCTTCTGTTGAAGCCGGAAGAGATGATGGGGTACAAAATAAAAATAAGAGGATCTGAACATGAGATGTTATATCGAAAATGCAAACAACCTCACAATTAGTTAAAGAATTAGTTAGAATGCAATGTGAAAGAGCAATAACCTTTATTCTTTCATCACTGCTGAAACCATCAAGTTGGTTAAGCAGTTCTAACATAGTCCTTTGGACCTCCCTGTCCCCGCTGACTTCACTGCATTCAAAAAAAACACATGGCGTGAGATGCAACTGTAATTGGTCTAAAACTATCAGACACACACTCTTGTAGAGATTTCTTAATGGCTAACTTCTTACAGGATATTGGTCTAAAACTATCAGACACACACTCTTGTAGAGATTTATTAATGGCTAACTTCTTACAGGATTCAAAATTAAAAAGAAAAACGTAGGTGCTGCAATGATAGCCCTACCTATCAAACCGCTTTGTGCCAATAGCATCAATTTCGTCAATAAAGATGATACAAGGAGACTTTTCTTTAGCAAGCTGAAAGGCATCACGGACCAGTTTTGCTCCGTCTCCAATAAACATCTGCATCATCAAAAATCAAATTAAGCTCCTGTGATTTCATACTGGGGAAGAGACAAAAGAAAGCCAACACAACAAGCAGCTGATAAATCTTAATTGCATGAAGTTACAATATAAGCCTAATTCTCAAGAAACACTCAATGAAATAAATTGCCTTGACATGTATTACAAGCCACTGCTAAGAGAGAGTATATTAATCGTAAAAATAAATTAATAAAAAACCAAAAAGCACATCCACTAAAACCACACCTGTACAAGCTGGGGTCCAGCTAACTTGAGGAATGTGGCATTAGTTTGAGCAGCACATGCTCGTGCCATTAAAGTTTTCCCAGTGCCTGGAGGTCCATACAAGAGGACACCCTTAGGTGGACGAACTCCCAACTTCTGGAATCGTTCTTTGTGCGTCATAGGCAACACAATTGCCTCAACCAATTCTTGAATCTGAAACAAAGAAAACATTGTTTTTTTAAGAAGTTAATGCAATTTGAACATGATATGAACATCCAAGAATAATAAGAAATGTACCTGTTTCTCCAGTCCACCAACATCATTATAGTCTTCAGTTGGTTTTTCATCAACTTCCATAGCCTTGACTCGAGAATCATACTCAGATGGCAAAGTATCCAAGATCAGGTAACTATCTTTATTGACTCCAACAAGGTCACCAGGCTTCAATTTGTCAGGATCAACAAGGCCAACAACAGGCAGAAAGATTGTCTACATATCCAAAGAATAAATGTTTTCAGAGAAAGAGGCCACAAAAGTGTGTTTTTGCAGTCCATTAAATCTCCCCCCCCCCCCCAACAAATAAAACTGGCTGATGAAGTAACATCATTGTTACGTGAAAGCAAAACATAATAGTCATATGCAAGCACAATAACAACGCTGGTGAATACTTTGTTCCCTTCAAAATAAGATAATTAACTTCAATGTAAAACTATTAACAATCAATAATTCTGAGAGGAAACAGAACCCGCCAGCAGTAAAAGTAATAATGAACTCAATGCTCTTTCTTTATAATCAAAACATAGTCTCCAAAATCCAAACACAGAAACGGAACATTAAAGAAACTAAAATATGGCAAGAAAAAGGACCACGTGAACCAAGACTCTTTTCGGAACCAAAGAAAAAAAAGAAAACAACATAACCTAAAGCTAAATTGAAAATTTTGCCACAGTGTAAAGTTCGGGATCATTCCACGCTTCGCAAGGCATAAGCGCCGGATAATTACATCAAGTAAGCTGACATACCTGACGTGTGGAAGTTTTTCAAAACAACACACTTTCCCCTTCCTTTGTGAATCAAGATCAATATTTGCACCATCTTCTTCAGCCTCTTCCTCCGGGTTCATCTCCAGAATCTGCAAAATCACAAAGCTCAAGTTCACATCAATCTCTAAATCATCAACCACATATACTATCATATAATTAAAAAATAAATTAAAAACAAAAAAGAGCATTGAAATATTCAAAGAGAGTTCCAAAGTTACACCCTTTCCTTGAAAGAACAATATAAATACAAAAAATTCACCTCGACAATGTTTCCAACCAAGTAAGGGAGTTGCTTGTTGAGCTTAATCTTCTCCTGATTCTCCTTTATTTTCTCCTTGAATGAATCCCATTCTAAATTTGTCCTCTGTACCTCATCCTAAAAGTTCACATCATTAAGGAAAGAAATAAAATTCCTGAAAAACAATACAACATCTTCCGAGCTAAGAACTGAAAAGCAGAATAAACATATTTAAGAAGATGAATTAATCGAACAGAACATAAAAATAACACACCCTCAGTGCTCGAATCTCGTTATCGAGTAGACGAGAAGCCCTAATGACGTCGTCCGTGGACATAGACGCCAGCTGGTCGTCCTCGAAATTGGTGTCTTCTACCATCGCCGTCGCCATCTCCGATGAAATTGTTGCAGATTATCGAAGCTTTTGGTCAGAGAAGAAGCGAATGGACTCTGGCAAATTCTGGGAGTAGTGGATTCAGTCTTTGTGTTGCTTAAGCAAAAAACCTTTTACCCCTTTTAAGTCCTATTGTAAAACTGAACCGTAATTTTCTCTTTTAAATTTTAGAGAAAATCAACTTTTGCCCCTTGTGATATGGTTATTCGTTCGATTGTTTATATGATGTTTAAAATTATATACTTAAACCCTTGTGCTTTTGGATTGATGAGAAAATGACATTTCTGTAATTTTTTCTGCCGGACGTGCATCACACGCGCCCGTTAAGTGGGTATTTTAGAATGTAAATTAATCTTGCTTAATCTTGGACTAATATACCCCTCCCCAACATAACGGTCATGTTAAACTGATTAACCAAATCACCTAAGTCTCAATAAATACAACCCCTTGACCGTTCATGCTTTCTCTCTGCATTTCTTCTGCAGATTGAAGGTGTTAAACTCCATACTCAGGTTGAAGCTACCATGGACAGATCTTCTTGTAACAACTATGATGGTTACGTGGGTGGTGGATGTAAATATGTGAGATATGTTCAAATGAGATGCAAATGTGTAATAGATGCTGATATCAGGATTGTGAGGACGGAAAGACATTCAAAAGGCAGGATGTACTTCGTGTGCGAGGTAGGTAATTGTGATTTCTGGAAGTGGTGCAACCCAATAGACATGGAAAGTGTTGTGCAATCAGATTTTTACACGCAATGCAGACATTGAGGAGATGAACATTTCAAGAGGAACTGATTTTGAAGTAATGCTGATAAAGAAAAGCATCACGCAAATGAAGATGATAATGTGTATGTCTGTATGTGTAGCTATGATTTCCCTAGTTGTTTCTATGTATTTGAGATGATTATGTAGTGTTGTTGCGTGCAATTATGGTGCTGTGTAACAGATGTGGTTCTCGTGTTGAGTGTCAGCAAGATGCACATTAATTTGGTGTAATGATTTGCATTGGAAGAATTGAAGGTTATTTGGTGGTGTATGCAATGAGATGTTGTTTAATTGCATTTGTTTGATCTGTTAGAAAATGCAATGGGCTGTGTCTGATGTCTATCCCGATGTTAGTAATCATGGTGCATTGTTTGAGAAGAAAAGACTGTTGGTATGAAGGCATGCATTCCCCTTTCTCTTAAACAGATTTTTGAGAATGCCAAAAATCTTTTTGAGAGTACCAAAAGTTTCGTTCATGAATGGGTAACCTCCCTGTACTGGTTATAAATAGCCCAGCCCTTCAAGTTTTTCAGAGACATCACAATCATTCTCTGCTTTTCCAACTGCCTTGTACGAACAAAAATGGATTCCAAGAACCCTCAGCCTCATTCGGTGAAGAAACAAAAAATAAATTCTGGTGAGAGTCCGAGTGCACCCAGGAAACCAAGCAAAATATCTCATCCAAAAGAGCTTGTGGAAGAATCTGTTGTATCTCCCAGAAGGGGAGTTGAGAGGAAATTATATGACAAACAAGTGGAGATCGAGAAGCTTTA